>PYXC01001082.1:1550000-1565000 GCA_015244755.2 Tenualosa ilisha
TTTTTCCTACCGACAGTCCTCGGTGACCTTGAACAAACAGAACTATGGATTGATTGACAACGGATTTAATGATAATTCCATAATAACACACTGTGCTCATACCTCCATCTGCACTGCTGCCCAAATCACACATCAGATCTGATCACATCAGATCACATCAGACACACAATCAGAGGCTGTCAAGGGGAATGAATACAACAAAGCAGTACACTGTATGTTGGAGCCATATGTTTAAGTTGGCAAAGAGAGGCTGTATAAGAAACATGTAATTCTTATTGTTTGTTTTGTATTCATGTCTATGAGTTCTGACAGTCTGAGTTCAGCTGGAGAAAGTGAAAAGTAAAATGATGATGATGACGATGACGAGTATGATGAAGAACAAAGACAGATGGAAGGGAGAAAGAGGGTAAAAGTGTTTACATTTACAGAACGTGTGTTTACATTAACGGAATGCACTAAAGTAGGTTTACTCTGCATACTTTGGAACTTTGTGTATGTGTGTGTGTGTGTGTCAGGGGTGGGGAGGGAGATATGTGTGTGTGTGTGTGTGTGTGTGTATGGATGTGTGTGTTATATTACTGTACATAGAGGAATCCAGCTAGCCAAGTCTGGATGTCATCATATGGGCAGTTAGGGATGATGACCTCAGTGTGCCTGTCCTATCAGCCCTTGGAGGACAGTAAAATTTACCTCCAGGGGTAATTACAGTTCAAACCTCCCCCTGGTTGTAATTCTGAGTGGGTCAGGGTCTGATTCTGGCATTGTTCCCTCTCTGACTCGAACCCAATCCAGTTCAAACTGGATTACGATTTCTCAGCAGTTCACAGAGGTTTTAGTTGCCCCCTTTCACTCACTATATCTGTCATTGTCTGTCTGTCTGTCTTTATCTCATTGTCACTCAGTACATTTACATGAACTAAGAGGAAGTCAAACTATTCTCTTAGACCGACTGAAATCGAACCAAACTGGACTACTCAAAATCGAGCTAGAACACCCAGATAATTCGGTTAGAAAATTGAATTTCTCTTCATTTGTCTGTCTCTCTCTCTCTCTCTCTCTCTCTCTGGTGTTTGAGGCAGAAAGCCCAAGAGAATAGATCGAAAGATGATACTGTAGCATACATATGTTTACACACACACACACACACACACACACACACACACACTTATACAATGTGTGTTTGGCAATGCGTGTGTTTGTGTGTCAATGTGAATTAATAACTCATAATGTATGTTTCTCTTTGGTGTGCTGGTGTATAAGCATGTGTGTATGTGTATGTGTGTGTATATGCATGCATGCGTGTCTATGCTTGTTTGTGTATGTGTGTGTGAGTGTGTATGTGTGTGTCTGTGTGAAGGATTTAGGGATGAGGACAGGAATGCTTCAGTCCAAAATGGCCACAAGTTGTGATGGCTTTATTACCACTTAGGCATGATTTATATGTTGACATATGACTTATGTTCCAGCGCTTCATAGAGCTTAAAACAACACGGTGCATGATGCCAAAGACAGGGAGAGAGAGAAAACTGCCAGCACTCACACACACACACACACACACACACACACACACACACACACACACACACACACAAACACAAACACTCAAACACTCACACACACACACACACACACACACACACACACACGCACACACACACAAACACTCAAACACACACACACACACACGCACACACACACACACACACACACGCACTCACACACACACACACACACACGGCCATGCATTCCAGTGGCTTTTGTCGCAAAGTTTGAAGTGCAAATACAAGTATGCACTGAGAAGGTTCTTTTCGAGCTCCTGCACTTATGGTGCTGCATTTAAAGGGTGTGTGTTTGTGTGTGTGTGAGTGTGTGTGTGTGTATGTATGTATGTGTGTGTGTTTCTCATCTCATGATATTAACATCCCATTACCATCCTATTCACCACAGACATTTACATGACAAGCTGGCTAAGGGGGGCCCCAAGGCAGGCTGGGATAGCCTGGACAAAGGAACTCCTCCCACAGGTCAGTCAAGAGAGGCAAAAGAGTGGTGCAGGAATAGAGGGATAGAGAAGCAGGGGGAGGAGGAGGAGGGAGGAGGAGGAGAGATATACACTGAAAGAAGAGAACAAGGGGCTGGGAGAGGAAGAAAGTGGACTTTGTGTGTGTGTGTGTGTGTGTGTGTGAAAGAGAGAAAGAAACAGAGGAATACGGAGAGAGCCTGGACAGAGGAGAGCACTGCCGTCCCACACAAACACAAACCCAGAGCTGTTCTCCAATTCATCCATATTAATTAGTCAACTCCCACTGCCATTCATATTCACATTGCTGCAAAGCCAGTGGCCAACACAGCCTTTCTCTCTCTCTCTCTCTCTCTCTCTCTCTCTCTCTCTCTCTCTCTCACACACACACACACACACACACAACTTTACTCTCTTTTGATTAAATCCTTACCAGAGTCATCTGATGTCAAAGTTCCCATGCTTTGTGTCAGATGTCCAGACAGAGTTGGGGATACAGAGGCGAATGGAAAGAGTGTGTGACAGTGTGACTGGAGGAGGAGAGTGAGTATAATAGAGTGAGGGTAAAGATAATATAGGAAAGAGAGAGAGAGGTTTTGGAGGTTGACTTAAACAAATGTTTCAGTCTAACTTTCACAATTACACCCTAAAATACGTAAGACACACAAAAGCCACACAAGATGCACAACGTACAACAGGTTAAATCGTTATTTTTCTGTCATGAAAAAGAAAGGAAGAATAAGACACAAAAGAGAGAGATAGAGGGACTGAGAGAGTGGAAGAGGAAGAGGCAACATGACCAGTGTGAAGAAGATGAATAGATAATGTCTGAGTGCCTGACTGATATGAGTTCTGTATTAGATATCAGAAGATGTATATAGGCTCAAATTGTGACACACACACTATGCTAAAATCAATATAAACAGATTTAAAGCAATGAAATTGGAAGGGACTGACTATAAATCAAGAATCTCTTTTTTTTCTCTGTTCCTCCTTTCCTGTCTCTTTCTTTCTCTCTCTCTTTCTCTCTGTTGATCTGTTTGCCCAATTCTAATTTGGCGTACATTTTTTCTGACATAGCAATAACCTAAACAGTGAAAAAGCACAAAGCTGATCATTAGGTAAAACAGCCTGAACTGCATAGAAAAATAAAAAAAATAAAAACAAGTTTTACCTCCACACACACACACACACACACACACACACACACACCTACTGGAGCTGGTTTACAGTGCTTGTGTTTGTGGCGCAGGTCTGGAGTTTCTCATTCAATGACTCAAGCACTTAAAAAAAATAAAAAAATAAAAAATTAAAGGTTCTATCCTTGACCCTGGCAAATGCCTGCTGATGCTTGAACTCATCAGCCAATCAAATACGTGCCCCTCCCTTTCATGCCCCTGAAGCAGCATTGCTGATTGGTTAGTACGGTATATTTTCATTAACAAAGACTGCTTGCAAGCATATTTTTTTCCTGAATGCACACACTGACTGAATAGACAGCAAACATGAACTCGAAGTGAATTCCAAATTTCATAATAAAAAAAGAGACGTGTGTGTGTGTGTGTGTGTGTTTGTGTCTGTGTGTGTGTGTGTGTGTGTGTGTCCCAGTATCCCACCATAGCCTGTGTGTTAGTGTGGCAGCAACACTACCATTCTACGTTCATTTCAGTGCCCATGTGAACACATTACAGGTCTCACACTTCCTGCATGAGAGACGCACAACTCAGACACAGGTTGCGTGCCACTCATGAACAACAGTGGGACTCAAGATATTCCACACACATGCAATACACTTACAGTGTCAAGGCCTTTGAAGTATAACGTTTCTCCTATAGGTCTCAGGATGGGGTTGGGTGGAGATGTAGATGTAGATGAGGGCCAGGGACTGTCTGTCTGTCTGTCAGATCTGATGTGCATTCAAAATAGCAAACAAATACAAACGCTTGCTACCATTTTCACAAAGTTACTCGTTTGCTTTAAGTTCACTGTGAACTTTTTCAGACACACACTAACAGTCTGAGGGGGGTAGCATGTACAAACACACACACTAACAGTCTGAGGAGGGTAGTACTCAATGTACAAACACACACACTAACAGTCCAAGGGTTATTGTACTCGATGCGCACACACACATTGGACTAAAGGTTACCGTTCAAAATCACAGAAAAAAACAAAACATTTTGAAGAAGACAAGATGTTTTCCTTGGATGTTCACCACAGGTTGCCAAATTTGAACACACTTCTGACTCAGACTCAGGCTTATCTCTATGTGTGTCATCCTTCCTTCCTCCTTCCTTCTCTCTCTCTCTCTTCCTCCCTCCCTCCCCCTCTCTCTCCTCACTGCTCCTCTTGTTTCTCTAATTGGTCTCAGCGGTGTTAAAGAGTCGGGTAAACACAGTTGAGTAAATCCTGTGTGCAGATGACCATGTGTCTCACACACACACACACACACACACACACACACACACATACACATGCACAGTGATTTTTCCTTGGGAGCAAGAGCGTTTGTGTCCTCGCTTGCTTGAGGGTGTGAGGGTGGCAAGGTGTGTGTGTGTTTAACAAGAGTAATGACACTTAACCACATGGCTACATGGTAGCAAGCCTCATACAGATGTGTGTACAAATGTGCATGTGTTTTTGTGTGTGTTTATCTGTGTGTGTGTGTGTGTGTGTGTGAGTGTGTGTATGTGTGTGAGTGCATATATGAGCAAAAGAGTATGTATGTAAGTGTGGACATATCTGAATGTGTGTGTGTGTGTGTGTGTGTGTGTGTTTGTGTGTGTGTAACCTGTGTGTTGTGAGGTGTCAGGCGGGTGTTTTATGGCTTTGTAATGGCAGATGGTGTTTGTGTTTGAGAGACTGTGTGTTTCCCAAATACTTCCTCTGTGTGTGTGTGTGTGTGTGTGTATGTGTGTGTGTGCGTGACTATTTGCAGACTCGCGGTGTTGACCAAAACATTTACCATAATGCTCTGTTTCGGTTTACATCAGTGATGAGATTTTCATGATATCCACACTGCACTTTCTTCAGTTTGACTGCTGAAATTGAGGGCTTTGCCCAAACCCCACTCATCTAGTCATCTGGTTCATCTACATAGACCCCATATCTCCATGTCTGCTTGGCTGGGTAACCCTCCTCCAACCCTGGGTCTGCTTTCAACTTTAGTGGGAGGCTCGATGTGCGGCCTTCAGCTCTGGTTTACACCTCCCACTCTATCTCTAACCACATCCCCAATCTTTCATCCAACACACTTGTATGAAGTAGGTCAGGTAATTGTGTGTGTGTGTGTGTGCGTGCGTGCAAGTGCGGATCTACATTACATCTGCAGAGGTCTGTTTGTAGGCCATCTTATCACACACACACATACACACAGATACAGATGTACTGCAGTAAGATGTTTTGTCTGCACAGAGGTGGCCTAAGATGATAATCAGCATTTAATCAGCTGGGAGAAAAAATGATAGCATGAAGCTCTACTGTGTGTGTGTGTGTGTTTGTGAGTGTGTGTGTGTGTGTGTGTGAATGTGTTGCAAACTGCAGTGTGTTATGGCAACATGCAAGGAATGGAAAGAAGGGTTCAGTAAAGGGTCGGTACATGAAGGGGAGGAGAGAGGGAGGGAGGGATGAAAGGAGAGAGGAGAGAGAAATAGAGGGGCGAGGGAGAGAAAGAGAAGGGAAGGGGGGAATGGGGGAGGAGATGGGGTGGGAACTCTGTTAGAGTAGGATAGTGGTGGTTTGTTTGTGTTTTTCAAGGGAAACTGGCCATGTCCTCTCCAGGTCACTGCCTTTCTCTCACTCTCTTTGTGGAGTTTATCTGGCAGTGTGCTCACACACACACACACACACACACACACACACACACACACAGAGGCACACACAATTGAATACCAGCTAACACTTGATGCATGGTGCCCAAACTTGCAGAAAACAGCTGAATGCTCCAAATCTGTTTCTTTTCGTTGAATTTTGTAAATGTGTTTGTGTGGGAGCACACTGTTTGTGTGTTTGTGTGTGTGTGACAGAGAGAGAGTGAGAAAAAGAGAGAGAGAGAGAGAGAGAGAAAGGTTATCTGGGCTGCTCAGATGTAGGGCAGTTGTGAGATCTTATGTCACTCAGGTGCATTTCCTAAAAAGCACAGTCACGCACACACACACACACACACACACACACACACACACACTAAATTATGCTGAGAATCTTCAACTTAAGTCTTTGGACTTAAAAGGCAAGAGAGAAATGTGATATTTTGGGCCGTTTTGATTCATTACCATTCCCTTTTCTAAACCGAGACCCTGTTGAGTGAACAGCCTGTCAGGATGCAGTTAAAGGAGGAAGAAGAGGAGGACGGGTGGTGTGAGGAAGAGGAGTGGCATGTCTGCCTCTTGTCACATTGTTAATGGACGGTGGCGTCCTGGCATGACCCCACAAAATACTTGAAACCTGAAGTAGAAGCATGAGATGAGGAACAGCTCCCTGGGCTTTGGGGTGTCCAAACATTTGTGTGACTATGGATTTGTGTGTTAGGATGTTTGTGTCATTGTGTGTGAATGTGTTTGTGTGTGTGTGTGTGTGTGTGTGTGCATTAGGCTGTATTTGTACATTTGTGTGCTTTTGTGTTTGTGTTATGGTGTGTGTGTATGTGTCCATGTGTGTAAAAGCATTTGCAAGATTGTGTATTAGCATTATCATGTTTGTGTCTGTGTGTGTGTGTGTGCGTGTATGTGCACCATGGCATTTTTGTCATTGTGTGTTAGCATATTTGTGAGTGTTTTTGCGTATTTGAGGGTGTTTGTGTGCGTGTGTGTGATTGTGTGTGTGTGTGTGTGTGTGTGGTTGTTTGCTGGCAACGTTATGCCCTTCCTCCGTCTCCCAGATCATTACTCATGGGCTTAGCCTGGGGCTCTTGTCCCAGGGCTTAGGTTGTTGGCAGACAAGACGCACATTCCCCATGACTACACGTCACACTGTCATGCAAAAGAAATAATGAATGCCAACTTAACTGGAACACAAGATAGCGAATATATTGCTGTGCTGATAGATGCTTTTTCTGTTTGTGTGTGTGTGTGTGTGTGTGTGTGTGTGTGTGTGTGTGTGTGTGTGTGTGTGTGTGTGTGTGTGTATGTGTGTGTGTGTGTGTGTGTGGTCCTGACAGAACTAAGTTTGCTCAACTTGTGTTTATTCTTGGTTTTCACAACAGATGCCGTGGACAGCTGGGACACATACACCTTTGGCTTCTGTAGGCCTTGTCACACCAGGGGCTAGATTTCTCACTCTCCCCACACAGAGAGCCAAAGAGATGGAGACAAGAGCGAGAAGGGCAAGCAAGCCCAAGCTGCACCACTGGACGGTTCTTGATGGACAACCACAACCTAACCCAAAACATTTCAGGAATGAGGGTTTTTTTTTTGAGTGACAGCGCCTCCTCTCCTCTCCCCTCCTCCTTGTCACCCACCACCTCCACTGCCCCCCAACTACCCAAGAGTGGGGTGGGGGGGGGGGGTGGGGGCACGCATCCTGCTGAAGTAAAAAAAAAGTCCCACAACAGTATCAAGAGTCTTCCCACTTTGGAGGACCTTTTCAAACAGGTGCTTTGTTTTCCTTCCTGGCTTTTTGTCCCTTGAGGGCCACCACCCCCTTCTTTCTTTTTCTCTCCACTCCCACCTCCCCACCCCCATCCTAAATTCACCCCCCCCCCACCCCCCACCCCACCCTCCACTCTCTCCCCCCCAGCCCAAAAAACTGCCCTTTATTTCCTCCAGTTAGGTAAATTCGGGTGACAATAGCAGTCTCTCCCGAACCCTTAAATGCATCTGCCTATCACTGGCCTATGGGAATCTCCATGTGAATGCAGGCCCTATAGTTGACATGCTAATGATGGAGGGATGGTTTTAAAGAGCGGGCGGAGGAGTGCGCCCAAGCCAGGGGGCCCCAGCAGGGAGAATGGCTCTTCTCCCTGGATAATGTGTTTAATGGGATTTAAATGAAGGGAGAACTGTTTTTCTTTTTCCTTTTTGCCTCCATGTCTCTCTCTCTCTCTGTCTCTCTCTCTTGTTCTTTCTTTCTGCTTTCACCCCCACAGTCTCTCTCTCTCTCTTTCACACACACACACACACCACACACACACACACACACACACACACACACACACACACACCTCATTTACACCTTTAGTTATTTCACTTGGCCACTGCAGCTCAGTGGAGGAAGAAAAGCCAAAAGAAGGACAAATGAAAATGGATTCTCGTTGGCTTACTTGAAACCCCCCACGGGTGCATTTTGTGTCCTACACGCCACCCTCAATGAAGACATTTGTGACTGATGGAGGCTATTGACTTTGAGTGACACACTTGAAGAAAACAGAAAACCCTGCTGTTTGCTGGTTTACAAACACTTTTATTCACTACGTTTAATAGATCCTACAAGCCTTGAAATATAAATAAACCATAATATCCTCCTCTGTCAGCACAAGGGCAATGTGAGTTTGTACGTTTTAGGCCTAAAAAACTAAGTCCAACTCATAGCTTGTTCTGTATAGGTCCAGTGTAATGTTATGTAACTATCTAGCAGTGGTAGTCCTATATCTTAAGTGATAGCCTTGCAGTATGTTGTCATGGTGTATTGGTTGTAATGTTATGACGCTGAGCAGTTGAGCACAATACTACTGTTTATCTATACTACTGTTACCACTGCTATTCTAACTCCTGTGCAGTACCACTACTATTCTAACTCCTGTGCAGTACCACTACTATTCTAACTCCTGTGCAGTACCACTACTATTCTAACTCCTGTGCAGTAAGACATGTTAAAAAAATGTAGGGCAATCGCACAGGCTCTACTTGTGTGCAGTGATTGTGTGGTAGAGCTGTCGTGTGTGTAAGTTTGTGTGTTTCATGTCAGCACAACCTTCCCCGGCCTCCTGTCCTCCTTTCTCTCTCTTTCTTCTCATCCCTTCTTCCTGTCCTCTCTATCGCCATGGCCCATCCCTCGCTTTTCTCCACTGTGAACCGACCTGTGGACTCCAGCCAAGTCCTTGGCCTCCTGGAATTCCTCTAAAGTCTCCGGTTCATATCACTCACACACACATACATACACACACGCGCACATACATGCACACACAACACGCTCTCTCACACACACACACGCAGGCACATACACAACACACTTACGCACAGATATATAACACACAGAAAAAGAGCCAAGGGAAATTGCAGTGATATAGAAATGTGTTTAAAGAATTTAAATTCTTACAACTAACACAGCTCCCTTGGGGAATGTTTGAATGTGTGTGTGTGTGTGTGTGTGTGTGTGTGTGTGTATGTAAGCATGCATGTGTGTGTGTTTGAAAGCATGAATGTGTGTGTTTTAGCTGTTGTTCCCTTCAAAGGATTTCTGTTTGGGTGTTACTTTTTACAAACGGGAGTTGCTGTTGCTGGCTCGGTGTGGACTGGCTGTCGGTGACCAACAGGTGAGAACTTCATTGCAGGGCCCAATACACACGACACCAACCCAAACTGCCCTGACACAAACACAAACTGGCCCAATGCAATTAAGATGGGTCACAGGACAAAAGCACTTAACACCCCAATAACACAACCACATGACTGGATAAGACTGAATGGCTTTAAAAGTACATTTAGCAGTGTGTGTGTGTGTGAGTGTGTGTGTGTGTGTGATGGGTGAGTGTGATGGGTGTGCTTGCTCAGTTGGCCTAAACTTCGGATAGAGGTTTCATAGGCCTCTCATAGCATTATGTAAGAGGGATGGGATCAGGCAAATGCATAGACGGCCAGGGAATTGCCAAGCCCCCCTGTGGTGTTAGCAATGACACGCCAGGTGTCAGGTGACCATGTGGTGAGTGTATGTGTGTGTGTGTGTGTGTGTGTGTGTGTGTGAGGGAGAGAGAGAGAAAGCAAGAGAGAGGGGGTGAGTGAGGGTGAGTGTGTGAAAAACCTTTATCTGATGGATGAGGGTTTAACTCGTGTGGACCCCCAATTTACACTATTGCCATCATCTTGCACGCGCACACACACTCACACACACATTTTCCTCCAAAAGAACCACACACACACACTTTTCCCCCAGAGGAACCACTCATACAAACACACACACTCCTCTGGTATGCATGAGAAGGTCTCCATGTGGGCTTGTTTTTTACTGCTCTGGTAAAGTGGGGGAGGGGAGGCTATGAGCTCACTGTCACGCCTGCAGTGAACTCCCACTACCTGGACTACCTCCCAGTGGTGGGGGCAGGAATGACAACTCCAGGCAGCCACCCAGTAGAACATAAAGCAATGGGGACACAAAAATGTATATGTATTTGTGTGTGTGTGTGTGTGTGTGTGTGTGTAGAACATAAAGTGATGAAGACACAAGAAGTTTGTGTGCCTCTCTCTGTGTGTGTGGAGAACATAAAGTGGTGAAGACACAAGAAGTTTGTGTGTGTGTGTGTGTGTGTGTAGAACATAAAGTGCTGGAGACACAAGAAGTTTGTGTGTGTGTGTGTGTGTGTGTGTGTGTAGAACATAAAGTAGTTGTGTGTGTCTATCCAGAGTCCTGCTCTTGTGTAAACTTTATGGCAATCTCAGTGTGCTGCAGGAAGTCCAGCCTTCTTTCCATCTGCATGTGATCCTCTCTCATCCCCGCACTTACCTGCATCATTATCTCTCTTTTGCCAGCTTCATTTCTCTCTTTCCATCTCTTCCTCTTTGGCTTTGCGAACTCTATTTCTTTCTGTCTGGCTGCATCTGTCTCTGCTCCCCTGGCGTGTGTGTGTGTGTGTGTGTGTGTGTGTGCGCGCACATGGGTGGAGATGGGCCCTGATAAGTCCTATGTTTCCATATGCTCCCCCATCCCATCTAGTTTTTCTCTCTCTCTCTCTTTCAGATCTCTCTATCCCCCCTCTCTTTCATGAGTCTCACTCCTCCCCGTCCGTTTCTATCTCAAATCCCTTCCTCTCACATCTAAGACTTCTTGTCTTTTCACCATCTCTCTTCTTTGCCTCTCTCCTTTTCTCTCTCCCTCTCTCTTTCTTCATCTCTCTCTCTTTTCCCCTTATATCCCCAACTCCATGTCTCCCTCCCTTCCTCTCTTCCATTTCTGTTTCTCTATGCCTTGCCAACTCCTATTCTCTCTGTTCATGTCAATCTTTTTCTTCCACCCTTCTGCTGGCTTCTTTCTCTCTCTCTCTCTCTCTCTCTGTGTGTGTGTGTGTCACTCTGTGTGTGTGTGTGTGTGTGTGTGTGTGTGAGAGAGAGAGAGAGAGAGAGAGGAGATGGCCAGTGATAAGGCTGCTGTATCGAACTGTATATGTTGGAGAACTATAGCAACAGTGCTGCTAACAACGCCCTTCCAGCAGCAGAGGGTCTGTATAGAGGAATAGGACACAAGCAATGACCATATTTGGGAACTGTGTACATGAGAGTGAGGGAGAGAGGATGAAACAGAGATGGATGGAGAATGGGACCAGATGTACGGAAAAATGGAGAGAACATCAATGACTAAATCACTGCCATGTTCTTTTCTCTCTTTCACACTCATTTCCTTTGTAACACACACACACACACACACACACACTCAGTCCTGAGCGCTATAGCAATACCAAGGCAGAAAATATTACGTCAGAGTCAGTATTGATCCAATCTTGCAACATTTATTAACAACAGTAATAAACAGTCTCCTTGTATCTTTCTTATTTCTTCCTCTTCTTCTTCTTTCTTTGTCTCGCTCACTTGTTTGCTCTTTGTGTGCTCTCTCTCTCTCTCTCTCTCTCTCTCACACACACACACACACACACGCACACACACACAGATGCACGTGAATAATTTCATTCCAGGCGGCACACCTTCAAATGACATCATCATTGAGAGCCTGACTCAGAGAAGCTCAGACACGTATTCCACTCAACACCATCTCTGCCACGCCACCCACTCCTACCCACTGAGTTAGTGGAGTTTGCAAGTCAGATCACAAACCTCTTTATTTTTTTACAAAGTCATCACAGTCCTAATCTTATTTCCATAGCCTCTTTGATTATCTCTTGGACAGACAGTTTGCACTATATCGGCCAGCAGCTTAGCTTACTTAGCTAACTCGAGTCCACAGAAACGTTTCTTTCTTCTTTCGGCAGGCTAACTTTTTGGAGGCTTTCAGTGTTCAATGAACATATCAAAAGGATTCAACACGGCAATGCTATTGTCTTAAGAATCCCTTTACTAAATTGTAACAAAATCATTACTAAACATAAACATGACCCCATTCACTTAAGACTTCAGTAAGTGCTGCTTATTGTTTTCTGACATAACACTGAATGGCTATTTTATGTTTAGTAATGTTATAAATAATTGTAGCTTTGGGACCCATAATGTCATGCACAATGTATTCTACCAACATGATCAACTAGTAACTTAATGTTTAATATTGCTCAAGGCGCGCTCAGGCTGATGTTAATGAGCTGTCATTCACTAACGCTTTGTCCGTTCAGATAGCAAATAGCTCTGGAAGAAATCAGGGCCAAATCAGGACTGAACCAAGGCCAGATTTGGAACAGAAACAAAGCCTTATTAAGGCTACACCAAGGCCAGATCTCAGCCAAATCAGAACCAGATTAAAGGAGAAATTCAGAGTGAATCAAGCCATAGCCCTGTTGTTCCAGGCCACCGAGTGCTGTCAGTAGGAAAGAAAACGTGAAAATGTCACACAATATAGACCAGATAGTGAACAGACAGCTAACACTAATGGGGGCACAGTAAATGTGGCACAGTAACTTACTTTCAGTTCCAATTTCTTATGAAACAGGACTATGGATTGATTCACACCGGATTCCTCCTTTAAAGCTACACCTGGGTCAGACCAAGCCCAAATGAGCTAGATCAAGTCTAAACCAGAGATAGATCTAAACCAGATCAGAGTCAGATTAAGGCTAAACCATCTCAAGAGTTAGCCACTGTCTGGCTCCTGTAGCTTCTTGAGCTCAATATTACTTACTGTATTAGGTGTCCTATTGCTCCCTATGACACTCATAAACTATTTGTGCCCAGGCTGCAGCTCCTCACAAGGCTTCCTTCCACACCCAATATGGCTCTAGTGTTTGTGGACACACAAGATTCACTGGCAGACAGCTGAGCTGTACAGGAGAGGGAAACTAAGCTGTGCAAATCATAAATAAACACTGGATAGCCACTGAGGTACTCAAACGAGATCTGTGTGGTACAATAATACATCAAGTCATAAAAATATAATACCACACACACATGCACTCGCACACACACACACACACACACACACACACACACGCACACACACACACAGACATCCTCATCTCTTCTCTATCACAATAAAGTTTGAAGGACAAGGGAGCAAATGATCAGATAGGAAATGGCTTCTGGATCCTTGTAGGATTTGTTACAATCATGCAGAGTAGCAAAGGTGTAGAGTTGTGTTGTGTGAAATGAATATGTGATGTCAGGACCCAGGTTCTTCAAAAGCATTTTTAGCTAAGGTCACTGGTGAAAGAGAATGGCCATAAATGTGTACTCTTGGTGAGTGCAAGTGTGTTGGTTGGTGTTTGTCTGTTTATCTGTGTTTGACTATCTGTAGTGTAGAGCGGTGTGTGTGTGTATGTGTGTGTGTTTATGTGCATATCAATGCATATGTGTACATATATGCATATCTGTGTGTGTGTGTGTGTGTGTGTGTGTGTGTGTTTATGTGCATATCTGTGCATGTGTGGACATATATATGTGTATCTGTGTGTGTGTGCGTGTGTGTGTGTGTGTCCAAGACTGTGTTTGTCTATGTGTGTGTGCATGTCTCTACATGAGGGTCCCATCACCAGCACTTGGCTAGTGGAACAAGGGAGGATTTCATTCGTCTGGTGGGGCTGAAGATGTCTCGGACCTCTGGCTCCAATCTGACGCCAGGCACCTTAAACACAGACACAGCTGAGAAGGACAGGGAGGGAGGGAGGGAGAGAGAGAGAAGGAGAGATGGAGAGAGAAAGACAGGGAGCGAGAGAAGGAGTGAGGGAAAGGAAGAGACAGGGTGGGAGAGAAAAGGGGGAGGGAGAGAACGAGACATAAGGAGAGAAAGAGACGGAGAGAAAGAAGAGAGGACGGGGAGAGATAAACATGGAGGGGGAGACAGAGAAGATGGGATGAAGAGAGAGAGAGAAAGAGAGAGAGAGAACGGGGGAAGGAGAGATATAGAAAGGGAGGGAGAGAGAGAGTATGAGACAGAGATAAAGAAGTTCTTTCCACATAGAATCATCATGTAGTTCTGGTTCATGTGTTCATCAGCTGAATCTAGTGGGTGTGTAGCTGGTGTGTTTGTAAGCTTGTGTATTTGTACAGCCTTCCTGTGGAATCCTTTAGGGAGGAGGAATAGTTGTGCTATGAGACTGTAGTTTTACTGTCTAGCTGGCCTGAGGATTGTGTGCTTGGAAACCATGCGGTGATACAGCTGTGGTACAGTTTGTGGCTGACTCTGATGAAGATGTTGAGTACGTCGAAATATTAGTCACTTTCTTTTTTTGGCTGCACACCTTGATTGTATTAAATTATTTAAATGAAGTTTACATCTGTGTTACTCCGGTAACCCCTCTTTTTACCAGACTGTCCGTCCCGCTAATGCACCTGATGTCCATAATGCAGGAGTGCAAAGGGTTTACTTTCTTATCTGAGCAGTACTTTGTGCTTCTTTGATAGTGTAGATCCCCAGGGAGGTCATGCACTGTGAGGTTGTGCAGTTCTGCTGTGTGGCTGTGTAGTTGTGCGACTGTGCTGCGTGGCTGTGTTACTGAAGCTGTGTGATGTGCAGCTGCCATGCCAAGGAAGTTGTGTAGTTTGCGTGTCGGTGTTGTGTAGCTGTGCTGTGAGTGTGTGCGGTTGTGTGGCTGTTGTGCAGGAGCGGAGCTTGCGTTTCACAGCTGTGCTGTTAGATTATTATGTTGGTTGTGTAGCTGTGAGGCAGGGTTGTGTAAT
>PYXC01001082.1:1572500-1607500 GCA_015244755.2 Tenualosa ilisha
TCATGCTGGCCTATCAATCACTGCATAATGCCCGCCCCATACTGCATAAGCGGTTGTGATTGGTTCCTAGACTTTCCGTGATTTTGGAAATTGCTGTTTAACTAGAATTCTACATGAACTTTTATAATGAATAAGACTGTTTTACATTCTTAGAAGTACACTCAATACTCAAAAGACTTCTACCAAGACTCTTTAGAGAGAGACAGAGAGAGAGAGTGAGAGAGAGTGAGAGAGAGAGAGAGAGAGAGAGAGTCTCTCTCCTGATTCTCTTTTGGACTTTGAGGCTGACCTGGCTGAGATCTGTTGCTCTTCTCTATCATGTGCACTATTACTGTATGTCATGGCTCAATAGAGAGACATGGTGTCACATGAATGTAGTGTATGGTAGCCTCAGTTCTGGGTTAATCTGGTTCATTAGGTCTCCCAGTCCAAAGTGGGTTACTTATGCTCAATTAAATATATTCTGTGTCTGGGTCATCCATGTAGGTAACTAGACTTGTTTACAAGGGTTAAAGACCCTTGTGCTCTCAGAGTCAGACTGTGCGTATGTGTGTATGTGTGCATTTTGTGTGTGTGTGTATGTGTGTGTGCATATGTGCACACACATGTGTGTGCATGTGTGTGTGTGTGTGTGAGTGTGTGTGTGAGTATGTGTGTGTGCTGACTGTACGTGAAATAAAAAGTGAAAGGGCCATGATCAGGGATCACTGGAGCTTTACAGAGAAATGAGCTGTATTGAGGAAAAGAAGAAAGCAGGACCATGAAAGACAGGAAAAAGAAAAAGAGAAGGAAGGAAGGGAACAGTAAAATGGTAGAGAGTGGAGAAAAGGAGTCAAAACAAACCTGGTTTATAGTTGGGCAGTTGGCTCACCCCTGGCCAAGTCTCCTCTGTAGGCACACCTAAAACCTACACCCACATACATGGTGTGTGTGTGTGTGCGCATGTGTGTGTGTGTGTGTGTGTGAGAGAGAGAGAGGGAGAGAGGGAGAGACAGAGACAGAGAGAGTACTGGTCACACCAAACAAGCCTTTGAGATGCTGCATACAAACATTTTAAAATAGAAATGGAAATTGTGATTAAACTGTTATTTCACTTGACACAACTAAACAGCTTCATCTGGATCCAAGAAAACACTAAGCAAAAAAAACCCAAAAACACCTAAATACCCACTTTACAGTGACAGAAATATACAGTTCAAGTGGTGAAAGTGAAATAAACTCACAGCCCAAATCTTCTGGAGCTGTTCAAATACGTCAGCGACTCCAGGAAACGCTGGCGCCCCCTGCAGCATCTCAATGAAAATACACCCAGCTCCCCTAAAGAAGAAGTGGGGGAAGTGAAGAGGATAACAAACAGGGTTGCATGGAGCTTTTCTGTTCTATCATCATTTTCCATTCAATAACCCTTGACCTAAATAGAAAGCACAAATTCAGTGACAGGTACATAGAAAATAAAAAGATGAGTCCATAAAGCCTCCAGTACAAACAATTGCAGTGGTAAGAGAACCCAACTCTATCTATCTACCAAACTGGGTGTTACTGACATGTGTCTGGTTGCTACCTGGTGCAAGAAATACTTTCAGTGTAACCCCTGCTAGGGCAGATCTGAAAGAAAGCACTGACGCATCTTTTCTAAGCATGTCGAATGCTCTTGACACTCTTGTATATCTGGGTAATAATAATTCCTCTTTGGCTGAAGAGCTACATCACTTCTTTGCCTGCTTTGAGAAGACCGCAAACATCCCTCTCTCTCTCACACACACACCTGTTCATAGCCTCCTCTGAGCCCAGCCCACACACACTCACCCTCGGGGAGCACCAGTCCGCAGTGTGTTCAGGGCAGTGAACCAGAGGAAACCTGCTGGCCCAGAGGGAATACCTGGCAGTGTACTCAAGCTACCAGCTGTTTGCTGGGTTCACCAGACTACTCAACCTCTCTCCTCTCTCTCCAACCTCCTGTCACAAGCCACTGTCCCTCACTGCCTGAAATCGGCAACTATAGTTCCCGTCCCCAAGTCCACCACCATCAGTAGCCTCAATGACTACAGACACATGGCACTAACATCCGTGGTGGCAAGATGCTTCGAGAAGCTGGTCCTAAAACACATCAAGGACTGCCTCCCCCACAGCTTCGACCCCCACCAGTTCACTGAGGACGCCATCTCCAGTGCCCTCCGCACTGCCTTCAACTTCGGCGTTGGGCTGTTCTTCGCCCACGCCTCATCCATTATTTCCCTATATCGGGACACCTCGGCGGCCATAGCTTACCTTCGAATGTTGGGAAGGCCCATTCAAAGTGAATGTAACCTTCCACAGCATTCTGGAGAGCAGCATAATAATGAAACAGTGAATAGTGGCGAAGGTGAAACACTGTGGCGAAGCACACACTAACCCGGAGCAGTAGGCTGCCCGCCACAGCAGCACCCAGGGAGCATTGAGGGGTTAGGTGCTTTGCTCAAGGGCACTTCTGCTGTGGATGTACTAGCCGGGGATCAAACGCCAACTCTACGGCTTTAAGTCTGAAGCCCTAACCAGTAGGCAGTGGCTGCCCCTATTCCCAAAACCACATGTATTGGTGAAAGTCGGTGTTAGTTAAAAAAAAAAAACGTAGATAAAAAATTGCAGGTTTGCCTGGTATGCCTAATTTTGTGTTGGTCTGATCTGGTGATTGGCCTAAATACTTTGACTAAAACATCATGTCGACAAATGTGCCTAAGCTACTTTGTGCAAACAAATCAGAAGTCATCACCTAAACAAACACGCACAAGTCAATGTCTATAGACAGCTGTCAAAATTGTTTTGCATGTCCAAAAAAAATATCTTCTACTTCAACATGCTAACCAAACATTCTAAGCAATCCTATTTACAATCCACCTTGCTCTCCTCTCTTGCTCTTTTATTTCGCACGCACACACACACACACACACACACACACACACACACAAAATACCACACCACAGGGAGGTTACATTAATAGACACACAGGTGAGTCAGAACCTTTACTCTCTGTCCAAACCATAAGGTTAAGCCCTCTTACATCTCCTGCATAAAACAGTACCTATTGATGGAGTATCTTTGTGCAGTTCCCTCTATGCAGTTAACAAAGTGAGCTAACAAAGTAAGATGTAGTGAAAAGCAGATACGGCATGAAAATTCTACCAGAGGACTTCCCACAATCCACGTTTCAGAAGCTTCTAACATGCATTTGACACGTAAGTCAGACATCAGGGCTGTGCAAGATTCATATGATCTTAAAAGTTGGTCTCTGTTTAATTCATGAGTTGGACTTTAAACTGAACTGTCTCTACAACATAGCAAGGTGAATTGCAATTTGAACTCAAATGACATGAAGCATAGCTCAATTCATTGCAATTCAAAGAAATTCCACTCAGTCGTATTTTGATAAACAGAAGTAATCATATCATAAAACTGCTGTTATAGTTGGATAGTGTTGAATAGTGGAATGTAGCCAAATCAGTCTGGTCCTTGATTATGACAGGCTGAATTGCATTCCATGTTCTATATTGCCATACTGTACAAAGGTACAGTAGCTGCATTTGTGTTACTTGGCAACCACTCGGATAGAGGATATACACTTGGCAGAGGAATTCTTCTATGAATCTATAAATACACTGTTACATTTCTCATTGTTGTGTTTTTGTTTAAATAAACCGGACTAGGTTAATGTGGTAACCATTTCAGCCATGAGAGACCATGGGTTATGCTGGTTTTACAACGGCTAAGGGGGTTTAAAGGTACTCCGCTTCACGTCATGCCCAATAACTCTCCTTAGCCATTGTAAAACCAGCTGGCTTATTGCTTTCTTCTACTTCCTTTGATTTGAACACTTGCTGTTAATACGTTAATGCTTTCTATCACTGGGTGCTTTGAAAGGCACCACGGAAAAAATACATTTTATTATTATTATTATTATTTTGAAAACTCTACATCCCATTAACAATAGCACAATTCAAATAAAGTCAGGACTCATTCTCAAGAATCACTGTGCCTGTCAGACACGAGGGTGAGAAAGAGGCTAGAGGAATATTTACGTTATGTTAAATTCTTAATGTTGAGGAGTAAGCAAACTAAAAACGTTGGTCCAGGATTGAGCCAAAATTGGTACACCAGAACACCTAAATCCACTGATATTTGCAAAAAACGCCTTTGCTATCTGGGTAGGTGTCCATTCAATTTCTCATGCTTATTTAAGTTTCCAACAATATTTCAGTTAAATTAGTCCAAAACCTTTTGATTTCACAATTTGGTTTCAGGTCTCGTCATGGAGATATATGGCAATTCTTTAAATTCATCCAGCACCAAAAACAACACTAACATGGACCTGTTCTGCACTGAACGACCCTTGGGCCCTCTGATTTGGGCCATATTCAGTGTGCCCTCTGCGTGTGTGGGTTTACTTGCCAGCGGATGGCTGCTATGGTTGCTCGTTCAGATGCAGCGCAGTGGCTCCTCCAACAATCTCTACATGTTCAACCTCACCATCATGGACCTGGCTTTCAACCTCATCTTAAGTCCTTCTGCAATTAATCTCTTAGTCTGGCATGACACTCTGTTTGTACAAATCTATTTGTTCTTTCTGTTTATCAGTATATGTGGACAGCCTCTGTTTATGGCCTTTATTTGTGTCGACTGCTATATAGCTGTAGTTTATCCCATTTCGTACATGACATTTAGGAATGGGAGATACAGGATGGTTTTGTGTGCATTGGTCTGGCTTCTCATACTGTTTCTTTTGTCATTGACCCTTTTTTGTGAAGAAATTCTATACTTGTATATAAGCCTCTCTGTACTGTTACTTTTCTCAGCACTTGCAATTACCTTCTGTAACATTTCTACCTTTTGTGCGTTGAGGAAACCAGATCCATCAGGAAGAGGTGAAATCCACCCACACAAACGCAGAGCTACACAGAGCATTGTTAGCAGTCTGGTCATGACCATAGTGTCCTACCCTCCTCTAGTGATCGTGTGCACAGCCTACATCCTGATGAATATGAGTCTATATGAGTTTATTTGTGATGTGTGGATTCCTAGTCTTATCAGTGCCACATTAGTGAGCACTGTCATGCCTCTGCTCTATCTTGGGAATTTGGGGAAACTAAAGAGCATCAGGCTGCTGGGATGTGCCAGAGCTGAGTGAACAGTTGGCCTGGGAATGACATAAATATCTGGGTATGGGTAGACCACTTTATAAGAGAGACATCCATAGCTTAATTCTCAAAGTTTTATCAGTGCACTTTTACAAGCTCTTGTGTTTTAATATTTTATTAAATACTGTAATATTTTACAGTATTTTATTACACCAGTGCCTCTATCAAGCTCTCAGTCTCATCACTACAGTCTAATATAAAATACTTGCCATACGGAAAGTGAAAATTATCATTCTTTTTATAAAACAATCAGCTTGTGTATTAATTAATTAACTTATATTTGAATATGAATATTCACATTCTTGCACTATGTAAGTTTCACTTTTGTTTCTTGGGTAGACTGATTTTGTCATTCTTTGAATTCTCTCATACTTTTAGAAAATCTGCTGCTGTACAATGCATTTTCCCTTAAAATGGTTGACTGTAAATAAAAACATGTGAGGGTCATGTGAGGTGTCTTAGTATGAGCTAAAAATTGTTTGTAAATAGATTTAAAATTCTGTGGTGGAATGTTAGTTTTGTAAGGCACATAGAGGGCACATGAAAGGCCAAATGACAGGCCAAAAAACCCTACCACAATAAAGGCAAAAAGACAAAAAGACTAATATATTCCCATATATCAAATCAGCAACATGCGGCTTCCAACTGGTTTTGTTTTGGAGGGGTCACATTAAAGAGCAGCTCTTCAATGGGTTGTGTCACTAGTGCACTAGACTAGACTAGAAATGACAAAGCGAGGGAGCTTTAGAGCAAGTAGCATATTCAGATCGAAGTGACCCTGTTACAGACACCCAGGTTGTCATGTTTTTGTCCTTTTAATATTTTGAATCATTTTTTACTCATTTGTATATGCAGGTGTAGGTGCTACCTCAACAAATACCCATTTGAAAACTGATTTCCCTAATGTGCACCTTATTCAAATGAATAAAATAATAACAGTTGTGCTTGTTGTGATAGCAGATTCCGTACACCTGCATATCCAAATGAAAGCTAAACTTATACCCAACTAGCACCCTAGCTGCATCAAAAGTCCACTAGAACACCTCCATGGTGTAACAATGCAGTAGTTCCAAAGAAATCCAAGAGGTGGCAAGAAAGTGAAATTTGGAATATGTCAGAGAGCAGACCCCTGTCAAGAGACCTGGGAGGTATTCCAAGTGGGCAGTTAAGTGGCAAACCTGAATAAGTTAAGCCACTGATAGTGGTAAACCTCATCGTAGAAGAATAGAAGTTGTACATTTCCTAGTAAAAAAATAACTAAATGAAAAAAAAAACTATTCTGGTTTGTAACTTTACAGTGTAAAAGAATATCCAAGTTTTTTTTTTCTTGAGAATTTTTGAGTTTTTACCTGCAAATCCAACAAGTCAAAGAATATCAGAGGTTCTATTTTTCTGATAAATGTACAACTTTATATTTAAATACAATGGGCCTCCTTCACCAATATCTTCCTGAAAATTTCCTTAAACTTGTTCTTAAGTTGCATTAAAAATATCTAGGTCCTGTAATATTTTACAACTGCTGAATTGATGATAATGCGAAAATCTATAATTTAGCCCACACAATATAAAGTCACTTGTCAAGGGGTCAAATGCTCTTGGGTGTGTTTTTATCTATGAAAGCATACTAGATTGGTGAATGCAAATCCTCAGCCTCTTCATGCTCAACCTCACCATCATGGACCTGGCTTTAAACCTGTATATCATTCCTTTTACAATGAATTTGTTTGAATGGCAGAGCATATTTTTTTCCATGGTCACTTTGACCTCCAAGAGTTTTTTTTATTTAGATTTTTTTTACTTTATTTGCAGCACCTGTCACATTACTGTAGTTTATCCCATCTTCTACATGAAAATGAGAAACAGGAAATGCAGGATGGTCTCGCGCACATAGGAAGATAGAAAATCCACTCACACAGACATAGAGCTAACCAGAACATTTTAAACAGCCAGTTAGGACCTTGTTGTCCAACCCTCAACAGATGATTGTGGTTGCATTCTCCATTCTGACAAATATGACTACTAAAGAGATTTTGTGCAATGTTATGTTTTGTGTTATGTTTTGCGTTATGTTTCCTCTCTCTTATCAGTGCCACATTAGGGAGCACTGTCATGCCTCTGATCTACCTTGGGAAGCTGGGGAAACTAAAGAGCATCAGGCTGCTAGGGTGTGCCAAAGCTGAGTGAACAGCTGAGTCCCCCAGCCTGGGAATGGAATGACACAAATATGTGTCAGGGTAGACAACTTGTCAGAGAGAGATACATAATTAAGTGTACTCCAAGCTTTTTTTTTTTTTAAAAAAAAAGTTTAAATGTTTTAAAACACTTCTTTCAGACTTTCAGGATCTTTGCTACAGTGTAATGAGTCTTTAGCTCTACCACTGTAGCACAGATTTTATACTCTGGGAATCATCTGTGGACATTTTTCTATGTCACTTTTTTTTCTTAAAAATGCTTGATTGCATGACTGTGAGACACTGAGAGTCTAAAATCAGATGTAAATATCAAAAGTCATATAGAGATCTCATACTTTCTCACAAGTGTGTAAGACTTGTAGATCTCAAAGATTTGCTTAGAATACAGTAATCCATAGGATTAAAAACACAGATAAACATTTCATTTGTCTGAGAAGTTACTACAGATTTTCCTGTAATTCATTTGAGTAATGTTGCCTGTGTGTGTGTGTGTGTGTGTGTGTGTGTGTGTGTGTGTGTGTATGTGTGCATTAGTGTCAGGTTGGACCCTTTGATGGATAGAATGAATCACAGGCTTTGGCTCAACATAGGCCTCACCTTTCCATACCATGTTCTCACTGTTTCCACTGGACACTGTTGCCATGGAAGAGGAACAAGGGGCTGATTGACAGCTGAAATTTGGGTCATTCCAGCACTGCTGCTCTGTCAGGCATATTTTAATGCTGTTTTGAATGACTAATTGACTGAGCGTGCTTCTGTCTGTGTGTGTGTGTGTGTGTGTGTGTGTGTGTGTGTGTCTGCTCACCAAATGTCCAGCGCCGTTGAATAGTCAGTGGAACCCAGCAGAACGTCGGGAGGTCGATACCACAAGGTCACGACCTCTGCAGAGTATGTCTGACAGGGAATGGACTTGGAACGAGCCAGACCTACATCATATCAAGAACACCATGAACTTAGAATGGACTCTTTAATATGCCACTGTGTGTGTGTGTGTGTGTGTGTGTGTGTGTGTGAGAGAGAGTATGTACTTGTTTGTGTATGTATGTGTGTGTTTGTGTGTGTGTGTGTGTGTGTGTAAAAGAGAGAGAGAGGGAGAGACAAAGAGAGAATAGAGATAGAAATTGAGATAGAAAGAGAAAAACCCACCAAAGTCTGCCAGTTTCAGTTCTCCTAAGTAGCTGATGAGAAGGTTCTGGGGCTTCAGGTCCCGGTGGAGAATTCTGTGGCCGTGTATGTATGACAGACCTCTAAGTAATTGGAACATGAAGACCTGACATGCACCCAGGAGCAGGGGAGCAAAAGAAAGAATCTACTTCAAAAAAAGCACAGGTTTAATTTGAGATTTTTCTATCAATCAAGCTACAGCATTTTTTCATGGCTAGTAATTCCACCTTAAAAATGATTATAAATAAATACAAAATTCTAAATCATCAATCTCAATCAAACAAACATATACACATGCATACCATACATACATATACTGTATATCTTAAAGGACAGGTTCGTTTTCACTTACGATCACTTGATGATCGTAATCATGATGATGATTAGTAATCATGATGAAATCCAATTGTTTTATTGTGCACATAACTTTGACGGATGCCTCTGTTGCGAGAATTTTCGGTTGTTACTGCAACACCCACCCAACTACAGAATAGCTGCATAGGTGCACTGCTGAAATCTTTCCTAAAACACAACTTTTATTTGTAAAGACGTGAAACCAAGTGGTCAGTAATGTTGACTAATACTCACAAAAAATCATCACAAAGTGTGACCTTTATCAGGTTGTATTGCTTCAAACTCTTTGTTTACATATGGGTGTGATGGGTTTGAAAAAAAAAAATGTCCACAATTAAGAATGAATGGTCAGACCTTTTTTTCTGTGTCAGCGTATCAGTGAACATTACTGACTACTTGGTGAGTTTCACGTCTTTACAAACAAAAATTGAATGTGTGATGGTTGTACATGCTTCATTTTAAATGAGCTGACAGATATGCTGAATGAGAGTAGGACCTACAAGGAAAAGACCAAACCGTGGTAGATTTGAAGCAAGGAGGAGTGTGGAGAATTTGTGTGCATTGGAGGAGAGTGCGGCGGGGGATGATTAAAAGATCATATGGTCGATCTTTTCGACCCCCTTTCAGAAATAGCCCACAAGCCGATAAAGGTTGGGCACCCCTGTCATAGACAACATGTGGCAACTACACTCTTTCACATTGGGTGTGAAGGAAGCACCACTTTGCTGAAGTCTGTGCTAACCAGGGGCATATGTGACTTCACAAAAAAATAAAGGAAAATTCTGGAACTTGTGAGTGTGATTAATCATGATTAACTTAAATTTTCTATTGTAATTATTATTTTTTTTAATCCATTGACAGCACTAATATGTATATTTATGTATGTACTATATGCATAAAAACTACATACAAGCACCAAATTAAACCATAAAAAACAGAAGAAAAATGTATTACGGGAAAGCTGTGGAAGGAATGAAGGTGTTAACCAAAGTCAACTGATCAATGTTGACACTAACAGAAAGACTATGCTCTCTATTTCTGTTTCCTCAGTGCTTTTTCTTTTTCCGACAAGCAATTAGGACTCCACAAAAAAATAATAAAAATGAAAAAATAAATAAAAAATTAAGCCTCTTAAACAGTTATCCCTCTGCTCATAAGCTCATTCTTCCAGCTTAGTGTCTTGAGCCAACACACCTGGTCATCTCAAATAAAGCCTCTCTTATTTTATTCGAGGTTAAGCACAAACATGCTCTCTTTTTCTCAAGCTGGTGTCCAGACATGGCAACGGTAAGAGGAGAGGGTGGATAATGGAAAAAGCTGAGCAGATGCATCCAGACGAAGAGAGGATTTCCCTGCCTGCGTTAACACTGTGTGTGCTACCACTAATTAGCAGCATGCTAAGGACTGTGCGCAAGAAGGAAGAAGCTTTATCTCCCACAGGGAAGGAACAGGAGTGAGTGAGTAATCAGTAAGCACTTATACGCATTTATGTATCAGTGCTCCAACAAAGGTTTAGCCAGAGGTGGTCTGGAAACAAGTCCAACCAGGGTCCACTGTAATTGAGGAGGATAACCTTGGTTGTTAACTAGGGTTGGAAAATGTATCTAATTGTTGGAACATACCACTGTAAAAAAAAAAAAAAAGGCTATTGAGATTTTGTTGTTTCTACTCAATTTGGTCTCCCGTCTGCATTCACAATGTGTTTGTCACCACCAAAACCCATTTTCATGCAAGGACTCCCACCAGCCATAGTTGCCATAGCCATACAGATGATAAGATGATAGGATAAACCTGGTTTGTCTGACTCTTTGTCTTTGGCCACCTGGGTCAATAGGTGGGACGCAGGACAGTTTCGCATATTACTGTAAGTATGTTAAACTTTTTGTTTTACTAGTAGGCTTGCTGCCTTTTAGAGTAATTTCAACTTGTTCCTGCTGCTTTAAATCACTCAGCATCATGGAGGCTGAAAGGGTTAGGCAAACAGTTTCAGACATAAACTCACAAACTGTGTTATGCCTCCATAAGATCTGGGCAAGTTTTAACAGTGTCGCAGCCAAGACACTGGTGCCAGGTCAGGTCTCACACAAAAACAAATAGACATACAGTATATATAAACACACACACACACACAAACACAGAGTTACTCCTACATACAGTGCACACACACACACTCACACAGAGGAACTCCTACATACAGTACACACACACACACACAGACACACAAATAGTATATATATAAACACACACACACATAAATAGTATGTCTGTAAAAACTGGGCCAGTTTAAGCAAGGCCACTGCCAATGCACTGATCTCAGGTCAGGTCTTACCCTCACGTTATACGGGTTCAGGCCTCCTGGGTGCTGGATCATGTACTGAGCCAAGTCTGTTTGCTAGCAGAGAAAGAGAGGGATGAAGGGTTAAGAGAGAGAAAGAATAACAAGGAATATGGATAGAGATGAAGAAAAAAACAAAGAATTTAAGGGAGGGAGAGAGAGAAAGAGAAGAAAAGAAGAGAATAGGAAAATAAAAAAGGCAAAAGAGGAAAATAGGGTGAAACAAAAGATGTGACATTATTCAAAGATGCAACAAACATTACATGTACAGTATACTATTAGCCTATTGGAAAACAGGGACACAGCTCTATCCCAATCTCTGAGATGGAAGGGAGGATGATGATGGTGCACACTCACCACATACTCAAAGACGAAGGTCAGAGATTCCCGCGTATGGATGATGTCATGGAGTAAAACGATATTGGCATGTTTCAGTCCTTTTAGAAGAGAAGCTGGAGAAAACATACACAAGGGCATAGTCATGTCACACACGCAGGACAAGAATACAACACACACACACACACACACACACACACACACACACACACACACACACACACACACGCAGTGTGCAAATTCGAACCTTCTCTGATGGCGGTAAAAGGGACCCCCTCCTCTGTCTTCATGCGGATAACTTTCAGTGCCACCAAGTGCCCATTTATCCTGTTACACACACACACACATACGTTCGCACGTGCACACACACAGACACACACACACACACACACACTCACACAGAGGAGAAGCTTCGTTAGAACTAGCGGGAAGGCTAAACCAGACAGAATTACATACACACTATACTAACTCTCTCTAACACAAACACACATGACATTATGAGAGATGAGAGAAGGCTTATAAAAACTATAAACATATTTGAACCTAGGTTTATTTCAACAATTTAATGACCTTTATTGAAAGAGAGTGGTTAAGTAGAGGGTTCTTTGAAGGTTTGCCTCTCCAACGCAAATACACACATGCACGCACACACACACCCACTACACTATACTACACGCACAGACACACACACACACACACACACACACACATACACACACACAGGAAGAGGGGTGACCTTATAAAATGCCAATTCAGCTAATGGAGGTTATGCTTTATGGCTTTGCTCATAACAGCCATGCTGAGAGGAGCCCTATAAATGAGCCTGGGAAAGGAACATCAGCTCATCTGGATTACTCTGGGTTATGGCCTCTACCCTGCACTACTGGACCCTGTGTGTGTGTGTGTGTGTGTGTGTGTGTGTGTGTGTGTGTGTGTGTGTCTGTCTTCTGTGCCCTCTAGGAAAAAAAAAATCAGTACCAGATATGTGTTTGTGTGTTGTACCTGCAAGCCAACACATGTGTTTGTGGGCGTGGGTGTGTGTGTGTGTGTGTGTGTGTGTGTGTGTGTGTGTGCTCACCTGCTAATTCCCTTGTACACCGTTGCATATGTTCCCTCCCCCAGCTTTTCCAGGTTCAGGTAGGAAGTGGCTGTTCCGAATTGGAGGCCGGTGTTCTAACAGGAAACACATAATCACACATGACAGTCACAGAACAGCAATAGGGTCTATGTAAGTACATTTTGCTTAAAAATGAAACGAATAAAAAGAAAAAGAAAGATAAAAGACTAAAAGACTGTGTGCTAAAATGTGTGTGTGTGTGTGTGTGTGTGTGTGTGTAATGGGTGTAAGTGTGTGAGTGTATATGTGTATGTGTGCAAGAGCAAGTGTGTGAATGTAAGTATGTGTGTGTGTGTGTGTATGTGTGTGTTCTCTCTCACCCATTGAAACTCCTGCTGGAAGCTCTTCCCCCCGAGCGGATCACTGTTGCTGCGGCCCCTGTGGACCCTCAACCGCCGCACCTGCAGAGTGTGGAACCAGTGGGGCTGGGGGGGTCTCTCTATACGAACCATCACCCAACTGGGACAAAGAGAGAGAGAGTGAGAGTAAGTGAGAGAGTGAGAGAGAGAGTATGTGTGTGTGTGTGTGTGCGCGTATATGTATGTGAAAGATGGAGAGTAAGAGTGTGTGTGTGTGTGTGTGTGTGTGTAAGAGAGAAAGAGAGAGACAGAGAAAGTGATAAAGAGAGAGTGAGATAGACTATTAAAATTGCTTTGTTGGACCAGTTCATGGATCAAAAAAACACTTATGAGGGTTACAAACAGAGATGGAGAGATACAGAGAGGAGAGGGAGAGATGCAGAGTGGAGAAAAAAGGAAAAGATACAGCGGATGAGAAAAGGATGCTGTATGCATGGGGCAGAGAAACAGAGAGAAAACTACAAAGACTGAGAAACATTGTTACATCATTTGTCTTGAGATTGTCTTGTCTTGTCTTGTCCCTTGGCATGAGATTGTAGCAATACCATAAAATGTTTCAACAAGTGAAAAGACTTAAACTTCAATCTGAAGGTGAGAGGGAGAAAGACTTTAACACTTCACTGTCACTATTCAATGAGCTGTACTGTATACACTGTATATAACAGATATGCTAACAGTGTGGTATTCATTCAGCACTGAAATTAGATCAGCAAAACAATAAAGTGATTGCAAGACAGAGTAGGAAAGAGAAGATACCATTGCACAATGAGTGTGTGTCACACAACGGATAGCAGCCTCCATTTTCCTTTTTAGCACACCTTCAACATTCTGTCATACCTGCGTCCCTAAATTTAAATTAAGGGCAAAATGCATTAAAAAAAGC
This sequence comes from Tenualosa ilisha, assembly GCA_015244755.2. NCBI lineage: Eukaryota > Metazoa > Chordata > Actinopteri > Clupeiformes > Clupeidae > Tenualosa > Tenualosa ilisha. Next base: position 1,586,409 of record PYXC01001082.1, read on the forward strand.
AAAGCTTGTGTGTAGATGCATGTAACAGCTGTTATGTGTAATGTGGGAGCAGTTTGGTGAGCTGACCCATTAATGCTTGTTGTTAAGGTCTTTGCTCATAGTGTTAAATTAGCCGATTGATTTTGCCCGGTCATTACAGTCAATTAGATTTAGATCAATTTACCACTCTGCAGTGTTAGACAGTGGGCACATATATATTCATTCAACCTTTATTCATTCTCTGAGAGACATACAAAGGGGGGCTGTCATTTTCAATGATGCCAAGATTACAATCTCAGGAACATCTAGAGCGTAAGTACCCTGCAATTTCCGCTGGCTATCAAACTCTGCATAACTGCAGAGAAACTTGAGAAGGATGGAAGGAAACAAGGTGTATGTGTGTGTGCGTGTGTGTGTGTGTGTGTGTGTGTGTATGTGTGTGTGTGTGTGTCTGTGTGTATGTGTCTGTGTGTGTGTGTATGTGTGTGTGTGTGTGTGTGTGTGTGAATGTGTGTGTCTTTGTGTGTGTGTGTGTGTCTGTGTGTGTGTCTGTGTGTCTGTGTATGTGTGTGTGTGTGTATGTGTGTGTATGTCTTTGTGTGTGTGTATGTCTTTGTGTGTGTGTTTGTGTGTGTTTGTGTGTGTGTGTGTGTGTGTGTTGGGGGCAAGGGTGGTGGTTAAGAAGTAGAGGAGTGATGAGATGGTGATAGTCGGGATTGGCATTTTAGCTTACGTGATGCTTACTGAGGCATGGCAGGACCTGAGGAGATGCTGATACAGAAATAACACAAATGTCCCACAGGGACGTGATGCATCAGATTTGAGTGTGTGTGAGTGTGTGTGTGTGTGTGTGGTGTGTGTGTGTGTGTGTAAGAGAGAAAGAAGGGGACAGAGAGAGAGAGAGCAAAAGAGACAGACAGAGAAAGAGTTATAGAACTAGGTCATTGGAAAGAGCTATGGTATGGTACAGCATGTGTGTGCGTGTGTGTGCGTGTGCGTGTGTGTGTGTGTGTGAGTGAGCAAAAATGAATGTCTGTGGGAGTGTTTGTAAGAGAGCGAATGAGACAGACAGACAAAGACAGACCTTGGTTATGAAATGAGATGGTATCTGCATGCATGTATGTATGTTTGTGGGACGTGTGTGTGTGTGTGTGTGTGTGTGTGTGTGTGTGTGTGTGTGTGTGTGTGTGTGTGTGTAGGCGCGTGTGTGTGTCTGTGCGTGTGTGTGTGCTCAAATACTACCCGGCGCCAAGACGCACTGCACAATTTGCCATCCTCAGCAGGGGTTAGGGGAACGGGACGCCACGGCGACAACACTGGATGAGACATACAGTATCTCCTCAAAGTTTATGATGTCATATCCTCCCTGTCTGCCTGCCAAGTGCTGAGTTGGACATCACAACTCCAAAAATAAACTCAAACCCCCACCCCTCCCCTCTCCACAAGGTGCCCTCCTCACATGACCATGACCCATAAAGCTAAACCCCATCAGGGACAGGGCCTGAGAGGGCTGATTAATGTCAAATGTTATCATGGAGCACTGTGAGCCAAAACCAGTGATTTAGGCCCCATAAAGGCCTTTAATGCTTCTCTCGTTATGAGCACAAGGAGATTAATTGGCGATAAAACACCAGGCACCAGTGGCAAAGTGTGAGCCTGAAATAAGACTCTGCAGGAGGATTAACCAGACAAAACCACTCTAACCCTCCGCAGAAGCCATTTCTCATTACTGTAAGGCAATCTGACACTCATCTTAAATGTATTCCTCTACCAAGAGGGGGTGTTTGAGATAATGGCTTCTATTCTTACACACAAGCCACCTCCTGAACTTCTCTTCTTTTGTTCTCTAAACCCTTCTTCCATTCGTCCGCTCACTGTTTCAATGCTGTCTCCCTCTCTAGACATGTAATGGATGCTTGTTTCCTCTTCAGAACTGGGCCCAACAGACATAAAGTATAGACACATAAAAGTGTTCTATTTTACCGTTGTTTGGATTGTCAAATGATTCAAATGATTTTCCCAGAAAATGTTTCACAAGCCTCGCAAAACCATATAAGAACATTGCAATCTTTCCTTCGTTCCCTACCTTCCTTCCCTTCTTTTACTCATCCCCTCATTTTTCCCCATGCTATCTCTCTCCTCTGACAGGTAATAGATGCGCTTCAGACCTGTGTTATGCCTGAGGTTCTTTTCCAGTGAAATGCTGTTCTGCTTGGTCGCTTGCCTATAGAGTGTGTGCTTGTTCTGACTGCTTTAAGTCCCTGACCTGTGCATCTGCACATCCAGATACAATGGTCATTGTTATCAGTTATGTAGGTAAATACAATTTATTTCAATTTACATCAGCTGAGCAGAAAGGAGGAATACTTCTCATATTCAGATGCAGGAAGACTGAAACGTTCCCATTGTGTTTTGTGAGACCTGGGCAGCATTTTCTGACCTTATTCAGACATAACTCTTGGCCAAAATGTCTTTTTGGGGAAATCATTTGCTATTTTGAACAATCCAAACAACAGTAAAATAAAACACTTTTATGTGTCTGTATGTCTGTGTCTAATTTATGTTCTTGAAGGTCAGCTGAGAGGTTACATTAACTTAGGTGTCAAGCATTCACAGACTCAGCTTGTCAGTCTTGCTGATGATGTCACAGGCTAGAGGACACACAACAGTGATGTCACGCAGTGACAGTAAGGCCACGGCAACTGAGAACAAAGGATGGCCTACAGTCTCCACTCTAGCCTAAAGATAAATACTCGTCAGAACGTGCACGCACACACACACACACACACACACACACACACACAGTACCTCTGAACATGGCAGAGAGGACACACTTCTGCTCTTGGGATACGCTAGCTCGTCCATTTCCATCTGCTCCTCGACTCCTCTGGCAAGCTTCATTTCTAGTCCTCTTCTTCCTTTCCACTCCCTCTCCTCCTCTTCCTCTTCCTCTCTCTCCCAGTCATACCTCTCCTCCTTTCTCCTACCATCCACCTCCTCTTCGTCCTCCTCACAGAAACGGCAACACCAGCCACAGCAGCTCCGCACACACAACTCTCCGGCGGCCCTCACCGTCCAAAACAACTCCTCCATCTTCTCCTCCCTCTCTCTCCTCTCTCTCTCTCCTTCTTTCTCCTCCCTCGTTCTGGCTCTCCCTCGCTCTTGGTGCTCATATGACTAGCATGAGTGCAGTCTGCTTGGGCTGGTCCCATGACTGGCCCATCACTAGAGAGTGCAGGGCATAAACAGCACAGCCAGTCAGCCAGCCGTCAAGACACACACACACACACACACACACACACACAGCTTGTCTGTCCCACTGTAGCTAATCACAACAAGCAAGCCCATTCAACACTGTGGTCATCTGTCTGTCCCTGTGTGTGTGTGTGTGTGTGTGTGTGTGTGTGTGTGTTTATGTGTATGTGTATGAGTGAGTGTGAGAGAGCGAGAGAGAGAAAGAACAGGGACCCTTCCAACATCCTGAATAGAATTTTGGGGTTTGGGAATTTTGGGACTTCTTTGCAAATTGCATGAAATATTGTAGATGTTTTTTCAATTTTTCTTATTCGGGATTTGTCAAACACAATCAAAATATACAAAAATATACATACACACACACACACACACACACACACACACAGAGACGCACGCACAGGCACCAGCAAATAACCCTCCAACCCCACCCCAAACACACACACACACACACATACACACACACACACACACACACACACACACACACACACACACACTCCTCTGTCATTACAATGTAAGCATGCTGGGGGAATGCCAGAAAACACACTCCAGCGTGGGAAAAGAAAACAAACAAGAGTGTGCTAAGGTGGATGACCACAGGCCGTGTCGTCTGCGTGGTTCAGTCAGTGTGGAGCAGCATGTCTGCCGGGGAAGTGTGTGTTGGAGAAACTGCAGTGGCATTGGCACTGAGGGTGGTGCTCATAAACTGTCCTCTCTGCTGGTGGATCCACTAATGCTGGGAGACCTGAAGGAATGAACAAGAATCCTGCTATACTGAACACCGCTCTCTCTCTCTCTCTCTCTCTCTCTCTCTCTCTCTCTCTCACGCTCTCTATCTCTCACTCACTCTCTATCTCTTGCCTCTCTTTACCTCTATTCCTCTCCTCTCAGAGGTCCTGTGTGTGTGTGTGTGTGTGTGTGTGTGTGTATTTTTGTCATCATGACAGGGATTGTGCGTACCGTGTGTGCTGTGTATGGATAATTGCTAAGAAAAAGAAAAAGAAGTGAACTAGGCATTGGAGTGGGAACTGACTGACATAAAGCAGAGAATCAGACAGAAGGAAAGAGTACATGTAAGAGAAAGAGAGGGAGAGATGGATGGAGACAAAGAGAGAAGAGAGAGGGATAAGGAATGGGAGAAAGAAAAAGAAAGAGAGAGAGAGAGACATTGCTTTGGCATTACAGTTACACAGCCATGTTTGTTATAATTTTCCTCTCCTCTCTCCAATCCTGTGTGAGTGTGTGTGTGTGAGTGTGTGTGTGTGTGTGTGTGTGTGTGTGTGTGTGTGTGTGTGTGTGTGTGTTTGTTGCAGTTTCACGCCAGGGAGTTCAGACAGTATGCAGATGGATAATGTCCAAGAAAAAGAAAACAGAGAATGCAATGATCATTAAGGGATGGAAAAAAGAGTGAGATAAAGTAGAGAAACAGACAGAGATAAAGGATAAGAAGGAAAAATTGAGAGATGGATGGAGACAAAGAAAAAAGGGAAGGATAAAAAATGGGTGAAAGAAAGAGAGACATTGCATTGGCATTACAGTTCCATAGTCATGCCAATAGAACTAGTTTGGGAGAGACAGAGAGAGAGAGACAGACAGACAGACAGAGAGACAGAGACAGAGACAGAGACAGAGACAGAGGACAACTCCAAACAGTAAGGGTCCGTCTTGACTCTATACAGTGGGATTAGTGACTCATGTTACACAATTAGACACATTCCCCACATACTTACTGCATGATTTAATCAGTTAATCAACCCTGCCCTTTGTGTGTGTGTGTGTGTGCGTGTGTACAGTGTTTGTGTGAGTGTGAGTGTATGTGAGAGTGTGTGTGTGTGTGTGTGTGTGTGTATGTGTGTATTTGTGTGTATTTATGTGTGTGTGTGTGTGTGTGTGAGAGAGAGAGAGAGAGAGAGAAACTGTGCTGAGAGACTGCCCTACTTCCTCAGCAGAGGCTGTTAGTGACCTCTGTCCACTACATTGAGTCAGCAGGAATATAAGGTCCTGTTGTGTTTGCCTGTTATTAGGTGTGCGTGGTGTGTGTGTGTGACAGAGAGAGAGAGAGAGAGAGAGAGAGAGAGAGAGGGTGGAGAGAGTGTGGAACAGCTATAAGTCTCGGCTGCCCCCTCTGTCTGGACAGAGGAGGATGAGAGACTGAGAGCGTAATGGAGCTCATTATCCTGCTAACAGACAGAACAAGACAGAGGAGGAGAGAGGAGAAGAAGAAGACAGGAGGAACACTGAAAGAGGGGAGGGTGGAGAGGAGCAGTAGACAGGAGAGGTGGAGAAAAGGCGGGAAGAACAGAAGTAGGGTGAAGTAGGGTGAAGTGCAAATGAGAAGAGAAGAGAAGAAAGGAGTAGAGGAGAGAAGAAAAGAGAATGCAGTGCGAAGGAAAACAGGAGTTGACTGGAGATGAAGAAAATAGCTTTAGTTAACAAAAAAGGGGGTGATTGGATGAGGGCATTAGGCGTGCCTGTGTATGTCTGTGTGTATGCGAGAGAGAGAGAGAGGGAGAGAGAGAGTGAGAGACTTAAAGTAATAAAAGCTTTAAGTGTGTAAATGTGTGTGGGCTTAATGAGAGCTTGAAGTGGTAAAAAGCAAGTAAAAAAGAGAGGGAGTGGAGCATGTATGAGATGAGAGGGGCAGATGAGGAGAGATGGACAGAGGAAGAGAGAGATGAGGACAGAGGTAAAGAAGCAAGAAATAAGACTGAACTGGTATGGAATGTTCTCCTTTCCTCTTCACTCTTTCTTCTTCCTGCCTCTCTCTCTCTCTCTCTCTCTGTCTGTCTTCACGTCTTCCCCTTTCTATCTAGAAATGCAGACGAGACAGGTGTAATGAAGCCTAAAATGGAATGCCTCTCTGGTTGGATGAGTAGCTTGTTCTTCTGAGTGACTGTTTTAGTGTGTTTGTGTGTGTGAGTGTGTGTGTGTGTGTGCGGTTGGGGGGCGGGGGGGGGGGTATGCACAAATGTGCGTCATAGAAGAGAAGAAGTGAAGAGAAGAGAACTAAAACAAATTATGCTTCTCAGACACTCAAGTTTTCAACTTTCAACACAGAAAACCTCTCTCTCTCTCTCCCTCCCTTTGCCATTCCCTCCTTTATACCATAACGCTCTTACACTCTCACCCAGCAGGGGGCACTAAAACAGCCTGTTTCCACAAGAATGTTCTCTGCACAGCAGGGACGTTTCTCACATCTGATCTGATCAAACAAGACAACCTCACAGAAAAAAAAAATCTCTTCATCTCTCTTCAGACCTTATTCCTCATTTTCACTCAGTAGGGAAAACCAAACTTTGGTGTGAAAGTTTCTAAGCTTGTGTAACTTCCAGCTGGGCATACGCAACCTGTTGGTGCAAAATGATAATGTCACACAAAGACTGGTGCCTTACCTCCTCATATCCCAGGTGTCTTTGCTTCAGACCTGCAAGATGAAAACAAAACAAACTATAAACAATAACAGAAAAACAAATTAGAAAAACAAATGTACCTGTTTTATTTCCAAAAGCATGCAGATATACACTAATGCTGTATAATGCTCTAATGCACTTACAATGCACTAATGCTGGTGTAGACAAGTCGGAAGTTAGAAAACAATATGACTAACACTTCCGCTGATGTTTGGTGTATAATAACAGTCTGTCAATTGCCTTGTGATGTGATTGCTTGATGAATCTCTGATTCATGCTTGTGTCTGAAAATAACCTTCCCAGTCATATAATGGCCTTGACAGCACCACGCACACACACACACGCAGACACACACACACAGACACACACACACACACACACACATTCTTCACATCATTCCCCCATACACTCCACAGGACTCTGGCAATGGAAATGACGTCAGGAGACATTTGAAGTACCAAATCAGACACATTCACAAAAACACATACACACATACACATGCTTGTGCACTGCCAACTCCGACCCTGAGAAGCTTGAGAGACCTCAGCCGGTGGGTTGGGGTGAGAATTCTGTAGTGCCACTACTAACGACTTATCTCTTGACTAATTTTTTGATTAGTTGACTTAGATAGAGACTAATGGAAACTGCTAATTTCCCCAAAAAAACAAGCAGTTGTTTTTTTATTTGAGTTCATAAAATTATTAACGGCACTCAAGGCGCTTGTGTATCTTTTAAGGTGCTTGTGCATCGCGGACGCGATAAGCCAAGGAAGTCGTACAGAGAGTACAGACCACTCATTTAACACCAGCTGGCCTGAAGTATTCCCAGACTTTCGAGGCTGTCGAGGCTGTCCTTGATTCGATTCCGACTCACCCGCTGCTGCCATTTTTATATTGAAACAGTGGGGCAGTGGTGCTCAGAACAGGGGAGGGGGGAAGAAAGAGAATAGCCAATTTAACCAGCATGGTGCGCACAGAAAAATTTTGTGGCAAGGAGGGGAATTACTTAAACTCAGATAATTATGCCGTTTGGGACTGGAGACCAAAAATGAATAGGTGGTTTATACCAAAACAACGCAGTTTCCTCATCAACCACATTGACTACATCGACTAAACGTGGCAGCTCCAGAATTCTGTGGGGTGGGGGGATTTGGGGGATGGAGGGGGAAGTTGTTGGCATGGGGTGGCGCTTTTTTGCGGGGAGGAGTGATGTGAGAGGATGGTGAGATCTTGTGATTACTCCTACTCCCATGACTGCATGAGAGAATGACACAGAGAGAGAAAACAAGGATAAACATACTTTTTTAACTTCACGATTAAATGTTGAGATGATTGAAGGGAATAGGAGACAAAAGTGTGTCAGACAGAGAAAGAGAGACAGAGAGAGAGAGAGAGTTCTGCTTCAGGTTGGCTGAGGAGCTGAGATTTTAAAACCAGCCAGACTCCACGCCATACACCCGACTCAAGAGTGGCAGCTTGTGCAGCCTTCCTTAGATGGACACGATTGGCCCAGATTCTCTTAATGATCTGTGTGTGTATGTCTGTTAGTGTCTGTGTGTGTGTGTGTGTGTGTGTATGTGTGTGAGCAAAAGAGGGAGAGTGTATGTATGTGTGTTAAGTCCCCTCTCATTTCCCTGTTGCGGCTGCACTCTGAGGGGACGAGGGTTCTGTGAGGTGGAACTATATGACTTTTTAAGGAGACAGACAGATCTCTATGGCCTGCAAAGGAAGTGGACCACGTCAAACACAGGCCACTTCACACACCATCCACAAATACTACAGTACCACTCTTAACACCCAACTCTCATAACAGATTGATACTGTGCCTGGCTTTGTGGAGGCATAAATGTTTTTCCCCATCTAATGATGATTTGAGACAAATGTTTGTCCCCAAAAAAGTTTTACAGTTTACCATGTATTAGTTGCCCCCTTACACTGAGTTTTACACATAAATGTACACATTTTATGATTAAATTGTTATGGGCTTGTAGCCCAACTAGCCTGCATCTCTTTGGTGCTATTTGGACAAGCCCCAGGGCAATTAACTCAAAACTCTTTTTGGCTCTCGATGCAAGGCTCCCATCGACTGCAGTGCTTCTAAAATTAGACTACATGAATCCTGGATGCCTCGGGGGAGAGAGAGAGAGGGAGGGAGGGAGAGAGAGATAGAAGCGAAAGAGGGAGAAAGAGAGGGAGAGGAAGAGGGAGAGGTAGGGGGTGGTGTGGTCAGTGTTTGACAGAGTGTAACGGGTATGACTAAGGTCAGTGCTGACTGAGAGGCCAAAATCAAGAGCGATGGTCGAGGCTTATTGGACCTGCTGTAATGCCAGGCATGGCTGCCATCCATCATGCCAGGTGTGATTAGATGGTTAAATGTGACTTCTCTCTGAAGTACACCTGGGGTCACATCAGTTATGCCTCTTAAGGGCCATTCACATCAAGAAAAACAACTATAAATATAACTATAACTGTAACAATAAAGATATTAGTGTCCACACTGACCAACAATAACAAAAGTCTTTCCTCACATAAATGAATTTGATGTCTGAAACTCGATAGTTTCTGATTGGCTATCAGCTTTTTATTGTTCTCAAAATCGGTTTGAAAGTGATCCCAACAGTATTGTTACACACAACATTTCTGTTATAGTCTGCAACATTACAATTTCTTATAACTAAAGCAATAATTCTTATTTGCCATTTGAAGTTTGAAACAGAACATTATGAAAGAGAGGCAAGGCTGAACCAGAACCATAAATAAATCCAAATTAAAACTGTTTGGAATCAAATTAAAAAAGGTCTTGAGTCATCTGATAGCTTCACTATCTGGATCTTTCTACTTCTCCATTAAAACTTTGGTTATTAATATTAAAAATTCTGGGCTAATTTTTATTTTAAGATCTTCTATTCCACTGTGGTTTGTTCTTCCTCCATCATCCTCCTTGCAAGTTGTTTTGGTGTCACTGTCAGTAACTGAATGTAAATGCAAGGCTACATGTCTCTAAGGAGACACCACTGGAATGGAGGATTGGCTGTAAAAACATCTTGAGGCTTTTTCTGTTGTTGTGAAAATGTCACACTGGATCCTGGAACGTCTCTATCTTCATATCCATAATGACGAAAGATATGGTCCAGATGGATTCTGACATCAAGATGTCGTGCAATCACTTCTGCACTCCAGCCCTGGCTTAATGCAAAAGTCATCTGAGGCCATGGTAGTTTCGTTGCCATCCAGATGATTTAGCATGTTTGAAAGAAGAGTTTCAGGACAGAGGATGGCCTAGTTTTGTGGGGAGTTCCATGCCTGGTGTTCCAGTGCATTCGAGTTCAGTGTGAGAATGTCAGTTTTGTCTCCTAAGTGTTTTGGGATGTCCCCAGTCTCTTGCTGTATTTGTGTATTGTGTGTATTTTACTGTGTGTGTGTGCGTGTGTGTGTGTGTGTTTCTCCATTTCTGTCTTCCCCTAAGCATTTTCCTCTGTCTACCCATCCCAGCTATTCCTGTGGTGAAAATCAGTCAAAGACAGAGAGAGAGCCAGAGAGAGAGAGAGAGAGAGAAAGAGAGAATGAGAGAAACAGAGGCAGAGATGGTGTGCAACTTAGAGAAAAAATGTGTATGTGTATGTGTGTGTGTGTGTGTGTGTGTGTAAGCACGGGGTGTTAACTCATGCTCCAGTGCACTCCCAGCTCAAAACACCTCCATGGCTCAGTGCTCCTCCTCTCTTTTCTTCCTCCTTACACTCCAACACTCCATTTCAACACTAACCCCCCGCCCGCTTTCTTAACTTCTACTTCTCTGGCCAAGTTTCAATATCCTTCCTAAGACCTAAGCCCTGCGCCCTCACAGACTTCACACAGACTCTCGTTCACCTTTAAAGGAGAAATCCGGTGCGAATCAATCCATAGCCCTGTTGTTCCAGGTCACTAAGCGCTATCAGCAGGAAAAAGAACAAAAAAATTGGATACAACAAATAGTGAACTACTTCTCTTAGTGAACACTAAGTGAATTCAGTTGCATCAAATTTTTTGGTTCTTTTGCCTACAGACAGCATTCAGTGACCTTGAACGGCAGGGCTACTGACTGATTCACTCCTGATTTCTCCTGTAAGTAAATGAGTTTGCAAGGCTGTGACCTTGCACCTTGCTCTTTGCGTGACTAGGACACCACCTATGACAAATCGTTCAATTGCCAAAGACATGTTGTGTGTTTCTTCCTCTGCCATGCAGATGAATTTACACCCACCTTTTTTTCTTCTTCCTCCCTGTTCTTTTTTTCTCCATCTTCCCTCCATCACTTCATCACAACGCCTTTCTTTCCAACCCTATGTCTCACAGCACACTGGCTGGTTACGACTGTGATGCCACAAACAAATAGCTGAACTGTAGTGTGTGTGTGTGTGTGTGTACATGTTTGTGAGGGTGTTTGTGTGTCTATGGGTGACTATGTGCATGTGCGTTTGGAGAGAGGGACACTAATCCACTGTCTGACAGGCAGGGGGCGGTTGGATCTTCTGGGAACAAAGCCACACAATCCCACCACCCCACCGCCTCTCACAACTCACATCCACACAGCCAGCATGACAATTCTATTCTAATGCTAACGCTAACTCTAGACCTACAGCATTTGAGATTCCAACAACCAATCCAGACGTCATCTTCACACTCATATCTGATAGGTCACAATAGGCCATAACAGATAATGTAGTTATCCTGTTATGTTATTGCTCTGGGCCAAACAGTGAGAGATGGCAAATACAGACAATAAAAGTATCATATACTGTACTTTCTAAAATCTCTCTTTGTATATGTGTGTTTGTAAACGTATGTGTGAGTGTGTGTGAGTGTGTCTAGTGTGTGATGTGTGTGCATGCATGTGTATGGTGTAACATTGCTTCGCTGAGACTGTTTTGCTGTACTTCCAATCTTTCACTCTCTCTCTCTCTCTCTCTCTCTGTGTGTAAGTGTATGTATCTGTCCTCTCCCTGCACTGCTCATCTAGCACTTGGCCCGAGATGGGGGAACACACTCCTAGATGTATGGTGTGCCATCCTCATTCCCTGAGAAATTACTCTCTCTGTCTTCATAAAGTCTTGCCATCTGAGGGAGGAACCTTTTGTAACAGGCATCCACAGCAATGTCACCCAAGGGAATACAATCATTAGTGCACAGTTTATGAGCAGAGAGTGGGAGAAGCGGAGACATTCAGACTTCCACAGACTTGTGTGTGGGTGGTGGGTGGCTTTAGTGCAGCGTTTGTGAGAGTGTGAGTGCTTACTTCACTCTGTGGGTATGCTTGTTGTGTATGGTGTCAGTGTATATGCGTATATGTTACTATGTATATGTGACTGTGTGTGTGTGTGTGTGTGTGTGTGTGTGTGCATGTGTGAAAATTACTGCTGTGAGACTGATGCATTATTCAACTTCTCTTCAACCCTGCAGCCACAATTCAAACTCCCCACCCTTACAACCTCACTACATGCTACCTATGGCAACCACTACCTGCTGGCAATCTGTGTCCTTTGACATCAACCTTATTTCCCTGCTCGCATGCACCCCTCTCCTCAAACCAACAGCTGTGGGCAGCACCTCTAACACACCTCCACCTTCATATGAACCTGATATAACATGATATGGAGATTACATTATCGTTCAAAAAAAGCTGATATTACTGAGACAGTGTGTCTTTCTATCATGATAAGCATCTGTCATAGTGTGTCTTTCTATCATGATAAGCGTCTCTGTCTTCATTACTGTGTCTTTCTGTGTCACTCTCGCTGTCTCCACCTTCATAGCGAATAGAGTCAAGTGATTTACCAACCCCCTTTTCCATTCTTTGGGTCCTTCACGTCCCTCCTCCATGTAAGAAATAGTCCATACCCCTTACACTTGGCTGCATAGAAGGTCAGTATATCATATATAATGAAATGCATATCATATATCATTCATCACGTCCCACTCTAGTCTCTCTCTCTCTCTCTCTCTCTCTCTGTCTCTCACTCCCTTCATCCATAAGTTATATATGTCTGTCCTCTCGGCACTTCCGCCCTTCTCCTCCACTTTTCTTGTCTCTGATGGTTTCAGTTCCCTGCTGAGCTGGTGGCTCCATCTTCCCTGTGATGGAACATCTCACACCCATGCTGACAACCTGCCATTATCCCCGCTGTCGCCATGCCGACGGGCAGTATCTTACACTCCGTGGCGGGTGTCGCACGCCTCCGTGCCCGAGGCTGGCAGGCGGTAAACAACGGCGCCAGTGAAGCGCCCAAGATTGTGTGTGTGTGTGTGTTTTTATGTGTGCCAGCGAAAGTAAAGGGTGGCTGCGTGCAACGGCAAAATGGCAACACGGTTTGATTGCAGAACAAACACACGTGCACACACACACAGACACAGACACAGACACAGACACAAACATGCACACACACACACACACACACACACACCATGGCCTTCTCTGCAGACACATATCACATCACTCATTGAGAAGGGGACTGGAATTGTGATACACAAGGGAAATGTCATTGGAACTTGGGGGCTTGCACTCTTATCTCATACCAACACCAGCAGATAAGCTTCAAACGTGATATTAAAGAGCAACAGCAACAGTGGCTGAGGAGCAGGTTTAACTCGGAGCCTTACACACCAGCTCTGGGTTTACACCATGCCTTATCACTCCTATATAATAAGCTGTATGACATAGTCACAGTCAGAGACTCTGTTAAAATGGTAAAGCACAAGAATAAAACACACAACGAGAAAAGGCAGAGTTACATTACTGTGTAGTTTCACTCTATTACTTGTACACAGTGAGAGATTTATTGACAGATTTGGAGAGGAAGTCAGAGGCAGTGAAACAGAGAAAGAGAGAGGTGTGAGTACAGAGAGTGAGTAGCCTAGTGCTTGACGTGGGGTAAGGTCAGCTCACCTAGCCGGTGGAAGGCATCTGTCGCTGCTTGTCGAATATTCTGCATGCTGTCACCAACCGGAGCGTGATGGAGTTACTGTTGTCGGAGGTACCGCTGTGGTGGCTGTCTATGACCAAGTCATCTTCAGAGTGTTTGCTTCCCTGCTCCACTGACAGTCATTCTTCCGCTCCTCTAACTGCCTCAGTCAACCTACAGCACAACACAGCATCAGCACTGAAAACACTCTCTCTCTGTTGCTCTGTTTCTCTCCTGTTCTGTTGCCCTCTCTGTTTCTCTCTCTTTTTTCTCTCTCTCTCTCCCACCTTCCACCCACTGTTTCTTTTGCTTAGCAGTTACCCTCAAGTCTCTCTCTCTCTCATTCTCTCTCCCTCCCTCTCTCTCTCTCTTTCCCTCCCCCTTCTTTCCCTCTCTCTGTCCCTCCTGTCTCCTGCTGCCGACACTGCTGACTGGAAACCAACAGCCAATCAACTTTGCTGGATGAGAGTCAACAGCCAATGGTAGGCCACGCAAGTGAGCTGGGGGTTGCTGATGTGTGTTTGAAAGGTTGAGGCATCTCGCTGAGAGAGCAGTCCAGAGTGTAGGATTGGGTGTCGGTCTCAGTGTGTCTGAACAACATTTTTGTTCGTGTGTTTGTAGTCTATGGCTGTGTGTGTGCATAGGAGGTGTGTGTGCATCTGCAGGCATTTCTGTAGCTGGGAGAGCTTAGCTACGGGCTTTAATTAATTTGTTTCACGCACTGTAAAGTATTCTTGCCACAAACACTGAATAAAAAAAATGTTTCTTCCCTTACAAAAGCAAAAGTATCAGCCTTCCATATGCTATGTCAACAATAAGTTAGGATCTTGTGTGATTAGAACTAACTAAAACAGATGGGAAAAACAACAGTTACTATGTTTACAGTAGGCCTACACGAGTCTATTAAGTCTATTAAGATAAGTAGCCTAGCTACCCTGAATGACCGAGAAGCTTAGCTGTGACAGCAGCCCTTAAAATATCCAGAACTTACCAATATTTTCACACAGCATTTTGACAGGCCGATCAGCATCACAACCGGAATATCCTTCAAATATGGCTGGCAATCATTATGAAACATTTCGATATATGCCATCTTAGTACTGTTGTTTTCAGCCGTCGTCTACCTGACATGATGACATTGCGCTCGCTTACCTCTCCGACTACTCTCTTGCAGGAAAGTGAAATCGAAACGCGCAAGGTTTGAGCCTCGTCACTCTCCGTCAAGGGAGTCATCACAACAACAATGTAGTCGGGTGTACGCTAATACAGGGTTAGCTGCAAAGGCAAATGATGATGTCTGTCGGAGTATCAGCTTGCCACAGATTGAGAACACACTGTGTTTGTGTAGACGCTCTGTAACAACTGTAAACTCATCGGCATTTTACGGCGTCAAGTGGACACTTCACGTGAGAAAACACTATAGAAGGTAAAGAGCACAGAGCTAAACATAACGTTAGCGTTTTTCTTGTCCGTATCAACGTTAGCTGAATGACGACACATAACTGAGGCATCATTTTGGCTAATTTTGCTTTCTTGCTCTAACGTTAGCTATTTAACGTTACTGAGAAATTTGTGGATTTGGATTATCTACATGCTGCTTATTTTCAACGTCGAAAAAGCTCCTATGAGTCAATTTCCCCTGTAATGAGAGGTCTGGAGACATAATGTTCTTAGCTGTGTCCTAGAACACATATACTGTAACTACTTTACTTAGGTTATATTTAATTTAACAATAATATAACGTTATCCTACGACGGCAACTATTCGAGGCAACTAGGCAAAAAGGTTAATGTTAGCCTACTTGATTAATGGTGATGTAAAAACATTGTTGCCTCTGAACTGGTAATCTAGAATATATTCTTTTTCGAATTCAGTTTGCTGTGAAGTCGTAAATTGACCCATTACACCATTACACTTGGGTGAGGAGATATGATTCATGTCAGATGCTGGCTACCACACATCTACCAAGCATCTGGTGTTCAGATCTAGCATCTTATCAGTTCAATTTATGTGTGTACTTGGAGACTTTGTACGGAATCAATGCCACATCCAGGGTCATGTTCGTCAACAACATTGCTGTCAGTGAGTGTGTGTACAGCGTGATATTTCGTGCTCTGTCAACATGCGGTTATTCTCTGTACCCTAACCTCTGGTCACGTGCAACATCGTCAACCAACCCTAGCACCGCTAATTTTAGAAAATCACCATTGATGTCTTTTCAGGTTTGATCACCATTTTTACATGCATAATAAGGATGGGGAGTCATTAAACATGGAGAATCAGAAAAGGTAAAGATTTATGTTTCATTTGTGTCATTATAGAAATTAATTTCTGTGCTTCTGTACTATTTGACTGCAGCTTAACATTCTTGCTGCCGCTCCACATTATATTTGTGAAGATTATTACTCAGATTCAAAAGCATCCAGTGTCAAGCCTGATTAACAATGTCGGCCTTGATAGAGTCCTGTGGCTTGGTGTCATGAGAATGTTCTATAACACTGGGGTGGTTTTGCACCATCTTGGCTATTTTCCTTTAGTCCTTGTGCCTCCTGTCCCACCCACAAGTGTGTGTGTGTGTGTGTGTGTGTGTGTGTGTGTGTGTGTGTGTGTGTGTGTGTGTGTTTGTTTGTATGACTGTGTTACAAATAAGGTTTTGCAATTACTTGCTTGTCTGTTCCTTTAAGTGTCCTCTCCTATTTATAGCTTTGTCTGCTCTGCTGCCTGAGGCAGACTTGTTTGCCCTTCTTCTCTGTTGTCTTTCTGTATCTTGATCAATGTCTTTTTGTGTGTGTCTTTGTTGTTTTTGTCGATGTTGTAGCTCTGGAGACGAGGAGAGCTCTGGGGATCGTGGCCTGCTCCACACGTGGAAGGGCTACTCTTACAGCGTCACCCCAGAAAAGGTGCTCCTCTCCCGGCCTGTGCTGCAGGCAGCCCTGGGCAACAGACATGGAGTACTTCTGGTGGAGGGTGAGGCAAAACGAGAAGAGCCAGAGGCTGTTCATTGAGTTTGAAATGCAAAATTCAATTACATTATTATTTTCCATAATGAGAGCAAACATCAAAGAGTGATTTACTTTACTGCCTCTAGTCATCCGTCACGCACTCTGCTATGGTGCTGTGAAGACTATTCAAAGTTTTGGTTTGGCTTAACTATATTAAGTTAATTACTTCTGCATCATTTCAGAGCAGAGAGGTATATTACAAAGACATGAGTTCATTTCTGTTAAATCTATCCTGTAGTAATTTTGAGCTTAAATTCTGCCGTGTTTACTTTAGGTAATGGTCTCTCGCAGAATTATTGACCACGTAAGGTCAACGTTTTAATTTCAATTTCTTAAATTTTGTACTCAATTTCTTTTAGGTGGCCAGGTGTATAGTTTTGGCGAGTTGTCATGGAAACAAACACAGGCGCCATCAGCAGTGGGGACTTCCGAGCCGGTCTTGGAGGTGGGCCTCAGCGGTCAGCGGGTGGTTGCCGTGGCAGCCGGCGGCTTCCACAACGGCGCATTGACGGAGGACGGTGGCGTCCACATGTGGGGAGACAACGCCCACGGACAGTGCGGTCTATCAGGGCTCACCACAGTCCCTAACCCCACCCCCGTAGGTGTGGTCGACCAACTGCACCCAACATCCACAGTGAAGGTGGCGGAGCTGGCGTGCGGCGAGCAGCACACACTGGCGCTCACGGTCCACCATGAGGTGTGGGCGTGGGGCAGTGGCCCACAGCTTGGCTTCCCAGCAGGCACCGTGCCAGTGTGGAGGCCCCAGCGGGTAGAACGGTTAGCTGGGCGGCACGTTCTCCAGGTGGCTTGTGGCGCCTTCCACAGCCTGGCCCTCGTGCGCTGCCCGGCTCCAACTCAGGAGCCTCGCCGGCCACCACCAGACAAATGCGGCCAGTGCAACCAGCTGCTCTACACTATGACTGACAAGGAGGACCACGTCATCATCTCTGACAACCACCACTGCCCCCTAGGGCTGGATGCTGTTATTGGGGTGGATGAAGTCGCAGTGGAGGTCCGCCGGAGCTCAGAGGGCAGTCCGGGAGGCAAGGGAGTCTCAGGGGGGTCACCAGGGCAGCAGAAGATGAAGAGCTCCCCATCGGAGCCTCTGTTGTCCTCAAACACCCACGGTTGCCCCAAGCCTTCAACCACAGGAGCCTCTACAGCTCCCGGTTCCTCGACTGCATCCAAGGCCTCTCTGTCCCAGGATCAGGATACTTCCTTAGGCTTGGATCCCGCAGAGGTGGCCTGTAAGGAGCTAGATGAACCAGAAGCATCAGAGAACACCAGTGCTGAGCAGACTGTGGTTGACCAAGACCCGAGCACCATGCAGGCGGAAGCCCAGGACTCAAGGGGGTGCTGGTCTTGGGACAGGGGCTAAAAGTTCGCCCTATCCAGATGAGCAGGCGGTGAAGGACTACTTGAAGAGACTATCAGACCATACGTTATCTGAACAAGCTGCTAAGTCCCCACCGTTGGCACAGCGGTCACAGGTTAGATCAGCTCATACGACATGGTACACACATACACATACACACACAAACACACACAAAAGCATCACACCATATGAGTTAACTTGACAAGGTTTCTCACGAAACTATACATTTGGAATACGACCCAACGCACACACACACATACACACACACACAAACAAATAGGTCATAATTTGACCAGTCCACTAATGTCACAAGTTGCAACTCGTGCTACTAAAAAATCCTATTATGTTAGTAGCCTGGAAATTGTGGGTTCAAATCCTGGCTGCCACTGTTGTGCCGTTTAGCATGGCACTTAACCCTAAATTGCTCTAGGGGAGACAGTCCTTTAGGTGAATGAGAATTGTAAGTCGCTTTGGATAAAAAATGCTAAATGCGTAAATGTAAATGATACCATATTTCAGTCCAGTGTTTTTCTCTGCTTTAGCTGCTAAATCCGTATGTATCCTTTACCCAAACCCTATACTGTCCCTTTGCTTTGGCTATTTTTGGTACCCCTCTCCCCCTCTCCCAGACGAACGCCATCACCGAGGTCTTCACTCCAGATGCCGACGACCCGGCCACCAACACCTCCATCGTCACGGCTGCGCCAGTCGGTGGCCCGGTGGGTGCGGCCCTCAACAGCCTGGTGACGTCGTGCGCATCGGTGGTGGGCGAGCGCATGGCTTCCACCTGCGAGGCGCTTTCGCTCCGCAAGGTGATGAGTTACTACTACCCCACCGCCTCCTCTTCCTCCTCCTCTTCCTCCCCCCAGGCTGGCCCTGGTGGTGGTGGTGGTGGTGGTGGAGCCCTTGGGGAGAGGTGCCCAGCGGTGGCAGCTGGTCTGGCCCTGGGCCTTGGTCTGGAGGAGTCGATGCAGGGAAAGAAGAGCTCCAGCCTGGGGGACATCCGCGAGGAGGAGGCGGAGGGCCTGAGCCGACGCCTGTCTCTGCCAGGGCTCCTGTCTCAGGGTAGATACGCAGTTCAGCTCTTATCAACCGCATACGGGGGGATGCGTAAGTAAGAGCCTGGCAGGCGTGTGTGTGTGTGTGTGTGTGTGTGTGTGTGTGTGTGTGTGTGTGTGCGCGCGCATGTGTGTATGTGTGGCTACTTTTTGAGCAGACTTGCTTGCGCACACTGTTGTTGGTTATGGTGATGGAGTGTGTGAATTAGGGAGCCTTTAAGGGAGTAAACTATTTATTTACGTTCAGTTACTAGCATCTGTCCTGGGCTTTATTCATTTACTGCATGCTAAGGTGTGTGTGTGTGTGCGCGCGTGCGTGTGTGTGTGTGTGTGTGTGGTGTGTGTGTGTGTGTGTGTGTGTGTGCACGCCAAGCTGGCTCTTGCTTTTGGGCTTACGCCTCATGTGGCACATTCTTTACATGTTTGAGTTGCATTGTGATTTCTGTGGGGCAGCCCCAGGGGGCCCTTTTTCTGTTTTTCTTGGTGGTGAGGAAAGTGTGTGTGTGTTTGTGTGTGTGTGCGTGTGTTTGTGTGTTCTTTTTGTATTTGTGGTGTGTGTAGGTGTGTGAATGAATATGAGAGGGTGTTTTACAAAAGCTGCAATTAAATTTTCACAGCTGCCAAAAGAGGTTGGTCCATAGAGGCCCATAGAATACACACACACACACACACACACACACACACACACACACACACATTTATACAGACTCATACACACTCCCAGCAGACATTTGGACTGATATTTGTAAGATAACATACAGAAAGCCTGAAGGCCACAGATTTCTTTATCAGTTGTCATTGCTATGATTACAGACACTCAGACCTCAGACTCTGCAGACAAACACAGTAGGATTTTTTATCGGTTGTCATTGCTATGATTACAGACACCTCAGACTCTGCAGACAAACACAGTAGGATTTTTTATCGGTTGTCATTGCTATGATTACAGACACCTCAGACTCTGCAGACAAACACAGTAGGACTGCTGTTGCCATGCCATCAAATCCACCTTCCCAGAGTTCTGAAAGTCCGACAGGTATCATGTATGGTGGCCGGATGCAGCCCATATGGTTGCTGTAGTGATAGTTAGTTAATCTATGTGCTGTAGGGATTCATGGGAGTTACAGCCTGAGTGATGGGTTGTAAATCAGTTAGAGGCTGCTGTGTATGTGTTTGATTGTGTTGTATTTATTAGTTGGTACACATAACATAACTGACTCTCCTTCTGTTTCACACACAGACACACACACACACACAGGCACAAACCCTGTGTTTGAAAAAACCTTCGCATTACAGATGGCTTCACCACAGGGGGCTGACAGGGTGTGAATGGATCAGTAACTAACCAACTCTCATAACCACCACATACATACACACACACACACACAGACACACACACACACACCAAATCTTGCCTCCTTGACTTGGGTCACACACTCACTTGACTGAAGGTGGTTTATATAACCGGTTCAAGAGTGTGGATGTGTGTGTGTACGTGTGCATGTGCATGTGTGTATGTGTGTGTGTGTGTGTGTGTGTGGTCAGTAGAGTGTAAGCTTACACTTGTGTTTGTGTTCTGTCATGTACTTGTGTTTTTGTGCTCTGTCATTTATTTCCCTTTGCCTATTCAGTGTTGTGTGGTGGTGCGTAGGTAGAGAGGCAGTTGGTCTGTGTGAGTGTGTGAGTGTGTTTTTTCAAATGTGTGCACACATTCTTTTATGAGTGTGTACACGTTCTCTCTCTGTGTATGTATGTATGTTTTTGAGTGTGTGTATGTTTGTGTGATATGTGTTTTCCTATGTGCATGTGTGTGATTTTGCAGTGGTGGATGTGTAACATAGGTTTATTTTGTTGGGTGTCAGAGGTGTGTGTCTGTGTGTGTGTGTGTGTGTGTGTGTGTCTCTCTGTCTTTGTGCCTGACTCTCCGTGTGCACATTGGAACCGAATGTCTCCCACAGATGCTGTGCTCCATTGCCTTTGTGGGTGTGTGTGCATGTGTGTGCGTGTGTGTGTGGGCGTGTACAACCTCCTGTGGCGGAACCGTTCTATGTAAACCCGCTGTCCACTCTAAAATAAATC
>PYXC01001082.1:1612500-1750000 GCA_015244755.2 Tenualosa ilisha
CATCTCTCCCTGTGTAGGGACTTGTTTGGTAAGGGCTGTGAGGTGGTGCAGCGTCTGGTGGAGAGTGTGGATGAGAGCGCTCCTCTTCCCGACTTGCTTCTCTCACTCCTCCACCTTCCCATCAAGCACCTGCAGGAGTATGGACGCTTGCTGCTCAAGCTGGCCACCTGCTACGAGGTGGTATGTGTATACAGATGCATGCAAGGGCGCGCGCGCACACACACACACACAGGCACACACACTTGTACATGAACCCCTTAAAACATACATTGAAAACATATATTGAAATGATACTGTGTGACTGTGTGTGTGTGTGTGTGTGTGTGTGTGTGTGTTTTCAGAATTCTCCAGATTATCAGAGGCTGCAGGATGGCTGCTCTAAATTTGAGTCTCTGGTCCTTCATCTGAAGAGGAAGAGAAAGGAAGCAGACTACACCCTTCACTTCTGGAAGAGTTTCCCTGGCAAAATGACTGTAAGTGTGTGTGTGTGTGTGTGTGTACACACCCTTCATTTCTGGAAGAGGGTTTCCTGGCAAAATGACTGTAATCGTTTGTGTATGTGTGTGTACACCCTTCACTGCTGGAAGAGTTTCCATGGCAAAGTGTTCGTGTGTGTGTGTGTATGTGTGTGTGTGTGTGTGTGTGTGTGTGTGTGTGTGTGTGTGTGTGTGTACACCCTTCACTGCTGGAAGAGTTTCCATGGCAAAGTGTTAGTGTGCATGCGTGTGTGTGTGTGTGTGTGTGTGTGTGTGTGTGTGTGTGTGTGTGTGTGTGTGTGTGTGTGTATTTTTCTCTCCTTTCATGGAGAGAGCACATGGAGATGTGTGTGCACCCTTAAATTGGCTCTGTCATACAGTAATTGAAATATACACTATCACCTCGTTTATCCACCTCTATCCCAGGATTCCTTGCGGAAGCCATCTCGGCGCTTGGTCTGTGAGAGCAGCAACAAGGCACTAACACTACAAAATGCCGGAAGGTTCTCTGTGAACTGGTTCATCCTCTTCAATGACGCTCTCGTCCACGCACAGGTGTGTCTCTGGTCTCTGCCACTCCATCCCCTCTCCCCTCTAACCAATATTAATCCTCTCTCTCTTTCTCTCTCTCCTTTCTCTTTCTTTCTCTCTCTCTCTCTCTCTCTCTTTCTCTTTCTCTCTCTTTTCTTTGACTAGTCCTCCACTTATCTGCTCTGCCCTGTGCTATTTGTTTGTGTTTCTGATGTTTGTCTTTGTTCTGTCAGGGAATGGTTCCCTATAAGAGTCTCGTAAGTATGAGCCCATCAAGGAAGCAGCCTCCACTCCTTCTCTCTCTCTCTCTCTCCTCTCTCTCTCTCTCTCTCTCTCTCTCTCTCTCTTGTGCTTTCTCACTCTTTCTTTTTGTGTCCTTTTTCTCCCTCCTCTCTTTACTCTAGCACAGTGCCCCCTTGTGGTTAGGGCTCAGCATGGCACCATTGTTCAGAGCCAGATCCAGGTTCTGAAATGTGAAACTGGACATAAATATAAACTGTGAAAACCCAGTGATTTTGTATTAAATACACATTATAAATCTCCAAATCAGATTGTAAATAAAATAGAAATAGCTCTACTCAAAGTTTATGTAAATGCTGATCAGTACACCGTGTATTTCAACTCTCTCAGAGTTTAGAACTTTCTGGATGTCCTGGCAGCTGGCATATGTAATCCAAGCTGAGCCCTTGCCCTCTTGTGCCCTCGTGCCCCCACCCGCCCCCCAATCCTACCCCGCCACGCCACCCACCCCGCGTGTGCCAGCATCGGAGTACAGTGTACGCATCTAGCCCTGGTAACTGCCAAGGCTTCCCACTCTCTCACCAACCATCTCCATGTTGTGACAACCTCAGACAGGTTCTGTGTGCCATAGCCCCTCATTATGTGCCATTCCAAAGTTTAGTCCTCATCACATCACACGCAGTCCATTTTAGTCAGTAACTAACTGTCGTGTGTGTGTGTGTGTGTGTGTGTACGTGTGTGCGCGTCTGTCTGTGTCTGTGTGCGTATCTGGGCACACGTGTGTATCATTGTGTGTGTGTGTGTGTGTTACATTGTACCATTGTACCATATCTCCCTCCTGCGTAGTCTGCAGGCCACTAGGCTTGTCTGTGGTGTGCTGTGACACATCCGTACAGTGCTGTTGCATTGGTTGCCCCTCACGCATGGCACGCGGTCACACATTGGCCAGTGTTCAGAGTGTGAAGCCTTGGCCATTGCTGTTGTATGACAGTGTGAGGAGGAGTAGCCTCATTCTCTGGCCCCCTTCCTCTATACCCCAAGAGGACTGGTGTGTTTGTGTGTGTGTGGTGTGTGTGTGTGCGTGTGTGTGTGTGTGCGTGTGTGTGCGTGCGCGTGCGCGTGTGCGTGAGTATATGCAGGCATGTGAATGCGCATGTGCGTACCAGTAAATCGGTGTTTCTTCTTCCTGTATGCATTCTTTAGATGTGTAAGCTCATACTTAAAATACAAGCACATGTATTTGCAGTTGTGTTGTGGCAGGTTGTGCGACCTTCTATTATGTGTCTGTGTGCGATTGTTATTTTTCCGTGCCTTTTTCAAGGGTCCGGTGTGAAGGTACTGAACTGCATAGAATTGCATAGATGTTGTTGGTCTCTCTCTCCCTGTGTTCCCTTCCTAGTTCTCTACTCATCATGTGTTCCCACTGACCACGCTCTGGGTGGAGCCTATTTCGGAGGAGATCACTGGCCTGTGAGTCTGTCAATCATCCTGTTATCGGTTGTGTTTAATGGTAAAAGTTGTAATATCAGTCTGAATGAGCTTGCTTGACTTGACAGACTGACTGGCTGGCTGGAGGGGCTGGTGTGAGGTTAATTATCAGGGAGTTAGATAAGCCTCATTGCCTCCCAGATTGCATTGCTTTAAGCCAATCAGACGGCAAACCAGTCATCTCAAACGAGCCTAATGTTTTCATTTAGCGTTTTGTCATCAAACTGAGGTTCCTCTGAAGTCTATATCTGTGTGTGCCTGTGTTATGTGTCTCTCCGTATGTCTGTGTGTGTGTGTGTGTGTGTGTGTGTGTGTGTGTGTGTGTGTGTGTGTGTGTCTGTCTGTCTGTCTGTGTGTATGTCTGTTAGGTATGGACTGAAGGTGATTACTCCTGAAGAGAGCTTCACACTGCTGGCATCGTCACAAATGGAGAAGGTGCTGTAGACATTTTTTTGTGGACTCCTATTTCTCATTTGTGATCCACAAACACACACACACACACACACACACACACACTATTGATCTGTAGACTTGGTATGGTATAGGTATAGGTATAGGCATTACATTGTGACCAAGGAAGGTTGTTTGTCCCATAATTCCAGGCAAAGTGGCTACGTTCCATACACCAGGCGGTGGAGCAGGCGCTGAATGGCATAGGGTCAGAGGTCGCGTCTCTTACCACGGGCACGGGGCTGAGAGTTGACCCACCCATCTCCCGCACAGCGTCATACACCTTCTACAAAGAGGGGCGTCTCAAGGACGCCACCTATGAGGGCCGCTGGCTTGCAGGGAAACCCCATGGCAGGTGAGTCCCACTGGGGGACAGAAGTTAGAGAGGACAGGGGTGCTGGTTGGCCTGGAAGTCCCATGGTTTGCAAGTGGCACTGACGTATCTGTGTGTGTGTGTCATAGGGGTATGGTGAAGTGGCCTGATGGTAGAGTCTACACGGGAACATTCAAGAACGGACTAGAAGACGGGTATGTGTCATTTAAATCAATCAGCTTATAAATAAATTAGCCATTAATCAATAAGCTCAACTTCTTTAGCTCTAATGTGCATTCTATATTACACATATGGGTGAATTGATTGATTGATTACTTACTTCTCTCTTTGTCCATCTCTCTCTCTCTGTCTTTGCGTGTGTGTGTGTGCGTGTGCGTGTGCGTGTGCGTGTGCGTGCGCGCGTGCGTGTGTGTGTGTGTATGTGTATGTAGTTTTGGAGAGTACATTGTCCCCAGTAAGGGTCTGAATAAGAGTGACCACTACCAGGGCAATTGGAAGGAGGGCAAGATGCATGGCTTTGGGACCTATAGGTAAGACTGGATGTTGGTTCACGTGTGTGTGTGTGTGTGTGTGCGCGCGTGTGTGTGTGCGCGCGTGTGTGTGCGCGCGCGTGTGTGTGTGCGCGCGTATGTGAGTGTGTGTGTGCGTGTTTGAGTATAAAGGCCTTTGTTGTGTATGACTTGAGACCTTGTTTCGATGTACAGCAGAAGTGTATGACTATGTGTCAGAGTATGTGTGTGTATGTGTGGGTTTGAGTAAGTGTGTATGCTTCAGTTGTGTGTGGTTGTGTATGCAGGTACGCCACAGGTGAGGTGTACGAGGGGTGTTTCCAGGACAACATGCGCCATGGCCACGGGATGCTGCGTAGTGGCAAACTAAACTCCTCTTCTCCGAGCGTCTTTATTGGCCAGTGGTTCAACGATCGGAAGTGTGGCTATGGCGTCTTTGATGACATCACCAGGTGACCACACACACACACGCGTGCAAACATTTTCCGTATTCCATTGCATACAGACACACCACAGATTTCAGATTAACCTGAACATTTGAACATCAAAATGGTACATACGTAAAATGGTCAAGGTGTAAAGTTTTAACATAATTTGTGTTCTAAACAGGTCTGTGTTAAAGGAGAAATCTGGTGTGAATCAACCCATACCCCTGTTGTTTCAGGTCACTGAGTGCTGTTGGTAAGAAAAAGAATGAAAAACTTTGATACAACATAAACTGCCAGCTAATGCTAACTGAATGGGACACAGTACCTTACTCTCAGCCTAATTTTCCTATGCCCCATTCAGTTAATGTTAGCTGCCGATTTGTTATTCAGTCTGTGTTGTATCACATTTTGTGGTTCTTTTTCCTACTGACTGCACACGGTGCGATTAAACAACAGGGCTATGGATTGATTCACACCCAGATTTCTCCTTTAAGTCTGAACCACGCTAAAGATTTCAGTCTGTCTCTCTGTGTGTTCCCCTAGAGGTGAGAAGTACATGGGTATGTGGCAGGATGACCAGAGGCAGGGCCATGGAGTCATTGTCACCCAGTTTGGCCTTTACTATGAGGGAGCCTTCAGCAGCAACAAGATGACGGTGAGCTCCATCACTTACATCAGGCTACTAGCACAGAGAGACACACGTGCACGCACACACACACACACACACACACACACACACAGTAAGTAATTTCTGGTAAAATGTATAATTATGCTCTCTCTTTCTTTCCCTCCTTACCCCTCTCTCTCTGTCTCTCTCTCTCTCTCTCTGTACGATAGGGTACTGGAGTGTTGCTCTCTGAAGACGACACCACATTTGAGGGGGAGTTTTCTGAAGATTGGACACTCAGTGGGAAGGTAACAAACTCACTCACACACACACACACACACACACACACACACACACACACACACACACACACACACACACACCCATAAATACATACAGCTAGCTATTTTCCTTTAACTCCTTTTAGCACATATCAGAACAAATCATGTGATCTGTTGAACATGAATATTTATACATACTCAGACACAGGCTCTGCTTTTCTTCAGTCTTACACACACACACACACACACACTGACTCTGACCCTGACCCTCTTAGTTATACAAGCACACACACACATACACACACACTGACTCTGACCCACTCAGTCACACCCACAATCAAACACACACACACACACACACACACAAACACTCTTACCATCTGTGTTCCCTCTGTAGGGTACTCTGACCATGCCCAATGGGGACTACATTGAGGGCTCCTTTGGTGGGGTGTGGGGCACAGGGCTCAAGATCTCTGGCTCCTACTTCAAACCCAACATCTATGACTCTGACAAGGATAAGAGTCGCACACTGTGAGTCGACCGTTTGTGTGTGTGTGTGTGTGTGTATGTGTGTGTGTTTGTGTGACTGTGTGCACGCATGTTCATTTGTCCGTTTTTGTGCCTGTTATGCACTGTGTATTTGATTTATCTCACTTTAAAACTAATATGTCCTTGTGTTTGCTGGTTCATTGATTGTGTGTGTGTGTGTGTGTGTGTGTGTGTGTGTGTGTGTGTGTGTGTGTGTGTGTGTGTGTGTGTGTGTGTGTGTGTGTGTGTATGTATGCGTGTGTGCACGCAGTAAGCTGGGTGGTCTGGCGGTGTCGTCAGAAGAGAAGTGGCTGGCGGTGTTTGAAGAGTGCTGGAAGAGGCTGGGCTGTGACACCGTGGGGCAGGGAGAGACCAATCGCGCCTGGGACAACATCGCCATCGCCCTGACAACCAACCGACAGAGACACCGGGACAGGTAATACCAATTCTCTAGCGTGTGCACACACACACACACACAACAGAGAACTCTGTAAAATCCAATGACATATATACATTATCTTGTACTGTGACACATGTACACACACACATACTGTCAGGCCTAGAGTTATTGAGCCTCATTCACCAACCATTCTTACAAAGAAATTTGGTCTTAAACCTCACTTGCGCAATATTCTTACAAAGTAATCGGTTTGCCCAATGCTCTCAATGCTGCTATTGTTCTGCTATTGTCTGAAACATCATAATTGAGCTTTTCTGTGTGTGTGTGTGTGTGTGTGTGTGTGTGTGTGTGTGTGTGTGTGTGTGTGTGTTCAGTCCTGAGCTGTTATCTCGCTCTCACCATAAAACTCTGGAGAGTCTTGAGATCATCCCACACCATGCAGGTCCGGTCACCATGGAGAAATACGATGGCATCCGCCACTACCTCATCAAGGTGAGCCGACCTCACGCCGGGTTAAGCCGCACTAATCCACTGCCCAGCAGATGGACTCACACTAGTGTGTGTGTGTTTGTGTGTGTGTGTGTATGTTTGTGCATGTTTACACTTCCCAAAGGCACAGGTGTGTGTGTATGTGTGTGTTCGTGCATGTTTACACCTCTTGAGGGCGCAGTAGTGCATGTGCGATTGTGTGTGTGTGTGTGTGTTACAATAGCAATTCAATAATAAGTTGATGAGGCATGTGTCATAATATGTCATTCGTAGAGAAATGCTTCTAATACTGTACTCTGTCCAGATGGGTTGTGTGTATTAGTTTGTGCTTGCCACAGAGTGTTGAGGAGTTAGGAAGAGAATAATCATTTCTACTACATGCAGACTCCGGATTGGAGTGGTGTGAACTGAGACTGGCATTCTAAATAGAATCACGCTAATCTAAAGTAAAAAATAAACAATCACAATTCATTAATTAACAGGTTAAACAAGCATATTTTGGTGGGAAATAGCAGAGACAGAATAGCAATTTAATGTAAACCCATTTCACCAAAACAATTCCATTCAACACATTTTCACTCTTTCCCAGATATGTGCCAGGCAAGGGTATTCCTAGATTCATAGATCATTTCTATTTTTAATTGCATATATTTATATCAAGATTGCTTATATCAATATCATTGTTTGCTCAGACATAACTGCTGGCTTTATGTTTAGAAATTTTTAAATTTTGTGTCATATCTTATGCATGCAATGCACATCTGAAAAGTTTACGACAAGCATTTTGTCTGTGTTTGAGATATTGAATGAGATTGATCATGCAACCTTTTATTGACCTCTAGGCATGTGACACTCCGCTGCACCCGCTGGGTCGTCTCTTAGAGATGCTCGTTGCCGTGTACCGCATGACCTACGTCGGCGTGGGGGCCAACCGCAGACTCCTTCCCCAGGCCGTCAACGAGATCAAGTCGTATCTCAACCGCATCTTCCAGATCGTCAGGTAGCTGTGGTGTGTGTGTGTGTGTGTGTGTGTGTGTGTGTGTGTGTGTGTGTGAGGGTCATAGTATGATTTTGACAAGCATATTTTCAACATTTTTAGGTGTGTGCTGCCATGAATTACTGTATCTGTGTGTGTCTGTGTGTGTGTTTTACAGGTTCCTGTTCCCAGATCTTCCTGAGGAGGGCGGTTTGATTGCCGAGGCAGCAGACGTTCAACAGGAGAAGGACTCTAGCTCCTCTGATGCCCAGTTGGAAGCTCCACGGTAGGGGAGCAGCCTACATCAGCACAAGGGGGAACCTTTTGACATATGCTGTCCTCACACTGTTTGTATTCATTGTATATGAATACACATCTTGATGGATGGATGGTTGAAGAAACGGGCAAACTTCATTTTGTGTGTGTGTCTGTGTGTGTCTGTGTGTGTCTGTCTGTCTGTCTGTCTGTCTGTGTGTGTGTGTGTGTGTGTGTGTGTGTGTCTGTCTGTCTGTCTGTCTGTCTGTCTGTCTGTGTGTGTGTGTCTGTCTGTCTGTCTGTCTGTGTGTCTGTCTGTCTGTCTGTCTGTCTGTCTGTCTGTCTGTCTGTCTGTCTGTGTCTGTCTGTCTGTCTGTCTGTCTGTCTGTCTGTGTGTGTGTGTGTGTGTGTGTGTGTGTGTGTGTGTGTGCGCAGGCGTGTGGTGAGCAGCTCCGCTCTGCTGCTCCCTGTGCTGTTGCCCCGTCTGTACCCACCCCTGTTCACGCTGTACGCCCTGGACAAGGAGAAGGAGGAGGACGTCTACTGGGAGTGTGTGCTGCGCCTCAACAAGCAGCCAGACCTCGCACTCCTCGCCTTCCTGGGAGTGCAGCAGTGAGTCACACACACACACACACACACACACACACACACACACACACACACACACTTACACCACTACATTACAATACACTGTTCTAGTCAGACCATGTGCTTTATGATAGAGAGATGGATAGAGAAATACTTCTGTTATCCCGTAGGAAGTTCTGGAATCCTTAAGCTTACACAACATGGTATACACATACATATGACATACATACATTATAACAATACGGAGAGTAAGTCCTATTATGTGTGCTTTTTAGGGTACTAATTAGTTTGGTGTGAAAGTAGTGTGGAATGTGCAGGACACTATAGTAACCCTATTCCAAAAGTGTCAGTGCAAGTACATTTACAGTGCAGATTCTGTTCCCGGCAGAGAATTAGTAGGGTACATATTAAAACAGCAATATTAAAAAAAACAATGTAGGCAGTTAAGAAAGCAGAGCAAAAGCTTTGTCCAGTCCTTGATATATAGAAAAGAGTAAAAACTGAAAAGATGTGGCTTTTTTCTGCTCTGCCTCCCTAAGTAAAGCATTCACTGCTGAATAATATGAAAAATAAATCTTTGTTTTTTTCTTTGCAGAAAATTTTGGCCAGTATCTATCACTGTTCATGGAGAGAGACAGCAGGTAAGCATCTGTTCATCACGTGCTTTCTATGTCTTCTCTTGTATGTCTTGTTTTACTGGATTTATTTAACCGTGAGGAAATGTAGAGAATGCAGATTATAGCATAGTGAATATTGAATATTGTATGCATTGATATATTTGCATTATTAATTGGTCATAATTGTGTGTTAATGTTTGTCAGGTGGTGTCGAGCACTAAGGATGCCTGTTTTGCCACAGCGGTGGAGACCCTTCAGCAGATAAGGTCAGTCAGTGCAGCCATGAACCTCAAATAAATACTTGCGGTGCTCACACATGCCACAGCCTACAAAATGATGCAGGCTGCTTTAGCACTTGTAGATCAATATTTAATGTGTGTGTACACAGGTGCTGCTGGGGCTGGGGGGAAATTTTGAACAATTTGATGCAATTTCCTGCATTCTGGTGCATTTTAACAGATTGTTATAGAAACTAGTTCAATAGTTTACATAATGCCATTGCATACTATTTGAGTGCTCCGTGTGAGGTATAAAGCTTCTGATTTTGCACCAAAAAGTAGTATTGCCAGGCAACACCAGCTTGCAAAGTACTATTGCCACCACACAGCAATATTGGCAGTAGTGACGATAGCAGCCCTGCTTATATTGGTAGTGCTCTTGTGTTTTCATGTTTCACTCTTACTTTCTCTCAGATGTGTAATCCATCTCCTTTGTTTTTCTGTTGTCTAGCACAACTTTCACTCCGTCAGACAAGCTACAGGTGATTCAGTTGACCTTTGAAGAGATCACGCAGGAAGTGCTGGCACTGCTGAAAGAGGACTTCCTGTGGTCCATGGACGACCTGTTCCCAGTCTTTCTCTACGTGGTCTTGCGTGCGCGGTACGTAGCTCACCCAAAATAGCTGGAATCTTGGATCTTAAAAGCTCAAGTTTGTCCTTTGTCATTTGTATTGTGTAACTCCTTAATACTTTAAACCATGGTGATGAAAAATGTTTGTTTTTTTTTCTCTTTTATTTGTTTATTATTTTTGGCAGGCAGGCCACCATGTTTGTTCATGATTGGGTGAAAACATCTGTTAGAGTTTAATGCAAAAAGCCCTGGACAGTGTTACATCTATGCTGTTTAAGCAGGTTATCTGCGTGTGCACATGTTTACAATAAGGGTCACGCAATTTCTACAGTACCTTAAGGCTGCCTTCTTATTGTACAAAAAAGCGTATGAGAATATGAAGTTAAGCAAAGGGATGTAAAATATAATTCAGGACTTAGGACTATAAATAATGGTCTATAATTAATGGTCCATGTAAATTTCCAATAACTTCAGTCCCAGATATTTTCCTTGCTTTAAGGTGTACTCATTGCAAGGTTATAAACTGATGAATGGACAAGCTGTATTGCCTCTCAGCCAGACAGAGGCAGCGGTAATCACAATGCAGATTAGACTGTGTGTTGTAGACTGGTGGCCTGGGACCAGACACAGAGTGCTGCATTGAGTAATCACTGATCATCAATCATGTAAGAGTGGTGTAATCTGATTAAATGAGTGGTGTGCTTTTGGCTGATCTGCTGTGCCTCTCGCTGTCTCTGACAGAATTAGGAATCTGGGTTCGGAGGTCAACCTGATTGAGGACTTGATGGACCCGTGTGTGCAACATGGGGAGCATGGCATTATGTTCACCACGCTCAAGGTAGTCCACACACACATACACACACACACACACACACACACACACACACACAGACACACACAGACACACATGTACACTCACAAACCGCATACTGCATTTGGACTTATTTGTCCATATTTGGGGATGGGCCGTGGTGGTGTAGTGGTTAAGTAACCTGGCTAGCATGCTAGTAGCCTGAAAATTGTGGGTTTAAATCCCAGCTGCCACTATTGTGCCCTTGAGCAAGGCATGTAACCATAAGTTGCTCTAGGGGAGACTGGCCCTTTTGCAATTGACAGTTGATAAAAGGAATGTAATATATGCTAAATGCATAAATGCATAAATGAATAAACGTAAAAGTAAACACATTCATATTTGCTCATACACACATGTTCACACACATGTACTGTACATAAACACTCATGTATAAACACACATAGATTACCTACACATAAACACATCCAGATTATGTGGATTCATGTGAATTCCCCTTGTGTTTGTCATCATCACTAACCATGTGTGTGTATGTGTGTGTGAAATCACTTCTCTCTTCCATCACCTCAATCAGGCTTGTTACTACCAGATCCAGCACGAGAAGATCACATAGTAGTTGGACGTCATGCGTCTCACTGAGTGATCGGTCAGCTAGAGCGTTTGACAAGAGAAGGACCCAGTGACAGGCCCAATCAGAAGTGTGGGACTGAGTCTCTGGTCTGCCTCCATACAAGTGTTTCAACGTCTACAATGGCCTTCCTCAGTGTGGGATGGCAACACCAACCACCAGCTTGACTTGAGTCACAAAAGTCAGGAACTCACTCATCCTTTGCCTGCACACTACAGTTTCCTTGTGATGTGTTCTCAAAACCACTTGACGTGTTCCACAGCAGAACCATTTTTAATGACTACAAGTTCTGCAGAAGAACCACAAGTAGGTGTATTGTTCTCTGTTCTAAGAATGGAACAGTTCTGTTCAGTTCTGTTTCCTGTGATGTCTTGGTCTCACCAGTGGCGCCATTCTCTCCTGCCTACTTTGGTGGATGCTCTGACCAATGCACAACACCTGTTGAATGTTTTTTTTATTATTATAATTATTATTATTATTAAACACTAATATTTTTTTTACTATTATTTGAAGTTGATCAGACCTCATACTGTTACTATGATGAAGCACATTCTGTGTCAGGGCTTTAGAAGTCAT
Source organism: Tenualosa ilisha (assembly GCA_015244755.2). Taxonomy (NCBI): domain Eukaryota; kingdom Metazoa; phylum Chordata; class Actinopteri; order Clupeiformes; family Clupeidae; genus Tenualosa; species Tenualosa ilisha. The sequence continues at coordinate 1,624,562 of PYXC01001082.1, forward strand.
CACTCTTCTGGCGTTGTGTTAAGTCAAAACGTGTTTGTAAACTTCCACACAGAGCCTGGCCCAAGTTCACATATTATATTTCTATGATATTGTTTACGATGCACACACAAACTCACATCTTGGAGAAAGGAGAGGCTCTTTAGAATTTTTAACATTATAGTGTCATGCAAATAACTGGCATAGTCAAGATGGAAGGGTGAGGCGTTTCATTTTTTTTTTTTTCTTTGTGACCTCATAGAAAAGGTGTCAAAGGTGTAGTGAAGCCCTGTTTAGCGCAGTGGATTTGACTGCCGATGGCACAGTGTGGTGCCTGGTGAAGAGGAAGTATTATTTCTTAGTACAGCTATTGCTCCTGAACGACTACATGAAGGTCATTCAGAACACAGACAAAGACACACACACATACTGACACATATACAACACTGTTTGCAGTGCGATGTACATAACAGTGATGTAAATCCTAAACCAAATTATTAAGTACAAATGAAACCTGTTAACTTGGGAAATATGCACATTCTTGATCATTTTGACTAGCGTGTGTTGACTTCCATGTCTGTGTAATACCTTTGTGGCTTCCAGATTTGTTTCCAGTTTACCAAATGTTTGCAGTTGCAGGTTTACAATGTAACCTCATGTGAAGGACCCTTTTTAACCACACACCAAATGTCAGATGGACACAAAGCAAAAGAAATGTTCTGGAAGGATTAACCTGGTTTGGGTTCATTTAATGTCTCCTGGTTAATCTCATGTTAAACCTTCCTATTTTTATTTTGCATTTGATATTAGTAGCCTCATTCCCAACACCTAAAGTCCAAGAATGCTCATTTGTTGTCTGTAGGAAAGAAACTTATTTGACAATCTTACTCCTTGACGAAATTTAGCTTAAAGAGGAACGCTCTTCAGGAGGTGGGGAATTTATGGCCGAGTCAGTCAAAGACTGCCTTGAGACCATCATAAATTTTGCATCCATCCAATTTTGTGCATCAGTCAAGGTCAGGGAGGTTGACAGTAAATGGTCAACTTGGCCTCGGCAGTGAGCAATTTTGTGTGCAATCCTCAACTAGCAATGCTGTTACATCGTCATCTGTCACTTTGCACATCAGCTCTCAAGATCATAGGTCAATGCAAGACTTAACATTGTGTTCTAGCAGTGACCTTGCGGTCAGAGATTGGATTCACACATGTACACACATCATATCAAAGTAATTGATGTGCGGCAGATACTCGTCCTTCATGAGGAGGAACCGATCATCAATCCTTTTTGGGATGAGGAGCTTTGTACTTCTCTTGAAGTACTTGAACTCTGTAATTTCTCTTTTTACTCAGCGTTGTTATTGACTGGGTGAAGTACAATCAAAATTTCAGATAAATATAAGAAGGTAACAATGCAGCTCTTGGCACAAAAGCATTTCTATACTACATTCAGCAATAACTTTTTTTTTTTATTGTTGTTTGCTGTTATTTTACAAAGTGTTCTGAGAGGGTTTGACATGGACTAATAGCCAGCCTATTAGATCAGGCTTCAGTGATAATCCGTGTGATGTTGGTAATCTGAATGATAATCTGATCGAGGACATCATTTAAGATGGTTTGAGGGAACCAGGACATGGAGACATGTAGATTCACAAAGTGCTTTTAATATCTCCCTGTCGAGTGTTGCATATCAAGCTGCAGTCATAGCCTGTTAGTCAGGAGAAATTTTTTTTATTTTTTATTTTGCAGGCTTTGGTTGTTTCATGCATGTGTGTTTTGTATGTTTGTCTGTAAATTGTATCTGGGGTTATGTATGTATCAGTATGGTACAACAGGATGCCTTGGTGGAAGATGATAATTTCATGCAATGTAACCACATGTCTGATTCTAGCATCGACGTGCCATTTGGTGCATGATTTAGCCCAGTCTGAAATGATCAACAGCAACATCAATTTCTGAAAGTCCTGATTGTATGTCTGGTGCGCCATGGAGTCTACCCAAAGTGTGTGTTCTACCAATGTGAAACAGGTTGTGGGTGTGTGCCTGTACTTGGTGTTGTGTGGGAGTGTGTACAATTTAAATTTTCTAGATGTATCATAAAATGTACATAGGATTTTGTCTTGGTAAGTCTAACTTGGAGGGCAATAAACCATTGTATCAGTGAATAGGGTATTCTTGCATATATTTTACAACACATTTACATACACACACACACACACACACAAACACCTTACATTGTTCAGATACATCACTCGTTCCCACGTCAGCGAAGAGAAAATGGCATTAGAGCGATGCAAGTTTACACAAGCTTTCCAACCCTCATGTTTGAGCTTATCAGCCTATGGATCCGCAACTCACACCTGTCAGTGCTTGTCCACGGATTGGGAGGCATTTATCCCTCCTCTTGACAAGATTACTTCCCACCAGTTCTAGAATCACCACTCTCATCACTGACCCCTCCGGGTGACCCCCAAGTAATTTAAAATGTGCGTGGGTAAGTCTTATATGGAGGGTTTAAAACATCCGATTCATTGGTTATATATGTGGTGTGCTTCAAGCATGGCAGTCAGTGTGGCCACATTGTACTGGTCATGATAAGATTCACCATACATTATGGGGGTTGGGGACTGAGGGTGAAAATCTACCCCAGATTAGTAACACGCAAAGGGATTTCATCCCATTCTTTGTGCGTGTGTGAGGGAGTGTGTGAGTGTGAGTGTGAATGACTCAGTATGCATTAGTGGCAAGGGTTGATCTATCTGTATGTAGTACATGCCATGGCTTTAGAATGAAGATTTCTGTGAGTGTGTGTGTGTGTGTGAGAGAGCGTGCGTGCATGTGCATGCGAGCGCTTGTGTGTGTATGTGTGTGTATTTTCCAAGTGGGGTCGGGGTTCACATATGTATTTGCAATGTGAGTGTGTGTAGGTTAGCTGCATTGTATTACTACATTACATTTTGAACAGGAATACAATTAAGAAGCTTACAGTTATGCCTGTGCCTTACAAAAAAAGACATTAAAGAAACCCCTCTGTACTCCCATTCTCTTTCTCTCTCTCTCTATCTATATACCTATCTTCTCTTTTGCTCCCTCTCCCTTTCTTTATTTCTCTCTCCCTGTCTCTCACTTGTCTCTCTCTCTCTCTCTCTCTCACTCCCTCACTCATTTGGGATTAAGTCGGATAGACAGGGATTACTGCCCTCTTTTCCCGAGACACTCTGGAAGGGAATATTGCCCGGCTGTTCCCCCTGTACGCTCATCAGTGCTGGGGAGCCTCAGTGTTGTTTCATAGGGACCAACATGGAGTTTGACATTGTATTTCCACTCTAACATGAAGCCTTGAAGATCAGCAGGGTTGTGAATTGAAGAGGAGAACTCTGAAGAGAAAGACAGAGAGAGAGAGAGCGAGCGAGAGAGGAGGAGGAAGAGAAGAGGTAAGCAAACAGGATTTACAAGTACTTAACCCAGTGATTGGTCGTGCTGTGTTAGGCTCTGGTTAAGCTCAACAGGAGATCGCTAAAGGATAAAGTCATGTTCTACTTGTTTTATTCACCGTTCTTATTAAAAACATCCATGCCCCCTACTGCCAGAAACTGAGGAGGATTGCACTGTCAAGACTACTTCAGCAGATATACATGCACCATGACATAAACGTGTAGGGTGGATAAGCCTTCGTGCTGTTGATTGTGGAATGATCTTCCACAGAGGAATCTGATCCGGAGGGGAGCCTGATTGGGATCCGGTCTAAAACTCCTGCATCCCCTTTGAGATCAGGGGAGTCCCATTTTGACAGCAGACCACCACAATGAGGCCAGCTCTGGAAACACAACCTCCCACCTCGCCTGTCCTGGGTGAAAATGGTAAGAGAGCATTATGTCACAACCACAGAGACAATTCTGAAACAAATCAATTGTATTCTTTTGTCCATACCTTTAATTCAGTCTTTGAGGACTCCCAGCTCTTCTGTTTGTAAGTCAGTGATGTGTGTTTACAGTCTGGTTCTCTAACACGTTTACCCCATGATGCAGGCTTGACACAGATCCTGGCTCTGGTGGTGGAAGAGGTGAGGGACTCTATCAGCAGAGACATTAATGGGGCTGACCTGCTGTTTAGCCTCCTCAATGCCCCCTGGCTGCAGTCTCTCCTCAAGGTCAGGCTCTTTACTTGTGGTTTCACTGAACACTAAGGACCCGTTGTCTACTGTTGATCTGGTTGACTGTCATTGATGGAGAAAATTGTTCAGCGCTAGCTATAACAACAGTTCATCTATATTCCCTCATGCTGCTCTTCAGAAAACTAATTTTTTGGTTCTACAAACGTTTTGCTCAAGTTTTTAATCCTACCTATTTCCTAATTTTTCTTTTTTTCTTCCCCTTCTGACTTTTCTTATTCCCTCCATATCTACCTTTCTCTGACCCTCTTTCTCTTTTTCTCTCTCACAGGTATATGAGTGTTTACAGCAGTACTTGCGGACATCTCCCAGGCCCTACCTTCCTTTTGCCTCAAGTCTCTCTCTGCAGGTGAGATTGACCCCTTGCCTGGGACTCTTAGCCACACAGCTTAACCTCAGCCTTCCTCACTCACCCTCTACCTCATTTACACACTGACTAAGTCCCCCTTCTAACATCCACTCCCCACCCCCTTCTTTGTGTATGTGTGTGCGTGTGTGCGTGTGCGTGTGCGTGTGTGTCTGTGCGTGTGTGTCTGTGCGTAGGTACTGACTGATCTGACACCTATGGTGGGTCCATCCCCTGATGTCAGAGAACTGTATGACCTACTGAGGAAGCCTCATGTTCAGGTGTGTAATAATTTCACAAATACCTGACCTGGGAACAGTTGTGTTGTGCAGGTCTGGAGGATAAATCAGTTAATGTGCAACATCAAAGGAATTTGTACGATTCATCTAAACCTGATTCTCTTGAGTTCAAAGTAAGATCATGATGAAAATTAATCACTGCTGTTGACCTGAGTTAACGCGAGTGCTGAACTCTAACATAATGTTTTTTTTATTCAGCTTTATTTTTGGACCTTCTGTTACTTGGGAAAGATTACCTTTTGAGTTAGACATTAATCCTAGCAAGTGAGCCAGCCAGCCAGACAGGCCACCCAGGACCCGATTTAGTGGCAACAATCAGGGTGTAAACATACCCATAAGGCACCCTGTCCTCAGTCACCTCAAACGGTCAAGGCGATAAATATACAGCCTATGAGGATGTTTATTCTGATATTTTGAGCAGCCGAGTGAGAGCTTTTGGAGAGAGCTCACATGTTTATGTGTGACTCAAACTAGAGGAGGTTAGTAATCAAAGTAAGCCTCTTATGATGATGTCAATATTGTGGGTGTGAAATGTGTGTAGGCTATGCTTCAGGCTCATGACACGGTGGCGCAGAAAGACTTTGACCCCATTCTGCCCCCTCTGCCTGAAGACCTGCCCGAAGACGAAGAGGCCATGAGGATTGTCTGTCTGGTCAAAAACAACCAGCCTCTGGTGAGTGTCAACCCAGACTGACTATGGAGCATAACATATCCTACAAAATCAACCCTGTGCCTGGTCACCCATAGTCCACCCTAACCCAAAGCCCATGAATTGGTGAATTCAATTCATGTCATTTAAGTTTTTGAGAGTCCAGTGCTTAGGAGGATATTGAGATTCAGAAACACACTATTCCTCAGCAGATGAGGTGGTTAGACTACTATGGAGTGTAGAGACATTTCTTCGTTTATATAATGCACAGTAATGGGCCCATTTCACATTCATTAACAACATCTGTGCTTACCCTGAGGATTTTTGGAAAAATGGCTGCGGTGAAATGGGCCCATTTCCTGAATATAGGCAGCAACTTGTATAAACCGCAGGCCAGCATTCAAACAAGCTAAAAGAAAAAGGATTAGGTCATGATATGATCAGAAAGTAGAATTTGGATAAAAATACATTCCCATGTGCAGCCCTCTACCATGTATTGACACTATAGTTAAAAAAAAATTTAAAAAAAATTGGGAAATTACAGTAATGCTTGTCAATGTCCATTTTGCAACTGTAGTCAATTTAACCACAGTATTTTTGCTATCAGCATCTCTAGACTGGCCTACTTTCAGTTTTTCTGAATTTGTAGCTGTTTGCATCCATGTTGGATGAACAATTCTAGAGCTCTAGCATGCAAAAATGGTAAGTAATGTGTCCTAGTGCAGTCTTTCATGGATGGCCCTGCACAGTGTCTTTCATACTGGCTTTTCTCAGAGAGGAGGGCATCCACCGTATGTGCAGTGGGATAACTGAAGTTGTGTTTCCTTCTATGCAAGAAGGAGGTTTGCGAGGGCACTGTCCACAGCCACTGGGAAAAGCTGCGGAGGCTGGCCCGAGAGAAGCTCATTCCAGGCCGGAGCTCTGTTTCTGGGAAGCACGGCGAGAGACGACCGCAGCCACCTCCGCGGAGAGGGAGCCTTCCCTCGGCGCGCCTGCTTTCCGCCCCGTGTCCTTCCTCATCTCTGAGTGTGCCCAAGTCCCCTGTGCCGTGCTGCAGTGCGAATGTCAATGCCGCGAGGGGCTTTGACGTGTGCCAGCAGAGCAGTGCATTCTGGGAAGAGGGGTTCCATCACTCAGCCCCTTCTGTCTGCAAATCTGTTGTCATTGGTAAGGATTGGGAGTGAGACAGGCAGACACAGCCCAGTAAAAGTCTCCACGACTCAGGCGTTGCCCTTTCTTTTTCATTTTATAGTGTTCTGAGCCTTTTGATGTCTGTGTTTTCTCAACTCACGCCTTGAATAAGTTTTGCATAGAGCTCTGAATCAGCTCAGAAGTCCACTGATACGTTGCTAACTTTTTTGCTTTTTCTCTCTCGATCATTTCACCACCTTTGTTCTCCACCTTTCATTCGCCATTCCTCTTATGTCCTTCCCTTTTATCTCTCATTCTCTCTCTCTCTTTCTCTCTCTCTCTCTCTTTCTTTATCACTTTCTGTATGGAGATGACATGATTGAGGAGGTAAGCACCTGCCCCAGCACCTCTCCCTACTCCCCTCAACAACGATACCCCCAGTCCCAGCAATGGCCCCTTCACCCCCCTTCCTACCACACTTACTGCCCCTCACTGAACTACGCAGAGCCTCTGGTGCCCTCTCTTTCCCCCCGTGCCCCTCCACGGGCCTGCACGGTGCCCTCCAGCCCAATGCAACTGCGCCAGGACCGGGGACATGGGCAGGAGCAGGGGCAGGGGCAGAGGCGTGGACACTGGCAAGGTCGTGGGCTGCTGGAGCCGGTGGCACTAGCCAAGCAGGAGAGTCTGGACGAGCTGCGCTCGAGTGTGCAGGAGGCAGCCAGCCACATGGAGCGCAGCACCAACGACGTGTGCCTGCTGGGTCGCAAGATGGCCGCCGCCACAGAGCGCATGTCCGAGAGCGTTCAGGACAACGCGCACGCCCTCGCCATGCTCGCCGAGGTGGTGGACAAGCTTCAAGGGCTCGTTGCCGCCAGCAAGAACGCCTCCGCATCGCCCGTCAACTCGACAGAAACCCTGCAGAGCAAAACCTCGGTGAATCGTGACAGTTCTGGTCAGGTGCCCACAAATGTGGCCAACAATGCCACTCAGCCTTGTGGTCCTCCCAACAATGGGCCATTTCTGCATGCCAACGTGCCCGACATTGTGGTGCCCAGTGATGAGAAGCACGACTACGCTGTGCCCCGTAGCCATACGGTCATCAGCTTGCCCATTCTGAAGAACTCTCCGCGCAGCAAGAGCCGATCCCTACGCCGCTCTCCACCCCTGCGCCAGGCCAGATGTCCCTCCTGCTCTTCATCCTCATCATCGTCATCGTCATCCTCCTCCTCAGGTCATGTGACCTTCTTCCTAGATCAGCCAGCGAGGCCACGGAGGAACTCGCAGTTCTCCAATCGTCTCTCCACCACTGCGTCGCCCAATATTTGGGTGAAGAGGAGGACGCCGCCTGTGTCGCCTTGCAGGGCCACAGAGGGTCAGGCGTCTCTGCCGAACGGCACGTGGCCGGCGAAAGTAGAGAATGACGCCACCGGCTGCCTGTCAGTGAAAAAGAAGAGAAGAAAGAAGAAAAAGAAATAAAGCAACCACAACCCCCCTCTTCATCTTCTTCTTCTTCAGTCATGGACACTCTTCGGCTTCACACTCCTTGGCTTCCGGAAATTTCCAGCAGAATGTCACACAGGCAATGCTCTTTTTTTTAATCCATTTTCTTTCCATTGTCCCTCATGGAATGTCATCTCATCCTCCACTCATGGAATTCCTACAGTTCCTACATTTCTTCCATGGATTTCCATACATTGCAATTCCCACATTTTTCCCATCCCTTAATGCACACCTAGATATAGATATAGAGAAATACTTAAATGACACCATGGAAAAAATTTCTCTTTGGAATTGCCCTGACTGGTTAACACTTCTTGACCATACTTTAGGCCATATTGTCAAAGACATTACATCCTTTCATAGAAATAACATCTAGTTCAGTCAGTACCACTCATTGCTTACAGAAGTTCTATCTCATCGTTCTTAACATCTCTGTCCTTCATCCTGTATCATTATACCTCTTCACTTTGTCTCTGTGGTGTGCGGCTGTGATGATCATTGCACTTTTCATGCCATGCTTTCTTCTTGCCTCATGGATCCCAAGCATCATTTATGTAACATTCATCTTTGGCTGACATATGGCAGTGATGGCTCGGATGGGAAAGTGTGTGTCGTGTCATGTGGGAACTTTTTTTCATTGGAACAGTTTTTCTATTTTTTCCCTCCTCATCCTCGACTACACGCGGCCCTCTCTACATCGCATGTTAGTTGAACACTCTAATCTACATTGGCATGCATGTCTCTTATCGTTTTGCACTCAAACATAGAAAGAGCAGATTAACAAAAAAAAAAAAATCCATTCAGCAGCCCCTCCACCCTAGGGTCATTGGCGTGAGTGGTAAGTATTCTGGAGATGGTTTAGTTTGACACCAGAGAGCAGAAAGTTTTCATTCATCCATTCTTTCCATTTCTCTCTCTCTCTCCATCACAAAGTCCTCCTCATATGGAAAAAACACCTTCATCAACTCACGAACCACAACTCATGCTGTACATCCTGCTGTATGTATGCTAGGGGCCTGTTGAAGTGCAAGTATGTAAATATTTCCCCTTAATGAATCTAAGTTTTTTTGTTTGTTTGTTTGTTTGTTTTTTGTTTATTTTCAGGGAGCTACAATAAGGCGTGATGAGTCAACAGGGGAAATATTTGTGGCAAGGGTCATCCACGGAGGCCTGGCTGACCGCAGCGGTGAGGCTAAGACTAGGCTTAGGCTGGAAGCCAAATAGTGCCTTGTGCCAAATAACAGACTTGTCACTCTGCATTCCCTTCTTTCCCAATATACACTTAAAAGTGAAAACAGAAGCAGCAACCAGTGTTTAGGTTGCAGCCAAATTTTCCATTTGGATTTACTAGGATAGTTCATCCTTCATAGCAATATTTGGGATTATGTTTTTTTTTGTTTTGTTTTGGTGGTGCTGTGTGAACATTTATTATTTGATTTGATTTCTTATCTCATATGTATCTATATTATTTCTTATTTTTCATATATTATTTGCAGTCTGTGTGTTAAACTTAGCATTGCTGTCTGTGTATCTCTATGCTGTAGGGCTGTTGCATGCAGGAGACAGACTTGTGGAGGTGAATGGTCATCCCGTCTTTGGTCTTGAACCTGAACAGATCATAAACATACTGGTGAGTCTGTCACACACACACACACACACACACACACACACACACACACACACACACACACACACGCATACCTACACACAGCCATATAACACTTTTACGCAGACACTATGTTACTGTTTTCCTATCAAAAATAATTGGTATTAAATCATGTCCTGAATTTGTGGATTTATGACAATGTGAATTATTTCAGGCCTGCTCCCAGGGAACTATCATGTTCAAAGTGGTTCCAATTACAAACAGACCGATCAACAGTCAGACCATGGTGAGTTCCGCTAACCTTCTCTGGACATACTAGATCTGATTATTAGACTAGGGAAACCTAGATACACTTGAACTGATCATATGACTGAAGATATGATTATTACATTATTGTTGCTGTTAATTAACTAATTAACTATAAGGATCAAGAACTGATCCAGAATTCTTTAGCTTTATCACTAAAAGTAACAGTAAACAGTAAACAGTGGGCTATGAAGAGAGGCGTCTAGAAATATCTGATATGTGTCATTTTCAGTTGTTGCTATTTGTTTTGGTGTATGTAAACTGCAAATTTACATGCACATTCCTTTGTGTGTGTGTGTGTGTCTGTGTGAGTGTGTTTACATGTCTGTATGTGGGTATGTGTGTATGTGTGTTTATATGTGTGTGTGTGTGTGTGTGTGTGTGTGTGTGTGTGTTTCTATGTCTGTGGCCCTGTGGAGGTATCTGCTTGTCTGTGCGCATATGTGTTTGTCTGTGTCTTTCTATGCACTTCTGCTCTCCTCCTGTCTGTCTCCCTCTGTTTGTGTGTGTGTTTGTGTGTGTTTCTTTATGTGAGTGTGTGTGTGTGCTACTTTGTCTACATGTGTTTATATGTTCCTGTCTTTGTCGTTTTGTGTGCTTGCATTTTTGCACATCTCTGTCTGTTTGTCTGAGTGTATCTGTATGTGTGTGTGTGTGTCTGTCTGTCTGTCGGTCTCACTGTCTGTGTGTACCCTTATGTGCTTGCCTCTGTGTGAATATGTCTATGTGCGTGTGCTTGCGTGTGTGTGTCTGTGTGTGTATGTATGGGTAACACCTCACTTCTGTTAGCTGTACGTGCGGGCCATGGCAGACTACAGCCCCGACCAGGATCCCAGCATCCCCTGTGTGGACGCTGGCATGGCCTTCTGCAAGGGAGATGTGCTGGAGATAGTGGACCAGACAGACGCCCTCTGGTGGCAGGCCAAGAAACTGCCCAGCACCTCGCTCTGCGCTGGCCTTGTCCCGTCTACCAACCTACTTAAGAGGTCAGGGTTGCCAGATGTGCCGGTTGCTACTATAGGTCATTATATGCACCAGATGTCATATGTTAGGGTTAGAGGTCGTTGATGTAAGAACTGTGGGGGTCAGCCAGTTGTTGTTTTACGTATAATCCTGTTTGTGCTTTGTACATGAGTAATCTGGTGTGTGTGTGTGTGTGTGGGTGGGTGTGTGTGCATGTGTGTGTATGTGTGTGTGTGTGTGCGTGTGTGCGTGTGTGTGTCCATGCACATCTTGAGAGGTATGAACTGAACTGAAAAAAGCCATGTACATCTATGTGTCATCTGTTGGTCTATTTGTGTTTGTGTGTATGTGTATGTTTGTTCTTTTAGGCGGCAGAAGGAGCTCTGGTGGTCACAGCCATTCCAGATACAAAGTGGTCTCAAAACCTGTGAGTATTTCAAGAGTTTCATGTGAACCTGACCTTGAACAACAGACCTCCGCAGCTCATTTTTGCACTACTGTAATGCAAGTTTCAAATAGGCCATATTGACTCAATACATCATAATTTGTTGTAAACAGTTTCAAAATTTAAACTTGAAGACATACCAGGCAAGTCTGCAGTTTAGTAACTACAGAGCTCTCCCTATAGACACAGATTTGTTTGTAACTAGCACATTTTCCCTCTATTCTCACCAATGCATGTGGATTTGTTTGCAAACCAAAGAACAGGAACCAGCAAAGATAATTTTCGAAGGGTTATGTTGACTGACATTGGGGCGCCATTGTCATCCTGCAAGAGATATAAATTTGTGAAGCAGCAGACGGAGCCAAGAGAGCCTTCATTCACCCTGTAATGAGCCAATTAACCATCAAAGTGACTACAAAGCTGACAAACTAAGCTAAAAACTGCATAAAATCTTGCACGTGCCTAAAAACTGCATAAAATCTTTGTGCATGTGCCTAAAAACTTTAAACTTTAAACTAAATTGCACAAAATTTTGTTCTGATGTGAGCTAATTTTCCTCCCATCTCTGCTGACCAATAGTGAGCACAGTGGACGAAGGTGAGCACTCAACATTTACATTTACATTTACATTTATGCATTTACCAGACGCTCTCATCCAAAGCGACTTACAAAAGAGGATAACATTCAAGCTACAGCACAATGAGAAACTAACAAAGAGTGCATATTGCTAACATTTACAGTATTTTAAGTTGAAAGTGCAATAGTGTAATAAAAGTGCAATATGGAGAGAGATTAAGACTCAAGAAAAGCTATGTAGCTAGCTACTGTAGTAAAGTTTTGTCTAGACCTGGTCATGTTCTGGGAGATTTTTTCTCATTAGTTTCTCTTCTGTCCTGTCCAGAGGAAGACCTCATGGCCATTGATGAGAGATGTGTGGAGACAGGTGAGGAACCTCATCTTTATGTCGATGTAGTGTATTTAGAAAATAAAAATAACAATCTAGTGTTTTTCCTGAATCAGACAAGTAATCAATTTCTCTTCTGCAGATGAGGAAGCCTTTGAATCTGGTAGGTAAGTCCTTGTTTAAACACCCAACATGTAATCCAAGTTTCTCATAAAACAAGTTGAGTTAGATCATGTTAGTGTCATCTGATATTTACGATATGATTGCTACATTTATAATTATAGACCTTTTATAATGACCTGAATCAATGTACCTAAATGCAGTGCTTGCTGAAGTTGTCTTATCTTTTTCTCTTACCCTGTGGGCTTGGTAGAAGAACTCAAAGAAGGTATGTACCCAGTGTGTGTGTATGTGTGTATGTGTGTGTGTCTGTCTGTCTGCTGTGTGTGTTTTACCATCCCTTTTATATCTCATCATGTAGATCTTACCACTTATATATATATATATATATATATATATATATATATATATATATATATATAGCCACTTTGGATATATTGTAAGATAGTGTAGGCCTATATCTGCTCTGTATTCAAACACTTATCTGACGCCATGCACTTCTGAATTGTAGATGAGAGTGATTTCTGCACCAATGTCGAGGGACTTTACCTGGGTATGTTTCTGTTTCCTTTTCTACCTCCTCAATATCATTATTGATACTGAGATATATGCAGTGAGTGTGACTATTATAAGTGGTTCCTGTCTCAATGGGACCAAAAAAGTATGGATGAATTGATTAAAACAGTTCCTGTGTTTTTGTATTTCGTCTGAGGGACTAGCTGACTGTGTGTGGTGTTGGCTATGCATTTTGTATTTGTTTGGTATTTTATTTGGTGATTTTATTCTTTTATTATTCAGCGGGTTTCCGGCGGAGCATGCGTCTGTGTCGGAGGCGTAAGGCCCAATCCAGTGGCTATGGCCAGACCTGCACCTCCCGATGCCCCAGCAGCTGTCTAAATGCCCTGGAGAACCCCTATGAGGAGGTGGTTCGCTACCAGCGCCGCCCAGGGGATGCCCGCCGCCTCATCGCCCTCATAGGTGAGAGAGGCACAGCTCACAGGTTAACTGAGGAGTAACTGATACAGATCCCCATCACAGTGTGGTGGTGACACTTAAGTCAGTCGGGATCAATTCCTAAATGCTGGAAGTCAATGTTGCTTTGGCTAAAAGTGTCTGCAAAACTCTTCCTCTGATATAAGTTACATATGTGTGTGTGTATTTTCTGTGTGCGTGTTTGTGTGTGTGTGTGTGTGTGTGTGTGTGTGTGTGTGTTCTCCAAGGTCCGTCCGGCGTTGGTGTGAATGAGCTCCGCAGGAGGCTTATTGAGACTGACCCAAAGACCTACCAGGGTGCTGTGCCACGTAAGTAAACCCTGCATCCTTCACTGCCATGCTAGACTAGCATCGGCTACATGGCTGCCAGGGCATTTTGTAGCACTTTACTTGACTAGCTGCAGTGATGTTTTGAATGAGATTTCCAGCTGTTTATTGTTGTTGTTTTGATTTGTATCCAGACACCACAAGGCCTCCAAAGAGCTATGAGGAGTCTGGGAGAGAGTATCACTTCATAAGCAGAGAACAGTTTGAGAACATGGCATACAATCACAGGTAAGGTGCCAGACTCTTTTACATTTATGCATTTAGCAGATGCATTTATCCAAAGCGACTTGTCAGCTATCAATTGTTCAGGGCCCTTCTCCCCTGTAGAAACTTAGGGTTAAGTGCCTTATTCATGAGCACAAGGTGGCAGCTGGGATTCAAGCCCACCACTTTCCAGGCTAGCTACCACCGCCACACTCATGAAAGTCAACATTTGTCAACAAGCATCAGCCAGGACTATAACTACTATGTTGCATGTGGGAGCATTTAATAGCATCATCAGTTTTGCTATGTTGTTAAATTAGCAAATGGATTTTTACTCGATATTGAAGTAGCTTTAATTAGAATCATTTTTTTGCTGCATTTTAATGATCATTCATATTAGGGCCAATAGACTGTTTCAGTGAGTTCAAGATTTTTATGTGACAATTCTAGTGTTCTTCCTGATGTTCATGTTTGCACCTCTGTCTGATCTCTGTACTGTCACTTTCTGACCTATCACACAGGTTTATTGAATATGGGGAACACAGGGGTTATCTCTACGGTACCAGCATTGATGCTGCCAAGCAAGTGCTGGAGAGTGGGAAAATCTGTGTCGTTGACATTGAGCCTCATGTGAGTGTATCAAGAAAGTTCAACATCTAGTCTTGCTCTGCTGACATTATCAGTTTGAATATTTCTGTGAAGTAAATGTATCATTTTTGTACTATTCTGGTGTAGTGTTTACACTTTCAAGGCCCTCACTTCTGTAAAAGTTCTGCCCTCGTTTCGAAATATTTAGTGTCACCATGGCAGTCTCAGCCTGAGCAAGATAAACAAAATGTTCAGTCCTTTTGAACTCAGTTGATAGATCTACATCTAGATCTAGATTTACATTGTGTAGTTGAAACCGATTTCTGTGCAAGTTCTTATGTTACTCTGTTTGTTGTTCTGTTGACTCTCTCTGACAATTTTAATTGGTGATGCGTTTCCTAGGGCATTCAAGCAGTGCGGACACATGAGCTGAAAGCTTACATCATCTACATCAAACCCCCCACAGCCGAGAGCATGAGGCTCACCAGGAAGGGCTCCCAGATCATTACCAACTATTACGTCAACCGGCCTTTCAAAGTGAGTTGACCCTCAGGCCCATCCAAGCTTCTGGTTGTAACACTGCCACAAGAAGGCTATCACTTACTTCTATAGTATATTACAGCAGGTGTAATTTAGATTCAATAAATCTGGTTCAGTTCAGAATACAGTTTAGATGTTATAATCATATTATTTCTCTTTCTTTCTTTCTTTCTTTCTTTCTTTCTTTCTTTCTTTCTTTCTTTCTTTCTTTCTTTCTTCCTTCCTCCCTTTCTTTCTTTCTTCCTTTCTTTCTGTCTGTCTTTCTCACATCTCAGGATGAAGACTTTCTGGACATAGAGGAGACCAGTCAAAAGATGCAATCTCACTTCTGTCAGTTTTTTGACCATGTGATCATGAATGAAAGCTTGCAGGAGTCATGCGTCCAGCTGCTCACTACCATTAGGAAGGCACAGGAAGAACCGCAGTGGGTCCCTGCATCCTGGATACGACCCACAGCCCAGTCCTGAGAGGGGGAAGATATTAGATGTTGGAGGAGAGTTTTGGAAGGTATGAATGAGGAAGATGCAAAGATGAATATTGAGAAAGAAGAGAATGGAAATAAAAAGGAAAGGAGAACTGTGAACTGTATAGGGGAGAATAATATTGAGAACAGAGAGGATGATCAGTTCCATTCAAAGAAAAGGCAAGGTTAGACTGCTGATGTGATGGCTAACATGTTTTCATACAGTGGAAAAAAAAAATGTCAACAAAAGTATGCCTTTTTGGACAGTACCATCTGGGGGGGGGGGGTATACTACGAAGCCAGGGTACTGGCTAAACTGGGTAACTTCTGGAGTAACCGCTGATCTAAAAACAACATGTCACTTCAAAAACAACTGATGCTCAATAGAGGGTTCTTTTCGAGATCAGTGGTATCTCTCAAAGCGACCCGGGTTAACTAGTAACCTTGCTTAGTAGTACAGGCCCCTGAAAAGTCCATTTTTATCCAAAGATGTTTTTATTCACTAAAACACTAAAAACACCAAAAAATGCACCAACTTTTTTTTCCAGATTATTGTAGCCTATAAATTATAAATTGTTGTTGTTTCAATGACATGGCCTTTTTCCATGCATTTCTGATGTGCTCAGTAACACCTGACTCAGACTACCAGGTTTTAGATTAGTTACAGTATGTACCTGTCCTTGGTTGCTTTGAACACACAATAGGCTGCATACACAAAGTATTCTGTGAAGAAGTATTTTAACATACTAAATCTGGTGTGGATGCACACATTGTGCACCAATTGTAAACCCACAATTTTTTACGTCACTATTGAATTGCTTCTGTTACTCTTAGTTACTCTTTATAGTAAAAGTAAATTTATGCATGTCGTCTGTTTCTGAGTGAATATTTTTTTTTATTTCTTTGATCCCAAAAGGGAATTGAACTTGTTGATTTGTAAATTGTGGTGTTTTATTTTATTTTTTTTATTGTTCTAATTTTTCTATAGATGTTTAGTTGTCGTCAATAAAAATGACTGTGAAGAAAGAAACGTTTGTGATTCCTTGAATTTCACTAAACATTTTATCCATTTGACATTTGGTAGACATCACTGTTTGCAATGGCTTGCTCTGGTTTATGGGCTACCATACTAGTGTATGCGAAATGCGCCTACCTTCACAGACTTACGGTAGGACCGTGCTTCTTGTATCTCGGGACAACCGTAAACAAAACCGTCTGACGCTAGAGAGTGCTTGAGGGAAGAGTCAAGGCGGTTCGGATCGCAGTATTGCATGTCCTGTATAGATTTGACGTGAAAAAAATCTTGCAACAGAATGGATTCAGAAAGCCTAAAGGTCTGTCCCAAAACTTATTGCATAGGATAACTTAATTTCATATAGCAAGTGATGTTAGCCAACGCTAGTACTGTAGCCATGGATAGCTATCATGAACGTTTTATCAGTATCTTATCTTTGAACAAACCATCGTTGCTTTGTTGTTAATTCACTGTGTTGCTTCCAATGTAAAGGTGTACACAAATTGTACAAACCCTGATTGTATATATCTGGTATATACAAACCCCATTTAATTTAGGTGAAGAGCACAAGAAGAAGGGAACTCCCACCCCTGCCCCAGACATCAGTAAGTAGCCTAAATTAGCCTAAAGCATGGATCACTCTGCTGTACTATCTGCTGCTATGGGTTAGCAGTGCCCTATTTAGCATCTATTTCTTTCTGTGCAAGAAACAACGACGAATACCGTTTTATATGCAGTATGGGCAAATAGTAAGATAAAGTGGCTAGGATGCAACCAAAGCGTGGTCAGGTTGTGAGGACATCTGACAACGATTAGCTAGAATAACTTCAGAGAATATGTCCTTCCGTGAGGCGTCCCAGGTTGTTTGAGTCCATCTCTCTAGATCTGGATGGATGGTGCCTTGTGTCTGCTCAAATTGTTAGAGTAAGTAATCCCGATCCTTGGCAGATGCTAGTTGTCCGATTTAGCTCAGGATTACTCCTGTTTAACAGGGAGCGGCTACTGTCTGTTTCACACCTCACCGGAATGGCGAAGAAACTATTCGTAAGTAGCGTTACCTGGAACAATGACATAAACATGCACTCTGTTATTTCGCCTAAACTCGAGCCATTAACAAGCTTACGTCTGTCGTGCGAGGTAACGTTACTGAGATCGAGTGAGGTATCTAACGGTACCGTATTTAGAGTAATGGCACAGTAGTTGCTCTTTGATTTGTTGTTAGTCATGGTAAGCCTCTAGATTTCTTCATCTGAATTAATTTCCTTTCATTATATTTAGGTTGCTTTCATGTGGGAGTAGTTGATAGTAATTGTCATCTGCTTGTCATGAACTTTATTTAATCTCTTACATAATATAGTCCGGCGCAAATCCGTGTTCATTTCAAACCTTCATTGGCTCAGAATCATGCCGTTTTTCCTCCAATTTGTTATTTACATTTACATTTACATTTATGCATTTAGCAGACGAACTACAAAAGATGATAACATTTAAGCTACAGCACAATGAAAAAGCTAACAAAGTGCATAATGCTAACATAACATATTTAAATTGTTTCATTTTGCATAACATTGCTGTGCATGTGTGCCTCTTTTTGTCCAATATGCACAATTTAGGAAAAGTTAGAGAGCGTTTGTGGTGATTTTAGGTTTTGGTTTGTTGGTGTGAAGTTCATGTAATAAACCTTTTTTGTTTGTTTCTGTTTGTTTTGATAGCGGGGACGAACCCTGCCCTCCTTAGCCAGGTTAGTTGTTACCCTTGGCCTCTATCTTCTAACCCCTTTCCACCGATAAGCTAATTAAAACGTTACACGTAGCCAAGGAAACCCAATTCTCTGTTTTTGTTTTTTCCTTCTTACACCTCTTCTCTTACCACAAACTCGTTTTATAACACTCTCTTTCTCTCTCCCCCCCCCCCCCCCATCCTTGCTAAATTCACCAATAAAGTGATGACACACTAGGTGAGTAAGAAAGTGGGCTTCTTAGAAAATCGAACATGGCTGAATGCCAACTACATGTATGCGATTGACGTTTACCCATAGTTTTCAAAAGATATCCATGTTTAACATTCTTCTTCTGTCATGTCATGTTGTACATCGGTATTGTGAAATAAAATGTCATGCAGTATGTATGGACTATAGCCTATGTCATAATATTAGCTGACTACACAAGTAGTGCATCATGTGTTTCTCTGTGGAACCCATTCAGATGATGTGCCATTGCCTAGAGCCAGAAGAAAAAAGGCCAAGAAAGAGACAGATGGCACAGAAGACACAGAGGGTGAGAGGCTGTCCATACCACTGAATACAGATACTAATGAACTCTGTGCATGGAAGACATAAAGTCCCAGAAGGACTTTCACTCAGGATGGTCATTCTTTTCTGGTGAATGTCTATTTTTGTAAAGTATGGTAGGCTAGATTGATATTAGGCATAAATATTAGTTGTGTAGTGTTGTTATACTAATTTACTATCCAAAGTAACCCAAACTAATAAGCTCTCCATGTTCTTCGCCAGTTCAGGGTGCATTTTGTAGTTAGCTTGTAGCTATAGCCTCATTACACAATTGTTCCCCAACGTAAAAAGCTAATTACCGGAAAAGGGTGTCAACCATCCTGAACAAAAGTCCTAATGTGACTTTACATGTGCCGTGCACAGAGCCCATTAGGCCTGTAAAGAAACATTTCCTATGCAGAATATTTCTAAGAGTAAGCACATTGTGGTAGCCTGGTTCTCACACATACTGATCTGCTATTCAGCTCAGTATGGCCTTGAGGCCTAGCTTCCCTTCCTTTCCATTTGCCTTAGATAGGGAACCAATCAAAATTTGGTTACTACCCTGAAGTGATGGACACACCCTGCTCTGTCTCCTCTCTGCATTGGTCTGGTTGGTTGTAGGTCTGTCAAATGCCTGCAGAGAACCAGGCTATGTGCTTCAGAAGAATGAAACAGATTGCTATTGAAATATACAACAAGCACAAATACATACAGTACATGGCAAAACGAATTGAACACCATAATGGCACATTACAATTGCACAATGCTGTTCATATTCACACAGATTTTCCCTGTGTGTGTGTGTGTGTGTATGTGAAGATACTGGCATGGAGATGGGCGGCCTTGCGAGTCGCAGACAGTCGGAGAGCCAAACGCCTGTGACCCCTGAGCCTCAGGAAGTCCCCGCTCCAAGGAAAAAGAAGAAAAAGAAACAGCACACTATTGGTAAGACAACAAGCTCACGCAAGAGCCCAGTCTCAGTGTTTGCCTCAGACTCCTCATCATTTCAGTGCAAAAGTACTGTGCTGATTTTTTTTTTCTGCCGTTGGCCCTCAGATCTGGAGGGAGACCAGGCAGGTCTGGTGAATGGAGATGCTGTTGAACAGACCACAGATGGAGAGGAAGTTCCACGCAAATCCAAAAAGAAGAAGTGAGTTACTGCCCGGGTAGAATCTAATCAGTATTATTGCAGAATGATGTACTCCCTCCTATACTGAACATGTAAAAACAGACGATGTAAGCTTCATTAACTTGGTCAAAAAAGGCTGTATCTACAATGCTATTGTCAGCTTTATTGACTGTGTGTCATACAATGTGATACACAGTATCACCAAAGATCATTTAAGACTGACCAAGATAGAGCAACATAATACGTTACAGTGGGAGCAAGCGTGAATAGTTCTGGTCTGCGTAAGTGAGAGTGTCACATAATGTCACAATACAAACTTTTTAATGATTTTCTGCATCAGTGTATGAGAGTTTGACTCGGCTCTAGTCTGCATAAAGGGGGATTTATTTCCCCCCTCCCCCTTGCGAAAATAGAACTCGGAGCTTAAACGTTTGTGCCTCTCGCTCTGCTTTTACCCTCCCTATTAGTACTGTCATTGCTGAATGTAACACATGGTTTGATCTTTGGGAAGAAAGCAGAGGACAGTTGATATATATGAGTAAACAGGGTGTATTTCCCAAAACCATACTTGCTAACCAGTTAGAAACTTAGTTGGCTGGCAATGAGCAATTGTTTTGGGTAACCTGCCCCAGGTTAGCAAACCAATTTGTCATAATGCAAGCCTATGTAAAACCCAGGAAGCCCAAGGTGGTGGAGACGCAGTACGTTAATGACCTAGACATTGAGGAGGATGACATCATCTCTGACGTCCAGTCTCCGATCCCCCAGCATTCCTTGTTTTCTGCCCCTGTCGGACAGAGCCAGCCAGTGGGGAAAGTGTTTGTAGAACGCGGTCGTGAGTGTCTCCCCTTTTTGCTCTCCACCCATTTCACATTCTCCTTCTCTGGTTCACTCCAGGAGTGAATATCCTACAGTGTCTGACATTACTCACTTCTGTGTGTGTGTGTGTGTGTGTGTGTGTGTGTTTGTGTGTCTAGGACGCTTTCAGGCTGCTGATCGGATCGACAAACGGAAGACGAGTGATCAGCTTGACACAAACTTCATGGACATCCAGTCTATGTGGACCACCAGAGACGTCTCTCTGAAAGTGCACAGTGGATTTAGGTGTGTTTGTGTGTTATAAGAAGAAATAAACGCTGCAATGTGTGTTTCATGTACATAACAAACACCTACACAGACGAAACTAACCGCAGAAGCTTGCTTCAAACAATGATGATGGATTATGTCACCTAAATGATGCATAACTTGCTCTTTATTCTTGTAAGGCCTGTTGCTAGCTACGGAGGTTTGATTGAACTTAAAGTATAATTCATCTCCCTCTCCCTCTCCCTCTACCCCTCTGTGTAGGGTGATCGGCCTGTTTGCTCATGGGTTCCTTGCGGGGTACGCGGTGTGGAACATCATCGTGATTTACGTCCTGTGTGGAGAGGAGTTCAGCACCCTGGGTAACCTTCTCCAGCAGTACAGCAGCTTGGCCTACCCATCTCAGTCTCTGCTCTACCTCCTGCTGGCTCTCAGCACCGTGTCTGCCTTTGACAGGTATTCCGTATAACTGACCTCCAATGCATTAAATGTGAAACACCTTCACACATCGTTTAGTGTTATTTCATACAGGCTTATTTATACTGAGCATTAACCAGTGACACAGGTGTAGATTTCTGTCAGTTAATTTTGTACTTATGCCTATTTTCTCCAGTAAGCATACAGACTAAACGGATCAACGTTCAAACAGGATGTTGCATAATGGAGCATTAAGGGTGATAACGTAACAAAATTTTATTGGCCGGATTGATCCAAAATTAAATTTCAAGTTTCAAGTTTATTGTTGAATCTCAAATTATATTGCCATATAATACAAAAGCCAAAATGTTAGGTCCACATCCCCCCATGACCTTATATATGACCTAATAGGCTGTAAAATCAATAGTTAAATAAATACTAATAGCATCAAGCAATACAAGTCTAGCAGGTCTAGATACAGATTAGGAAGAAATAAGTAGTTCTCATCGTACACTAAACACGAAATTAAAAGTTTAATGATTCAGAGCATTCCTTCTTCACAACCCTTTTCTGTTCGCTCTGCTTACAGGGTGAACTTGGCCAAAGCCACCATAGCCATGAGAAGTCTTCTCATGTTGGACCCTGTTGCCCTTGCCTCCTTATGTAAGTTAGATAGACATACACACACACACACACACAGTAGCGTAACAGTCAAGGATAATTATCCTTCCATCCATTGTCTTCCACTGTAGTGTACTTCTCTGCTCTGGTGCTTACCCTAAGCCAGCAGATGACCAGTGACCGCATCAACCTCTACCCAACTTCCAATTCAACCCTTTGGTGAGCCACCTCTGCTTCTCCCTCCTCTACTTGGGATGGTCTGAACTATTGTGACCAACATGTTAACACAGTTGCTGCATCTGAAATGCCATACTGCATACAACAGGAGCTGGGAGGTGTCATTTTGGATCAAACAGAACGTGTGCTCGTTTGCCTATATTCACTTTTAAGTCATTTACTGAAATAAAGGCTCGGTTTTAAAAGTAGCACACATTTGTCAAGATAGAACAACAAAAAAGTTATCGTAATGGTACATCCCAGGTACAGTATGTAGTACAGCAGTATGACCACTACTGACTCCTCCCCAGGCCTCCAGGCTCAGAGAACTCCATCCTTTACCCCTGGGTCATAGTGAACTTGGCCGTCACGCTGATGGTGGGGCTGGCCTGGGCCCTCATTGCAACTGGACCAGAAACAGACCACACAGAGGGTAAGATGGCCACATACACAGTTACTAGGTAACTGGAATAACTTTGGGAGTAACAACTGATCTCTGAAAGAACACTTCAGTAAGCATTTGTTAACTCTGAAGTGACATGTTCTTTGGAGATCAGCAGTTACACCTGAAGTTACCCGGCTTAGCCATTAACCTTGCTTCGTAGTATACCCCCCCTGATCTATATTTTTGCTTTGCTTAGAGTTCCTGCTGTCCATGGAGGTGGAATACCCCAAACCATTAGAGAAGACCCAACTACCAGCTTAACACAAGGCTACTTGCACCAAATGCACCTTTAAAAAAAAAAAAAAAAAAAAAAAACATTATGTTGTAATGAATCTGTCTGTAAATACACTTATTTTTGTATGATTAGATAGTATTTGGTTATTTAATACTTGAACTCACATTGTATGTATGACATTTTTTAAAATAAATAAATCAGTGTATACTTTTACACCTGGCCACAATCTGTCTCACCCTTTCTTTGACCAGATGGGATGTAAATTGACAGACAGACAGACAGACACCCTTCTATACATAGAGATCAATACTGAAGTAGAACATCCAAATGGTAAAAAAAAAATGAATCCAGTAGGGTCAGTTGAATCATTCAGAACACAAAAGAGCAGCAACAGGAAGCCGTAGTGCAGTCCTTTATTGTTACGTGTTCAATGAAACGCTTACAGCTTGACATTTCCACCTCCTGCTGAATAGCGCAACCATCAGGCCACACAGCCCACAGATGGCCATGGCAACCACACCCAGTAATGCATAGCTGATGAAGCTGGGCACTAATGGAAGGAAAGGCAGTCACACAGGCTCACTCAAAACAAAGCAATATACAGTACTTACTAATTACCATATTTACAATTTTTGAGGAGAGAAAAATAGCACTAAAAACAGGGTTTCTGACGCTGTCTGCTTAGACTCCTAACAAATACACAAGGTGGAAAAATAAAATTATATATATATATATATATATATATATACATATATATATATATATAATTTTATTTTATATATATATATACACACACACACACACACACACACACACACACACACACACAGTTGTTGGGTGCTGAAAAAAATGACCTCACCATTTGGTAGCCCTTTACTTCTACTGGAAGCGGGCCCATCCAACTGGCTCACATTGAAGAATTCTGACCAGTTGTCAATCATGATTACTTCATCACTAGAGACGACTTGTTCAAGAGAATCCCTCACAGAGTCAAGTGCTCTTCCTGTCAAGGGAGAAAGAAAGAGTGGGTCAATTACTACAAAAGTTCATGATATCTTTGTGCAGAAAATGAAAACATTCTGACGCTCATGTGATCAATCAAATGAGATGTAAACACATATTGTAAATGTATACATGTTTCATTAAGCATCCACCATCAATAACCAAGTTACATTTTTTGAGCATGATTCTCATCAGCAGGGTCACCCTCGAAGGTCGGACTAGTCTCAAAACTTAATTAATTCAACTTAAAGTTGAGATCTTGAATAGGACCATAAATCTAGATCTGGCCAGCAGTCAAAGGTTTCTTACGTTTCCTGTTGCATGTCTGCTGACAAGAGTGACCTTTAGATGTGTAGCATACAGAGGTACTGCAGTGAATGTACACCTAGGAAAGAACACACACACACACACACACACACACACACACACACACACACACACACACACACACACACACACACACACACACACACACACACACACACACACACACACACACACACACCACACACACACACACACACACACACACACACACACACACACACACACACACAAATGAATTCTCTGACTGGTAAAAAATGCTTTCTGGTTGGACTAAAGGAGCAAAAGTGTTGGGCAGTAGTTTCACTGCAAGTAGAGAAGCTACTAGTTTAACTGCATTTCTTAGTAGCGTGGCTGTAGCGAAGCCATTTTCTGAACCTGATAGCTTCTTATTAGCTTAGTTTTTTTTTGGACATGCAGTGTGGTAGCCATCCCATAAGCTACATTTTCAGAGCATCAGTTAACAGCAGCAGATCTTCCATCTAGGCCATGCATGGAAGGTCAGTTTTTGTTCTTTGTTGCATGAGAGGTGCCATTATTAAAAACTGTTCACAGTGTATACAAAAATCAATTGTGTATCTTGTTCACATGTAAACATTATAGAAAGTTCACTAGTAAGATTACTAAAAACCATATACTATGCTGCATTATATAAAACATATTATATGATGCTGTAGGTATCATAAAAAATACCATGGGGAAATCAGGTGTTTTTTCAGGACTCAATAAAGCACACAGGTACAAACTATTCTTCCATTTATTCTACCCTGGGCACAGAATATGGAAACACCCAAAGATTTTAAAAATTATTACCTATGTAAAAGTACAATTACTTTTACACTTACTATTTTTTTTACCATTGTATGTTTGGAGAGACCTGTTAGTTTGGTCACTAATATCATCTTAGAAGGTTGGATCATTCCATTTATTTATAGGCCTTTTTTGTAAACTATAAAGTAGCTTCACGTGTAGTAAACTACCTCTGCCATTTTGTTGAAACTTAGTTTGCTACATTTTGTCTTCAGGTAGCTTTAGTGTAGTAAAGCTTCATCTGATGTGGAGTAACTGCAAGCTTAGTTAACTACATTTTTTCTGTGTCGCTTGCCCAACACTGAAAAGCTGTTCATACCATCTGTTGCACTGGACGGAAGGACTCTTGGTCCACAAAGGTGAACATCTTGACAACAAAACGCTTGTGGTGGTTGGGGTACGGTAGATCAGAGGAGGCATCAACAGGCACCACTGTAGTCAGGTAGCGGTCCTCTACATACGGGCACCTCGGGAAAGAAAATAACACTTCAACCAACTCAGGGCTCACTACATTTACAAAAGAAGGTAGGATCCATGGCTCATAATGCTGTCTGGACATCAACACGAATATCAGACCCCAGAAGAATAGCTAGGACAGTACACAACCACAGACAAAAATTGGTGCCATTCAATTGAGATTATATTTAGAAACCTAAGGTTCAGGTACAGGTGCCTTTCTAATGGGGAAGAAATGACCAAGTTGTGGTCTGAATGAGTGAAGTAACTTAGATCAGTGAAAGCTATGCAAGTGAAAACACACAGACAAAACAACACCCTTTCCATCACATCATGGGCAGGGGAGGTAAAACTAAATTCAAATTGTTTAATTTTAATATTTTAATAAATACAATCTAAAAACTTAAAAAAAATATATGTTCTTTATCAAGTCATGCGCTGTCTTTAACCTTACTGCTTGTTTCTGACTGCACAAAAATGGTTCATTTAGCAGCCAAATTTTAAAAGGGAAGCATTCATTCACTTGTTGTTTTCCAGTGGTATTTTAAATCTGGATTGCTCATCTCATCATAGCCTATTTGATACATAGTCTTTTTCCCATGGCGTTGAGGCCCCATGTTTGCCCTCTGCCATTCAAACAATCTAGACCTCTACTAACTACAACACAGAAGAGCAGGGTTTAGAGTGAGTTTTGCGATCACAATCAAACCATTTCCCCATGCAATTCACTTACCCATCAAACAGGAGGTCCCACTGAGGAAGGCTGTTGGGATCCAGAGATGAAGTGGCCCAGCAATGATCCAGAAGCAGAACAACATTTGGGTCCGTCCTCTTCAGGATGCGCACGTCAACATAGACAGGCTCCCGCAGAACTTTGTTCACTGGGTAATCGTCCTTAGTGTAGTATGAACTGTACACATCCTCTGAGCAACACGACCCAAGAAAACCAAGTGAAATTATGGATTTTCAAAAATGTCCAATATTCAGAATCAGCAGCATAAGCATTTATTGGATACTTTCTCAATCAACTGTATTCTAAACTATTGTATTCTTTCTCTAGAGGTCACTGAAAACATGGCGTGTGGAATGTAAACCAACCATCTCTGCATCCTTTAGTTATGCAGACACCATTGGCCAACCTAAGCTCAACTTTTATCGGGCCCTCCTTTACTATGGATGGAAGGGGAGGGAGGGCATTGACTTCAGCCACAAGAGCTTTTACTGTACTGCTAGAGTAGCGACACTGGAACGACAACCTGGCAGAGACACAGACACAGATCCGAGTCGGAGTGAGTCAGTATATGCAGGATGTCAAGTATAAGCATACGCACACAGACGGACACACACACACACACTTACTCGTAGGAACTGTCTCTTGTAATGGAACCATGAGGTCTAACCCCCACTGTATAGGAGGATGACATGATGTTCTCATACACAATGTAGTCACCCTCCTCCTGTTAACATACAAAGTGGAAAAAAAAACAAACACTTGGTGAAATAAGGTATAAGACAAGGCTGATAAGCCTTAATTAAGCCTGATTTGAGATGAAGAAATGCCAAGTAGGGCACACATGCCTCACCTTCATTATAGTGCCACAGCTGCTCACAGGAAATTCATAGATAGCAAAGGTTGATGTGGTATTAACAGGTCTACAGGAAGGACCTAGTTCTGCCAAGCTGATGGAATTCAGGCTGAGGGGTGGTTGAGTGGCATCCCTAGAAACTACAACCACAAACTTGCCTTCGCTGGTACACTGCACGGTCACTGATTAGGTGAACATGGCAAGTTGCAGACACAAAATATTTTTCTACCTGGCTACTGTTAAAAAAATTATAATAAAAAAAAAAATGGTAGCATTTTAAATCACCTGACAATCCGTAAAAGCACCGGTGTCCATCATAACAGCAGTTGATAGCCTCACACTCAGCGTCGGTTATGCCTGACTCCCCGCACGGAACCCTGTCAAATTCCACCACCTGACATCGTTGAGAAGGAGTGGAGAACTTTTTTGTCCCCTCGTTAGGTGATGGACTCTTCTGTAGAAGTGTTTGCAGTTGGAGTTGATTCTGAAGCTGAGCAGACTCTCGTAGCACCTGGAATGGTTGTCTTTGGATTAACTGAGTCTGTGGAATGTTTTGCTCCTGGGCATTGCACAAAGTTAGGCATATTAACAGAGCTTGTATTACGAGCGAACTTCTTTTCAGCATGGTCCCACCTGTCAGTAAGATGAGAGCGTATCACTCAATCTTATAGGCTGCTTCTAATTTGTGGCGTGATTGGGAACGCCCTCTCGTTAGGAGTATTCATTCATTTATTCATTTATTCATTCATTCATTCTTTCATTTATTTTCTACGAAAGTGCCTTCCTTATTGGTATGCAGTTTTCTCACCGAAACTTTATTTCTGATACGGGTGCGTCCAAATCCAGAAAGCAGGCGTAAAGCGTGTCTACGATCGATTGCTCGGCAGTGAATTCTTTTACCTAGAGGAAGGTTAGTCGAACCCAGACGTTTACGGATGTCTCCTTTGGTAGACGTGGTGGCTGGCAGTAAGTTTGTTAGCCAGTAATGAAGACAGATAATCCCACGAAATAAGTTTTCCTGTGAGCATTAGAAACAATGCTTGATTTTGTGATATTTGCTGTGACATTTGTTGTTATCCTGATTGGAGCGGTGCTTTATTTGTACCCGGTAAGAAAGTAACATTCTTTCCACTAACTTGGGCGAGGTTTCTTTTTGTTGCCAGCTGTGACAGTTTGTTTGGGAGCACATTTTGTGACGGTATATCCTCATATAAGCAGCCCTACAGCACCACGATAGCATTCTTAAAACACTGAATTCATCTGGATGAAACAACACGATGGAGAGTTTTTGTTTAAAGTACTCCAAATGAATGATAATTAGGCTTGTTTTTTATGACTCCTAGACCCTTATCGCTCACAAATCATTTTTTTCTTTAAGTCATCGAGACGAGCATCTGGTATTCCTGGCCTCAACCCCACAGAAGAGAAGTAAGTTCTTTTCTGCTTCATTCAGACGTCACAGAAATTCCTCAGGGCCACATCAGGCCTACTGTGCCTTCACGTCTTTCCGTTGTCTCTGTTATCAGGGATGGCAACTTGCAGGATATTATCAACAAAGGCAGCTTGCATGAATTCCTGGTGGGCCTTCATGACCAGTTTGGTCCAGTGGCATCCTTCTGGTTCGGCCGCCGTCCTGTGGTCAGTCTGGGAACTGTGGATCAGTTAAGACAACACATCAACCCCAACAAAACCAGTGAGTTCCCTCATAATTTAATCTAAATCTAATCTGAAATTAAATTTCTAAGGTTGCCCCCAGTATGACGGTAGACCTATGGGTTATAAGGTGTGCTCAAATAAATGAAATACGGTTCTAATGTAGGCTACTTTCATTTATTTATTTCTTTATTTTTTACAAGGTGGAGGGTCACTTTACATTACATGATTGTGAATTGTCCCATATGTCAACTACACTGTTACTGCATCTCTGATAGGAGCTCACCATGTGTTCAAACTGTGTTGCAGTGAACTCTTTTGAAACTCACCATGCATGTACCATTCTGCAGCGGATTCTTTCGAGACAATGCTGAAGTCATTGCTGGGCTACCAGTCTGGCTCGAGTGCAGGTGCTACAGAGGCTGTCCTGAGAAAGAAGATCTACGAGAGTGCCATCAACACCACTCTGAAGACCAATTTCCCTCTGTTGCTAAAGGTAACTAGCACACCAGGGTTAGGCTAGGCTCATATAAACACATAAGGCGCAGTAGAGGAGTCTTTCTCCATTTCCTTTACATGGGTTACGTTAAGTGTTGTCAAACCGTAGGGATTGCCTCTGGCAAAGAGTTGAAAACTCGTTAACACAGATACAGACAGTAACCAATCAAATCACAGCATCCAAAATGCTCCACAGTCCCAGAAAACCCACTGGCACGCATTATTGTCTGGGTACCCTTTGAACATTGCCTTAGGAGACCCAGCTTTGACGTGACATGGTTCTTCTACTTGTGTTGTGCTGTAGAGACATTGATCAGTATAACTAGTGGTGCACTGGTCATCAGTAGGAGGGCCTTCACATCTGTGGGGCAGTGAATTATTAAAACAAACTGTTGCTAGTTATACTTCCAACAAGCTGTGTAAGCCTCATTTATGGCACATAAATTGGTGCTTGCAGACAATTGAAGAAATTCTCTCCCATTGCATTGTTGTGTGACCGCATTCATATACTGTGTTTAAATTTAAGGATTGTATATATCATATGTAGACATCACTCATACATGTACCTTCTCTCTCCCTTTCTCCTTTTCTCTCTCTCTCTCTCTTTCTCTCTTTCCCCTCTCTTATTCTTCTCTTCCCTGCACCAGTTGGTGGATGAGTTGGTTTCCAAATGGCAGTCTATCCCTGAGTCCCAGCACACGCCCCTCTGTGCTCACCTGCTCGGATTGGCGATGAAGGCCGTCACTCAGCTAGCCTTGGGGGACAAATTTGCCAATGATGCCGAAGTCATACGCTTTCGAAAGAACCATGATGCGGTAAGACATCTCTGTCTGTCTGACGTATTTTGTGAAGCCAGTACTATCATCTGGTTGAAATGCTATTTTTCAAAGGTTGATAAATACACATTGAAATGTGTTGTCATTGTCAGAAAACACTTTCAGTTTTTACTTTCGTGACCCTGGATAAATATATGAATGACCTGACACTTCTTGTACATTGTTCTTTAACTGTTAGATCTGGTCAGAGATTGGAAAAGGTTACCTTGATGGATCCATGGAGAAGAGCTCCAGCAGGAAAGGGCACTATGACAGTGGTATGTACCCTTGTCAGAGCCTTGCGTCTCTGTAGTCATTCAGAGAGGAAGTCACCCCTAATTTTATGAATGTCTGTGTGTGTGCAGCAATCAGAAATTTGTGTGTGTGTGTGTGTGTGTGTGTGTGTGTGTGTGTGTGTGTGTGTGTGTGTGTGTGTGTGTGTGTGTGTGTGTGTGTGTGTGTGTTTGATGATAATGATGCGTTCCAACAGCATTAGCGGAGATGGAGTCAGTGTTGAAGTCTGTGGTGAGAGACATCAAGGGGCACAGCTCTGGCCATTCCTCATTCATGGGTTCCCTCATACAGGCTAAACTCTCTGAAAAACAGGTATGGTCAGCTGCCTGCACAACAACATTTTAAATGCACACCTCTCTCGGGACCACTTGCACCATCATCCTCAAAATTTTGTTGTTTCAGTCCTACAGTCACATGTCCCTAACCCTTGTTTTTGTCCATGTAGGTAATGGAGGATGCAATGGTCTTCACTCTTGCTGGCTGTGTCATCACTGCTAACTGTGAGTTAACTATAATTGTCTGTTAGAGCTAGTTTACCTTCCATGTCTTATGCCGCATTCCATTGCAAGTTGGTAGTAGATAAAGACAAGGTAGTTGATAAGAGTCAGTGCATTTATTCGGGAAAACATGGATACCCCCCAAAAAACGAATGTTTGTTTGGCTAGCCAGTGACCACCACAAACACTAAATGAGGACCTACAGTGCCCAGCATAAATGAGTACACCCCTTTGAAAAGTAACAGTTTAAACAATATGTCCATGAAAACAAAAACATATTTCCAAAGTTTTCGCAGACTAAGTTTAAAATCACATCTGCGTAACATACAACACAAAAGTTTGCGTAATAATATAACTTAGATGACATATTTTTCAGTTTTACTGACAAATGAATACACCCCCAACAAAACTACTGCATCTAGTATTTTGTATGGCCTCCATGATTTTTAATGACGGCACCAAGTCTTCTGGGCATGGAATGAACTATTACATATTTTTCAGTTTTTCTCAAATTGGGGGTGGGGGGGGGCAAAAATGAGTACACCCCACTGAAAGTCTCAGGGCAAAGCAAGGTTTTAGACTACAAATGTCTGATTTACCAAGAATTCAATCACAGGTGAGTAATTATTCAATTAGTCCAGCAGATAGTTGACTATAAAAGGGTGTTACTCTAAGAAAACCACTCCCCATTCCCTGCTGTCAGCAATGGCACCACATGGAAGAGAAATGTCACAAGACCTGAGAAAGAAAATTATTTCCTTACACCAGAAAGGTAAAGGCTACAAGAAGATTAGCCAAGCTTTACTTATTAGTCAGAATACTGTAGCAAAAGTGGTACAAAGATTTAAGAAAAATGGAACTGCGACCATGTCACAGAGATGTCCTGGTCGTCCACGGAAGTTAACACCTCGACAGTAGCGTCTTCTCATGAGA
This sequence comes from Tenualosa ilisha, assembly GCA_015244755.2. Taxonomy (NCBI): domain Eukaryota; kingdom Metazoa; phylum Chordata; class Actinopteri; order Clupeiformes; family Clupeidae; genus Tenualosa; species Tenualosa ilisha. The sequence goes on from PYXC01001082.1 coordinate 1,656,390, forward strand.
AGGGTTGAAGAAAATCGGCACACAAGTTCGCTACAGTTAGCTAAAGAAGTAGAAAGCCAAACGGGGGTGACTGTTTCCCGTGACACGATACGCCGTACACTGCAGAGGAATGACATGCATGGATGCCGTCCACAAAAGAAGCCTCTCCTAAAGCGCAGGCACAAAAAAGCCTGCCTAGAGTTTGCCAGGGCCCATGCTGACAAAGATGAAGGCTACTGGGACTCTGTATTGTGGAGTGATGAGACCAAAATTAATGTTTTTGGAACTGATGGCTTCAAAACTGTATGGTGTCGCAAAGGTGAGGAATACAAAGAAAAATGCATGGTGCCTACAGTGAAGCATGGTGGTGGCAGTGTCCTTACGTGGGGCTGCATGAGTGCTGCTGGTGTTGGGGAGCTGCATTTTATTAATGGCATCATGAATTCAGAGATGTATTGCTCTATATTGAAAAATAAAATGCTACCATCACTCCATGCACTCCGTGCACTTTTCCAACATGACAGTGATCCTAAACACACATCTAAGGCCACTGTTGGCTTTCAGAAGAGGAACAGGGTGAGAGTGATTCAGTGGCCAAGCATGTCACCTGATCTGAACCCAGTCGAACACCTATGGGGAATTCTGAAGAGACAAGTGGAGCGTCACTCTCCATCCAACATCCAGTCTCTAAAACAGGTCATTATTGAAGAATGGAAAAAGATTGATGTTACAAAATGTTGCCAACTTGTTCATTCCATGCCCAGAAGACTTGGTGCCGTCATTAAAAATCATGGAGGCCATACAAAATACTAGATGCTAGATAGTTTTGTTTGGGGTGTACTCATTTTTCAGTAAAACTGAAAAATATGTAATCTAAGTTATATTATTAAGCAAAAGTTTGTGTGGTATGTTACGCAGATGTGATATTAAACTTAGTCTGCGAAATTTTGGAGAATATTTTTTGTTTTCATGGACATTTTGTTACTGTTACTATACACTGTTACTTTTTAAAGGGGGTGTACTCATTTATGCTGGGCACTGTACATGAGCTGATGCATCACCATCAGTGAGGAGAAACAGTCAGTTATGGTGCTCACTCAAATAAAATGTAACTTAAGCTACAACACAGCTTGAAACTGTTTAATTAATGGTAACTTTACTGGAGGTATTGCTAATGTGTGGCTAATGTTTGTATCGATAGAGTAACCGTGATGTCAACTTTAACCTACCCCGAGTTCACGATTTGTAATCTCGTTTTGATTGACTGTTACATGGCATTTTCCCGAGGCGAAGGTCATTTTTTTCTAAACTACTAAGCGCAATGGAATGCAGCATTATCATCTGGCATCCATCTTCTTTCTTAAGTTTTGATCCTTGCTCTTGAGTAAATTGACTGTATTAAATGTTTTCTTTTACTTGTTTTCCCAGTGTGCATATGGGCAGTGCATTACCTCTCCACTGCTAAAGATGTGCAGGAGAAACTACTGAAAGAATTCACCGAGGTATTAGGAGATGGGCCTGTTACCCTGGAGAAGATTCCAGAGCTGAAGTAAGAAAAATGTTTCACTGTGTGCAAAGTGTCTGGAATCCCTCAATGTGCATGTGTTTCCTTCCTTGTGGGCAGATACTTTCTATGAACTTTTAAAAATATTGGGCATGCCAGAGCCCTCTGTTCGCTGATTGGACAGACAAAAAAATTGTCAAAGGAACCCTAAGTTTTTAGAGAGATCCCTGACAGTGTTGTAGCTCAATTGATATTGAGCGGAAGCACTAGGCTGCGCTAGCCTGACTGAGAAAGAAAGATCCTGTCTCACAGAGTCAAACATTTGGAGTCATTTTTTTGCCATGTTTTTTATTTCATATTTACATAATGTTATCAATATTTTCTAAAGGTATTGTCAGCAAATTTTGAATGAAACTGTGCGAACAGCCAAGCTCACACCCATTGCAGCAACCTTACAGGAGGTGGAAGGGAGAGTCGATGAGCATGTTATTCCCAAAGAGGTGACTGAACATACTTGCACTTCACTCTTTAAGCATGACGTTAAATTGAATTAAGGATGGAAAATTCCAAGTTAATGCTTTATATAGGTGTTTAATAGTATCACTGCTTCTGATGTAGGTTATCATGCAAGCTTTGTGAAATATTTGGATTATCTGTTTTGACGCCGAGTTCCTTGTGGTATTTCAGACTCTTGTCATCTATGCTCTCGGTGTTGTACTCCAAGATGGAGACACATGGCCTCTGCCTTATAGGTTTGTAGTGGAGAAAGCCGTATTTCTGAGAAAAAGATTAAGATTGATTGATTTGACTTCTGCAGTCTTTTTCAATCCTTTGCTGTGTTCAAGATATATCTCCATTAAAACTCTGCTTATTGTGTCTGCTCAGATTTGACCCTGACCGATTCAAAGAGGAGGACTCTAGGAAAAGCTTCTCCCTTCTAGGATTCTCTGGGAATCAAGCTTGCCCTGAGCTAAGGTAAGCAGGATCTTTACCTGTGTGCTTATTTGTTTTCTTGTCTGTTCAAATAAAAAGCCTATACTAGACAGCAAGGTCAGTATTAATATACCCTAAAATATCCTTAGCCTTTTTCATTTGGATGACTGACAGTAACCTCTGATAAGATTTTCTGAATTTCAGAATTCTAACCCCCCCCCCCGGCTTTCCTTGTGTGCAGGTTTGCCTACACAGTGGCCACTGTACTGCTCAGCAGTGTGGTTCGCCGGCTGAATCTCCATGGTGTGGACAGGCAGGTAGTGGAGGCCAGATACGAACTTGTGGCCACGCCTAAAGATGACACCTGGATCACTGTCAGCAGCAGGAAGTAAATCAGGCCCGTGCGACCTCAGTCACTCTCCAGAGCGTCCCTATCCCATGATTCCTTGCAGCTCTTCCTCTGAAGGACAGCATATGTGATGGTGAACATCGCTGTGGGCAGATATTTTACATACATTTTGCATTTGCATTTCTATTTGATATGAAGCAACTGGTTTGGAAACCAGTTGGACAAATGGATGAACAAAAAAACCTCTGAGACTAAGGGATTTGAATGAGCCAAGTGTGTCATAAGTTGTTGTTATCACAGTGTCCACAAAGTGCTAGAGAATACCACAGGTCTCTTTCTGTTAGCACCACAAGTGCCACGGCTGTTGGCCTAAATTTGACATCTTTTTCATCATTTCTGGATGTCAACTCTTCTCTACTCTGTCAACTTTAATGGTTTAGTAGCCATTGTGTGGTGTAAATAAGTATACCACTGAAGAAAATTAAAAGAATGAACAGATTGTTTATGATCATAACCTTGACTGTGACCAAACCCAAAACATTCCAAATCCATTTCCTTATCCCTGTTTGAAGAAACAAACAACAAAAGGTATTATGCGACTGAAATGTTAAGATTATGACAACAGTACCTTCAGTACAGATATTGTCTTTGGTAATAAAATGGTTTAATGAAAATATGGCAGTTGATATTTTTTTATTTGGCTATAGAAATTATAGGTGAAGGAAGAGGAATAGGGTGTCCTACCAACAAACAACTCAATTTTAACAGTTTCCGTAGGCTACTCAAGCAGTACATCTGAATCATATATGTAGCTAATAACCTGATTAATGGAAAAGACATTTTAAAATGCAATTGTAAAACAAAAATTGTTTTCAAAATCAGCTTTATTATGAGATGGGTGTAGCAAATACAATAACTGGATCCAGTAATATACGTACATACATATATACAAACACAACAAATGTAAGACCCATGGAGCGCTACAAAAACTAAAACACAATTGTGTGAAAATATACAACAGAAGTTAGAGGGCAAATACAAAAATATAATACTATGAAAACAAGCAACAATGTTTTTTTTGTTTGTTTTTACATTTGATATAAAATAACTCCTATGTGATGAATCCTAAGTATGTGATACTTCAGGTCAACATTTGTAATGCAGTTAGGAGAAGGCAGGCATACAATTTTCTAGACAAAGAAAACTGAATAAATCTTAAAGCACATGCAGGTACAGTATATGACATGTCAGGTGAGACTATTTCCATATTCGGAATTTCCTTATTTACTTCTTTGCAAAGACACACAGGTGAAACCTTATTGCTGTAGTAGTTGATAATCTCCCCAAAAGTCTTTTCGTGCCATCAGCGTAGGCACCTTAACTATCCACACAATCATGCTCTGTGTAAATCCACACTTTTTAAATTGTCATTAGTCGATTTCAATATATTATTCTTTAACATTCACATTATCTTGTCATCACGAAGCTCAAACCTTCCAGGTGTAACACTAACTGACAAAATTACAATCAAACACTATATTTGTACTAGGTAGGCCCAGTACACACTAAATATATAGCAAGCTACCAAGAATGATTAATCAGGAATGTGCTTCAAAGCAAAACCACACAGTTTAGTTATTAAAGAGCTACAAAACATTTTGGCGTAATTAATCTTGATTTAGGTTTATAATGAAATGGAAGATATTATTTTCTCAATTTCCATTACCACAGCATTGCTGAAATATTTGTTACACAATGAGTCTGTCTGTCTGTCTCTTGATGTTATTGATTGCTTGGACTAAGAGGTGATTCAAGTTCATGATGACTGATTTAAAGTCTCTGTGTCTCAGCGTGGTTTCATAAGTCGGTGTTGAGCTGATGCAGTGTTATAACGTAAGCTTGGTGATTCTGACATTCACAAACAGCGAAGAGGGATGGATGCTGGTCCCGTCTTTGGAAAGCAGCTGAATGTGCCTGTACCCTGAAAAGAGACCAGCAGCTTTATGCTCACAGGCAGGTTATCCTAACTTTAGGTAGTGACAGAGAAGTACTGTGCTACTGTGTGTTCTGAATACATTAGGTCCTTGTTAGCCAGTTAGCACTGGTTTACGGTTTAGCCGTTAGTCTGTTTAGCTTTTAGTGGCTTATGATGGCTATTCTGATTTTTATTCTAGACTAGACTATCCAAGGATCTAGACTATTCTAGACATTTATTCTAGACTAGGTGGAGCACTATATATAGTTTATGATGGTGTCTCACCTTGCTGGATGCACACGAAGGGCAAAGTGTACTGTCCCACAAAGTCATTCTTGGATGTCTTGTCATAGTCCTCCACCACGAAGCGTACCAGAGCAAGCTCAGGGGTGTGGATGGTGAAGTTAAGGGTGTCGTACCACACTGGATTAAACCCTGGGGTCATTAAGCACAAGTGCTCTCAGTTAGAAGAGTTTACTTTTAAGTGTATTGCAGAATATTGTTGCTATGTGTGCATGAGGCGTACTGCTCTTGTCACTCTAAAATTGTTTTGGAGCATGTAGTTCATTAAAAATATGATTCCTTTTCATGTAGATGATGTTCTCTATGGTCTTTATAATGAAATAAGTACACAAGAGAGGCCAGACCCCTACCGTTGTTGTCGATGTATCTGGTCTCCTGCTTGGCATGGTCTAGAGGAACTCCATAGATTTCTACCCTCACTAAAGGGTCCACAATGGACCCCTCTTTAATATTCACCTTTGGAAGCTGCTGGCCACTTATCACCTGAAAAAGAGCAATTTTGAGAGATCAATATTGATTAATATTAAGGAGAGCCCTGATTTTTAACTATGGGCAGTGTGCTAAGTTTCCATGACTAGGCCAAATTTAGTGTCAGTGGCTACCAAATTAGGATGCGTTTCCCAAAACCATACTACTGTAGGGGCTAACTGGTAAACAACTATGACTTACAAATACACCCCAGGTTCATACCTGAATAGTAAGCTTAAGAGGATGGTATGCAGCGTGATTCTGGGGGTGATCTGGATCAAACCCTTTCTCAGAGCTCCTCATGAACTCTGGTTTCAATATGTAGCCACAGCGGCCATTTTGACTGAAAAGTCCATCATTGAGATCCATTTCGACCCCAGCTGTCTGGAAGTTCAATGCAACTGCAGTTTGCAGAGAAGTATAATAATGACAGGATCAGTTAGGATGGCTCGATCAGAGCTAAAGATATACATGTGTAAACAAAACAAATAAACAAATGCCCCTTACCAATTTGGCAACCTACACTCCACATGTCCTGTGGGTTGAAGTTTGAGGAGTCTGTTCGCAGACCACTTGGATAGATTCTGGACAGCTGTCTTGCATTGTGAAACACAAATTCAGCCCCTGATTGGTATACACACACACACAAACACAAACACAAACACACACACACACACGAATGATGAGCCCATGTCCAACTTTTTCCCAGACTTTAGTATGGAATCATCAGATGAGATCAGAAGATGGCAGCTCACCTGCCTCTTTCATGTACTTGCGGGCCTTGGACTCTGTGAAGGAGGAGATCTCGTAGAATTTGGCGTGAATGCGGGAGTGTTTAAAGCTGCTGAAACGTACACTCTTGCAGTACACAACACAGTCAGACAGCTCCTTGGACAGGCGCTGTTTCGACTTCTGTTAGAAGACAAAATCCAATTTGCCATCCCCAACCCCAGATAATCTTTCTGTTGTTACACAACACAACATGACAAGACCAACACAGATCTAGGGGGTATACTATGAAGCCAGGTTACTAGCTAATCTGGGTAACTTCTGGTGTAACCACTGATCTAAAAATGTCACTTCAGAAACAACTGATCCTCAATGGAGGGTGCTTTTAGAGATCAGTGGTAACTCCCAACGCTACCTGGGTTAATCAGTAACCTTAGCGTAGTAGCATAGGCCCCTGGCGTCTGTTTCCCAAAAGCATAGTTGCTAACCAGTTAGCAGCTTAGTTGGCATTGGGCAATAACATTGTAACTAACAAAGTTGCTAACTTAGGTAGCAACTATGCTATTGGGAAACAGACTCTTGATTCCAAAAGGCATATCAAACTGTTAGATGTACAGCTTCATCTTTACTGTTTCCTTGGAGAAAAGTATGTTAAAGTGTACATGTATGAAAATACACATTGTACCTCCAGTGCACCTTACACCTTTACAACAAGGCAGCTTCAGTGTAACCCACTGCTATTTACCCTTTCCCAAAAGGCGAATCCATTGTGATACCCCTCTCTTTTGTTTCATAGTAATCATCCAAGTTGTCACATCATGCAGTGCCTCACGAAACAGTGAGGCTTGGCTTGCACCACGGGCGCTCAGAGCCAAAATCATTAGCCAGGCTCCCCGCGATCTGCACCTGGCCCACAGGTGAAAACCGATCCCATCTGCTTTACTCCGGAGCAGACTCACAGCTCGTTTGGTGTCTGCCTGTGCCATCAGACAGCTGTCAAACACAGCCAATGAAAGCGGGGCCATTCAGGCATTGCTTGGCACATGTGCCTGAACCCAGGGTCACTCATAGTACAAGTGGTGGAATCCAGCTCAAGAACCACATGGAGGCTAAAGCTACAAACAAACATCCCCCATTCACTCATGAAGTATTTTTTGTAGGCTCAAAATGTATGGTCTACAAGTGGGGCTAGAGTGGATGTGGGTTATTAAATTTGAATAATTTTGCCAGTAGTCAATTGCAATGCAACCACAGAAGTTGTTAATATAGTTAACATCTATGGTGGTGGGAAACGCACCACTGGATGGATAGATAGATACATACATACATACATACATACATACATACTTATTATCCCAAAGGAAATTCTGATATCCTTAAGCTTCCACTAAATGGCATACACATGACATACATACATTATAACAATACAGAGAGTAAATCCTATCATGTGTGCCTTTTTGGGTACTAATTTGTTTGGTGTGGAAGTAGTGTGGAATGTGCAGGATGACGCTATGGTAACCCTAGTGCAAAAGTGTCAGTGCAAGTACACTGTTCCAGGCAGAGTATAAGTAGGGTACAAATGATAAAACACAGCAGTATAAAAAAACAATATAAGCAGTTAAGAGTGCAAAAGCTTAGTCCAGTCCTTGGTATGTAGAGAAGAGTAAAAACTGAAAAGATGTAATTGTAATAGAATAGGGGATGTGCAATGGGCCAATATAGTTCAGTAAGAGTCCAGTAATAGTTCAGTCCAGTCTTGGCATGGGTACGGTAATTAAAAAGAAAAGTAAAAAGTAGACCAGGTGCGGTCCAGGCATGGGACATAGGGATACAGACTTGGTGTTGTGGTTACAATGACAATCCCATAGGCCGAAATACTTGTGCAGACAAAAAATGAACCTGCCCATGTATGAAGTGACAGACAGCATGTTTCAGCAACAGGTTTCAGCAAAGATGATGCAACATTATGGCGCACAGCACAGCGTAGGTGATCCCTGACTGCAATTACCACGGTTCAAGGGATCAAGTGACGGGATGGTGTATCGAAAGGAGCTTCTCTGCCACATAGCCAGACTCGCTCTCACATGGCAACAATGTACAGCCATGAAAAAGAAAGGTGGGAGGGAGGGAGGGAGAGAGAGAGAGATAAGGAAAGAGGGAGCAAGAAAGAGGAAGAGAAAGAGAGCGGACAGCTATTAGTCGTCTCCACCTTATCTCCAATTCTCTGTTCACCTAACACTGACAACAGATCTCTCTCTCTCCTCTCTTCAGTTCTCTTCCTCTCTTTCTCTCTCTCTCTCTTTCATGAGATCCACCTCACCACACCCCTCACTTGTACCCATTGGTCTTTTATGAGGTAAAGCTAGTGGAACCGCTGGCAAAATAGTCAAAGACAGATTGTAGTTCTGATAGAAGTCGAGTTTAACATAAGACATAAGGTGTCTATGTTCCCCCATAGTTAACTTCACAGGGTAAGACAGACAGACAGACAGACAAAACTTTCCATTGTCAGATGGGATTTTCCATGGTGTACTGCTTGCGCAATAACCACCAAGAGAAGACTATGCCTGTTATGCAAGGGATGAACTTGAAAGCTGAGGAGTAGATTCATTGGCTAACCATCTGAACATTCCATGGAGGTTGGAGGTAAAAGTTCTGCATAATTCAAGGAAGGTGGAAGTTGGAACTGGGAGGACGACAGAGTTACGAAGCAGAAGAGAAGGGGTCAGAATGGGGTGCTGTGTCCTACACTCACCTTGGTGCGGCGTCGCAAGTTATCATGGTGATGATTGTCTTCGTCAATGTCGGCTGCTTCATCTTCGTCGCTCACCTCCCCTGTAAGAGAGTCCTCAACAACACCGCTCAGACTCTCCTCTAGACCACCAATCTTCTTCCCCTTCAGCAGAAACTTCCCTTTCAGATCCTGTGTCACACACACACACACACAGTTAAAGCATAACACTGCAAAATGTACTGTGAATGTTTATAATGTACACACTATTCATTGCATACCTTTACATTGTAAAAGTGTATGATGCACATACCATATAAATGCATACGGTCCATGTAGTTTACATATAAATGCATACGGTCTATGTAGTTTACATATATCACTGCATGTACACACTTTACACACATGGTATAGCAATACCATGAAATGCAATATAGTGTACCATTGATTAAAAATCTAGAGAGAAGGTGAATTTCTAAAGTAAGTCAAATTATCAGACTACCCTCCTGCTAGACCGGAAGCTCTCAGTTGATTGTTACATCACTATATTGCATGAAACACTGGGGCCAATGAAGACTGTCATGTAACATCTTGATCATCTTGCCCTGCACCATTCTCTTACAATTATTCTTCCACCTGAAACTTTCCATCCCTCCACTTCCAAGAGGCCAGACTGAACGGTCTCTAGTCATACTCTCAGCACTGGTCATGTTGCTCCCCAAACCCTATTGTGAACTCGCATAGAGGGGAACAATATTAGGCGTTTTAATAATTCACCATTGCCTTGTTCCATGTACAGATCATATAGCAACGTAACCCCCATAGCCTAAGGAAACAGCCGAAAGTGACGGTTGCAGCCCTATGCAGTTCAGTTCATCCCACTAGCAGTTGAGATTGAACCTTGAATGGGGAGAACAGGAGTGAACAGAGCATAGGGCTGTCCAAAGCTGTCACATTTAACCTTCTTCTAGCCATTTAGACTGTCTTCAATTAGAATCAGCACTGCCTTGGTAAAATTCAACACACTAAAATGTACTACACTACACAATTAGTGCACTGTGTATAGGGACGGAGCTACATCGATGTGTATATTTGGAACTACCCAGAGTGAGACAGATATAACGCAAGTCGTGCTGTGATGTTAGGTTGGAAATATGTGTCAGATGGGGAATAGACCTGCCTGCCGTCAATGCATTTCAGATGCATTTCATGCCGAATCCAATTGTGTGCCTGGGTCTGGAAGCCTTGGGACGCACTGCCTGTACTGCTTGTGTATCGCATATGCCAAAACACCAGTGGCTTTTAATCAAAAGTGTGATGAGCGCCTATTTCCTAATCTGCTCTAATCTGGCAAGATGAAAATCAACACATGTTTTGGGACCACACAGTGCATCACAGTGTATCAACAGAGTGGGAGCAAGACAGGCAGGGGCTCCTCACCTCAGGAGATGGGAAGCTATCGGGGACTTTGCCATCCAGCGTGCTCTTGAGCAGCTTGTCTTCCAGGATCTGATTGAGGTGTTGGGCCATGACTCTCTGCTGTTCAACACTGCAGTGGTTCTCAATGGACAAGATGACCGGGTACTCAGATGCCTGGCAGCACAGCATATAGGTCAAGGAAGAGAGAGTGAAGCAGAAAGAGTGTATGTGTGTAAGTATGTAAGCGTGGATGTAGACAAGGGTAAGAGAGTGTGTGTGTTAAAGAGAAAGACGGAGAGAGAGACAGAGAAAAATAGGCAAAGGGTAGGTGTGTGTTTGTGTGTATATATGTGAAAGAAAAAATGAAAGCGAGGAAGAGGGTTGTGTGTGTTTTTTGTGTATATATGAAAGAGAGAGAGAGAAAGAGAGAGGGTGGAAGGGACAGAATATGAATTATTAAAAATGGTGTATTGTGGATGTTGAAAGGCAAAACCCACCACACGGTAGTGAGCCCTACTCAGGCAGACAGGGGTCGGGCAGCAGCGATCATGTTGCATACCTGCCTGTCTACCAGCCAGGACCCCAGTACCCTATGCATCTCACCCGACCGACATGCATGGTGGGCACAGAGGGCACAAGTTGGGCACTCGTTCACCAGGTCTTTGGGGCAAACGCTTGACTAAACTCAACCGCCACACCTCCCCCTCCACGGCCAGTGGCTATCCATAGCTCCTCTAGACTCGACCTACCCTGCTTGTCTAATGCAGGACGGGTTCAAGTTGGTTTCTCTGAACTTTTACATTTATTTTTTGTGTGTGATAAAAGACTGTTACGCCCTGCACACACCAGATGATGCCAGATGATGCTCCCAAAACTTTTGACTTCCTTCTAAAGCAGTATCAAGCTCCAAGGCCTAAGAGAAGCCCTTTTCCCTCTGGCAAAAGTCCTGTAAAGTAATGCTTCTGATTAGCCACATTAAGTGTTTAGCTAAACAAGAGAGTCACTGGTGAATTTAGCTAGATATGCAGTGCAGGGACAGATGAAAATGCACAGAGCAGGGGAGCCCAGGAGCCAGGACACACACGACAACGCACCTTGAAAGCATAGTTGTTCAAAGCAGTTACAACGTCCTTGAAGAGGATCTTGGAGGTGAAAGTATGTCCGTGGTAAACGATGGGCTCCCCATTGGGTCCGTCCCAGCAGTCCACCTCCACACAGCGGCAGCCCCGCTTCAGAGCCCTGCATACACACACATACACATATATATACACACACACACACACACACACACACCAGCCAGTGTCAGGTCAGGTGTACATGCTTCTGTGCCATCTAGAGTCGGGTGACACACATTAGGCTCTTGGCTTGCCAATATTTTGATAGACTGCCATTTATAATTTAGTATTCAGAGTTGAAATTTGCCACAGGTGAAGAGGGATAGTAGCGGATGCCTGAGTGCCGCTACTCACTGATCAGGCAGAACCTGAATAGCCCCAAAACCTACAAAACCTAACAAATACTTAACAGTGTTGCTGACAGTCAACCTGTTTTGATAGGCATCAATAATCAAGTCTTGAACAGTAATACACACTGAGAAGAATCCTAAAAAACAATGACTTATAGTACGTTGACTTCTCATAATGTAATTATGATTCTTTATCCTACAATTGCACTCTCACAAAACTTATCATTAATGCACAATGAGTAAAGTATAAGTAATGGCTCAACTTTCTTTTTTAAGTAAAAGTAATAAAGTACAGGCTTTGAAATGTGCACAAAAGTAAATGTACTCATGTACGCATGTATGAAGGACTATTTCAGTAGTTGTTTCTGGTAAAAAAAAAAAAAACAGACTATAGCCTACAAAGACATGAGAATTTAAAAGTAGAGTAACTCTTTCATCTTTACTAGACAGCTACATACATTTTACTGCCCTGATAGTGCTTCATAAGAAAAATAGGCAGGACTGATGTCTGTATCCACTCTGCTGCTGTGGCCCCTGAGCCAATTTACCGTATGTATCCCTCCACGCTGCTGTGGCCCCTGAGCCAATTTACCGTATGTATCCCTCCACGCTGCTGTGGCCCCTGAGCTGGTCCTCCAGCAGGTAGGTGTTGTGAGAGGAGGAGATGAAGTAGTGGCACAGGGGCAGGGTCATGTCCTGGTAGATGCCCTGGTGCTTCGGGTTGAAGATGGAACCCTCGGCCGAGCCCAGGTACATCAGGAAGCCATCAATCGTCATGGCCTGGAGGTTCTTAGCTGTAAATGTGAGATACTGATTCTGTGACTCATCACTTGTTTTTATCATATTATTTTACCAATGATAAGATGTAAGACACATCTTATAAGATTAACTGTGACCTAGTATATGTATTCCAATACAAAATATTGAGACAGTACAAGCAACCAGTATGCAACTGGGGGCCCCTATGTCCACATTAAATACTGTACACACAGTTCAGATGTCAATCTAAACAGAGTTGGTAAGTATGGGGGACTGTGTTCTGTTTGCTGTTATAAAGAATATCAAGTTATGAATGAATTGGGAGGGCTCAAACACATATTCAGTGGACACAGGTTCTTCATCCAAGGATGCATTCATGTCCAAAAATGATCCAAAATCACTGATGAAGGTGTGTGTTTCCTTAGCTGTGTGGTGGTTTTGGTTGGTACCGGCATCAGAGGGTTCGTATCTCTCAATGAGCTCCAGGGCCCGCTGCTCCACGGCATTGGTCTCCAGCTGCTCCTCGCGGAGGAAGTCCTCGAGGTCGCGCAGGGTCAGCTTCTGCCCGTCACCAGAGTAATCCTGGAAGATGCGCAACACGTCTTCCCGCTGCGTCAGCATCTTGTAGAAGAGCACAAACTCGTCGTCCTCCAGCATGCCGGACTGGGACTTATCAGCCATCTGTAAGGTAACACACACCACAACACGGCACACCGGCGCGTAATCGAAACCTGACAAAGCGACCAGAATGCATGCTGTCTTCAGATGATCATCATCATTATTATTTCAAAGGGGGATTTTCATGGGGTATCCCTTCAAATGTCCTTGATTCAAATCCAAAAGAACAAGTGAAACCCACTGAGACAGGGCTGCCATGATCATGCATATAAATTATGTTCACAGCATGGTTTTGACAAGGTATTTAACTGGAAGTTAACTAGTTACCTGTACTAACACAAATACACCAAACAATACCATGAAAGCCTAGCAAAAATTGTGAGGGGCCAACATTGTGTCTTTCTGTGCATGTGGTATAGAAAACAGTTGCATTTAACATTATTCATTAAAATGCAAAAGTGTAATTTCTCAAACAAATCACACATTTAACAGTAAGCCTACAGTAGCCAGCATATTTACTGATACATTACGTGTAGCTTTCAATCTCATTTTCAATCCATGTAGTTTTTTGTTGTTGTTGTTGTTCACTAAATGACTTTAGGTGTTTGCTCAGACCATTTCATCATACTTTCTTAGTCAATGGACATCCAGTGATCCAGTGTTATGGACTTACCGTGAAGAGTCTTAGAGCATGGTGCTCATTCATATCAATATTCATCATCTTCAGAAGGTCCCGGACCTCCTTAAAGTTCATTCGGCCATCTTTGTTCTTGTCTGCTTTCTTAAACCAATCACAGATCCATCTGATGGGCAAGTCAAGGACACTCTGACATCAAACTCTTAAAGGGATCCCTGGCTAGTAAGACATGATTTAAAAACACTCAAAATGTTTTTGGTTTTAATAAAAGCAGAAAATCCTTTCACTCACAAGCTGCCATTGTTGTAAAAAGCGACATCACCTGGTTGAATCTAATCAAGGCCCAATCAAAGTACAGCGATCAAGCCGATGCTGCACATAGACACCCATCAATATCAACCAAGTGATGTCACTTCTTACCCAAAAGACGTAAACGGAATGGCTGCATACAAGCTCTTCAAATGAAGGGCTTTAGTGTCGCAGTTAAAGAATCTGGCTAGCGTGTTAGTGGCCTGGAAAGTTGTGGGATTGAATCCCAGCTGCCACCTTTGTGTTCTTTGAGCAAGGCACTTAACCCTAAGTTCTTCTAGGGGAGACTGGCACTAAACAATTGATAGTTGAGAAATGTAAGTCGCTTTTGTCTGCTAAATGCATAAATTACATAAATGTAAACATAGTAAGAAGTAACTAGTAGTATTAGGCTAGCATACTTTTGGAAAACTGGGAAAACTGTAAGCCAAGTTGTATGTCTTGCATTTTTGTTTTAAAGGGATACTTGTCGAGTTTTTCGCTCTGATCCATGTTCTCCACATTCTCAATGAGTTTGCGCATGCCCCTGATCCACAGTTGGGCCTCCTCGGCCGACTCGGCCACCAGGTCCAGGTTGCCACGGCGACCACGGAACACCAAGGTGAAGCAGCGGTCAGGAGGGAACTCGTCAGCAATGCTCAGAAGCACCTCAGACTGATGACCCTCCCGCACCGCCTCCACGTCACTCACCGAGACTTGAGTTGTGAGGAGAGAATGGTGAGAGAAAGATGTAGAAAGAAAGAGAGAAAGTGTGAGAGAGTGAGAGAGTGAGAAAGTGAGAAGAACAAAGGGGAAAGCAGTATTTAAAAGAAGTATTTTCTTTCCTTGTTTGTTGGGATCCAGGAGGTAGTGCATATGTTCAGCCCAAGAGTACATTTAATTTAAAAGCTTTCCTGGCAGGAGCCTTTGGAGTGCCCAAGACGTTAGGCATTTGCATGTGACTAAGAGCGAATGGTTTGTTCTACTAAGTAGACCTGCTGAAGTAATTCAGTATTGCTTAACAAAATGCACCTGATTCTACTTATCAAGGTTTCGAGGTGTATCTTGTTAGCGCAAACGGCAGCACTATTGCGTCAGGCCTGGAACCAAATCCTGCAGAGGACTGCAGCTAGCTCATCAAGGCTCAATCTCAATACTCTTGAATTGCATCTTCCGCTCGTCTCCTTTGCATCACGCATAGCCTCCAAGGTCCAAGCTCCAAGCTCCAAACTGTGTAGGGGTAACCAGAGAGGGTCACAGATTGCTTTCACCCGCCCAGCCACACTCCCACCGCCGGCTGGGATCACACGCTTAAGGGGAGGATGTGAGGACAGGACAGCATGCCATGAGACGGACGAGTAGCGTAGTCATCCACAAGCATATAACCTGGACTGACCTGTGACCACATTACAGGTAATGCTAGGTGACGTGCTCAGTCAACTCAACCATACATCTACCATAAACAGTTTTAACATGCTCATCACAAACCTATAAAATCCTCACTTTAGGAGGTTCTCCATAAGATTTATATTTAACATCTTTCTGACATCTGATAATGACACTAACTTACTATGATATGTAATCATCAATTAATCACCACAGCCAAGATACTGCAGGTGTCCCCACAATCTACTCAGACACGTGATTCTCTATACTTCCTAAAAAGTACTCTACTGAAAACCCTAAAACATCCTTAACCTAACCCTAACTTTACTAACCTGAAACTCCACCCAAAGCAAATCATGATCATCAAATTATCAGTGTTCAACATTGTAGGTGCCATTATCTAAGTGTTGGTAATTATTTGATATCATGACAATAAAAATAATTGTGAATCATTGTGGTTAGTAGCACCCAAGTAGTAAATCATTAGTAAGGCATATATGCTAATTTACAACCATAAATCCCTCTTTTCTAAGTTCAATTCCAAATCTAAAAGAAAAATACTCCTGTAATTCTTCTGTTTCTTTTCTCTCATAAATGATCAGAGTTAAGTAAATTCTGAAAAAAAAGTTGATTGATCTCTGAGGCACAGACGGGATTGATATCCAACAGTTGCAAAATATACAATGAACATGGTGGAGCAGGAGTGACATCACCAATCAGTCAACCCAGGTTCGGTTCCCGAACCCAACATTGTGATTTCATGTCATTTAAGATTAAGGTGTCTGTTTGTCTGCTCAATATCAGACAACTTTAACAAGACTGGGCAGTAGTGCAATGAGAACACAGACACTCACAGGTGGAGTGGGCATTGCCCGCTTTCTTGGACTTGTACCAGATGGTCATGCAGTCCTCCTGCAGCTTGAAATAGCGCTGCTTCTTCCAGGTGCGTGACTTTATCTTCCTCATCACTGTGCCCACAAACATGGACTGGAGGTTGTCATCGCCCTGGATACCTGAAGCCCGTGGAAAGGAGGAGGAGGGAGAGGAGGAGGAGGTAGATGAGGAGGAGGAAGATGAGGAGGAGGAGGAGGGGGAGGAGGATCATTGGGTGAGGAGAGGTCAGTCAGTTTTCAGGTTTCAGGAGTTGGGTAAAAAGAGCTTCTCTGGTTGTTCATAGAGATTTCTGTTCTCAGTGTTATGTAAAAGCACGTGTAAAATCATATATTGATATAAATATTGCTACACAGTTTAATAACACTCAAAAACACTCTAGCTGTTTTTAATTTTAATTTAATGATACTGATACTTACGTAGGCCACTTTGGGTAGAAGCCATTTGTTGCTGTGTCACTGCTCTGGCATCTGCTTTTCAAAACAGTTCATGAGGAAGAAAAAACAATGAATGATAATGTGATAGCTGAGCTGGGTGTTTCCTCCCATAAACACAGTTTATCACACATAGAAAAACAGCACACTGGCAAACTAGGGAAGAGAGACCAGGGGGTGCCTGGAAATCTTTCAGATATTATTATATTTAAAACTGGTTTACACTGGGTAAAGGGGGGGGGGGGGGTAATTTGGAGAGACGGTGACTTAATTGGACTTAATTTAAGTAAGTATGCAATTGTCAGTAGTGTCATTATTTCCTTATCAAAACTAGTTACTATTTCCCATAACAAATTCAAGAAAAAACAGAGGACTCTGGTTACACCATGAACTTTGCTAGAACTGGTAAGCCATGAGTGAAGTGACTGGCAAAACACCATCTCATTTCTTTGATTGTTGAGTGACGAGTCACAGAGACCGATATCAGAGAGAGTTGCTGATATACGTCAGCCATGCCTCTTCCCCCCTGACATGACACGTCGTGAGGACAGAGGACCAGGGAAAGAGCACCTTGACTCCCAGCATGTGACTTCTGTCCTGGACTTCACCTCTTGCCGATGACAGACAGACAGACAGACAGATACTCAGTCCTCTGTCAGAGACAGACTCCACGAGTGTTTTATCAGTCCACACAATTAAGGGGATTAAAAATGACAGTGATGTTACAAAGGGCTGGTGAGTGAGTAAGTGAATGGATGGATGGATGGCTGGTGGTGATTTGACCCACTTTAGGCTGAGTTCCAGTCGAAATGCCTATGCCAGACAGCACACCAAAACCACCTGGCCACAGAATTTATCTCCTAATCTCAGTGAAGGGTAGACAGGGGGTCACCTCTGATCCAGACAGGATTGCCGCTTTGGAGGGATTGAAGTGGATCTCCGAGACAGAAAGCAGCACAGCTGTGTCTGTGTCTTTGTCCTGTTTTGTTTTGACTTAATTCTTCTGTGGGGTTCGGATTCAGTCCTCTCCCCATGAAGCTGACAAAAACAACCCCCCCACCTCCCAGCTTGTGGAATGGATGCTGAGACTAGCAAATATTTTTCTCTGCTTAAAACCACAGTCCACTGTCCATGACCCACTAAAACCACGGTCAATGAATGAGAACAGAGGTGACAGACAGAAAAGTAAGCACACGCCTGAACACAACATACACAGCCATTTGTAGCACCTTAGGGTGAACAGTATCTTTACTGAGTTTCTTTTATTGGCAAATAGTCACCAAAAAAAAAAACAAAAAAACTTTAAACCCTCTAAAACGCAACCTTTAAACCATTTAAAACACAAAGTTGGCACTAGACACAAAGTGAACTGACAAAATATTTATCAACTTTAACACCATCAACCAAAAAGATTTAAATTGAACTATTTAACCACGTACGTACAGAAGAAAGATTTCTATTGCGCCTGTCATGTCTGAAGTTAGTCAGGACAGAAGATTAGCAGACAAAAGTCCACAGTCTTTTACAAGCAAAACTTATCTAACTTACGGATATGGCCAACTTGCACTCTTGTACTTGCACAGAAATGGTTACCTTGTCTGAATAGCCCCGAGCATATCCATTTAAACATACTGTAGAAGCAATACAGCTGCACAGAAGCAACACAAGTTGACTTCCACAACTTAACACAAGTCAAGTCACTACTTCAAATGCACTGGCTAAAGTCCAGCGCATATTTTACAGCCAAACTGTTGATATTTCTTGATCAGTGAATCAGAGCGTAAAATTTAGTCAAAGTTAATTATTTTGTGACAGCAGACATGCAACACGTGCTATCTGTCCATCAAACAGAGAGCCTTAACCATATTCAAACACATTCAAACATACAGAAATCCACAATGATTATAAACAGACAGAAGCGGGAATTGTTTGCTTCATATTGTGGAAACAGTATGGAGGCTTTAGAGGGAATGTTCTAGAGACTCTATAGGGCTTTTATTTCTCTGATGTAGACAAACAATGAAGGAGAGAAGAGAGAAGGATAAGAGACTCACCCACTCAAGGATCATCCCTGGGTCCAGGCAGCTTGCAGTGGGGTTCTATAAAAGTGCAGCATCCCATAGGGAGACCTCCCCTCTCTCCATCTGCCTCTCGGACTGGCCACAGCTCTGCATGTTACCCACGGCACACCAAGAGAAAAAGTGGGCGAGAGAAAAAGAGAGAGGGAGGGAGAGATAGCTGATCCCAAGTCAACACCAACACCCTGATGCACACCAACCCACCCACCCCCCTCCAACTTGATCTCTCTTTTTTTTTTTCTTCCATTCTCATTCACTCTCTCCCTCTCTGCTCACATGTTTTATGACACACTGTTCATCCTCTCTTCGTGTTGCTTTGAGTGCTTGCTCTGGCAGGATATGTTTTTAAATACCCTTTTACAGGACAACAGGTCTTGCCTTCGGTTATTTCATCTCTTAACCCCCGTTTGTGCTGCTGTGAGCCCATTGAAAGAGACTGTGGACGATCAGGACCAAAGAGAGATATTTACCTTAGTGTTCAAAAATGACAAATACTATCCAAAAGCTATTCTTTCATGCTTTCCACTATGCCGTAGCCATAATTGTTTTCCGTGAAGCCCTATGTGAACCTCTTTGTGTTCCTTTATCGTGAGCTAGAGGGGTCATGCCTCCTCACACACAAACAGTGCTCCATTCAGTCACTTTTTTTTCCTTTTTGCTTCTCACATTACCTGCAACGACTAACGCAGTGCTAGCATGAGAACAAAGAACCTCACAGCCAGAGGGTCAGAGACCTGTAACTAACATGGCAGCATCCTTCAAAAATGATGAGAGTTTCTGATCCAGCATGTTCATCTTGGTTCCATCCAAAGTGCAGAAATTTCTCAATGATCGGAGGACGTAGTGACAAGGCAAAGTTGTGCAGTTACCTAACTGAGGGCCAGAGTTCATCAAAGATTCACATCACTTCATGCCTGTCATGTGACCATTCAGAGCGGATGGTATAGCAGCATCTTTCTCTCTCTCTCTGTGTGAGAGAGCGCCTGCGTCTGAAGTGGCTGTATCAGCTGGTGTAATGCGCTCTTTCCAGGGGTTCGATGTCTGCGCTTTGGACCCTTTCCAGCTGAGGGCCTTTCGCCAGAGGGCCATTGGCCAGCTCAGGGCTTGGACAGTGTGAGGTCTGAGACAGGGCTAGTTTCAGTTTACTAAGACCTAGCCATGAAACATTCATCTCTTTAGCTTACTCACTAGTAGAGAGAGAGCGAGAGAGAGAGAGAGAGAGAGAGAGAGAGAGAGAGACGGGGGGTAGGGTGGGGGCAGAAACAAAAGGGCAAAGAGGGAGAGAAAGTGGTGGTGAAATACAGATTAAGGGAGTGAACAATAGAAGGCCAGAGAAAAAAAATTAATGAAGAAAGATAACGAAAAGCACAGTGGAAGGAAGAATAGTATGAGACGTAATGGAGGGGTAGGTCAGAATTTGGATTAGAGGCTACCAGCCTATGGCCTCCATTTTACACCACCAGATTAGGTCTCACACACCCGCTGTGCATGGTGGTGTTTGTGTGTGTGTGGAGAGAGAGGTTTCAGGTGCATTTATGGTGTATTAATAATCATTTACTCCCTTCTTCCCATCCTATCAGGAGTGTTCCCCTTCAGCCTGCCTCTCAGGTGTCTGCTGAGCGGAGCTGATGAATAAAACAGGGACCAGGGCTGGGCCAGGCTCAGCTTCCCGGCTCCTCTTACACACATGGGAGGATCCATACAGCTGCTGTGCAGACGGTGGTCCCTTTCACCTTGCAACTACACCCCCCTCCCACACACCCACCCACACACACACACACACACACACACACAACAGGACATCAGGCAGCAAAGCATCCCATTTGACTATGGATGCGTTCGTAAATTTAGTCTGCCAATCTGAAAACAGCAAAAGACAAGCATCTCTGAATAAACAAACAATTTCTGATAGATCAAAATATCAAAATAGACATATAAGGTTAAAATAGGGGTTAATGTTTCTATGCTTGACATAGTGAGGATCGTGGACTCTGACCGATTTTGTGTAGTTACCAATAATGAGCTTTATATAATTTCTGAATAAATCCAGAATCTGGCCCATTTCTTCAAAACGTTGTCTGTTTCGTCATTGTTTTCTGTTAGACTGATGTCAGGCTTCACCGCTCTCTCTCTCCGGAGTACACTCTAAAAACTCTGAAAGTGTGATGCTCTGAAAAACAAACTAGAATTCCATTCACATTCCGATTTTCAGTTTCAAAGTTTTCAACATTTTCAAATTACTAGAGTGTGCTTGAAGGGCTTAGAGTAGCATTTTACTAACACACCCTAAATGATTCTGGGTTGGGCTCTGACATGGGCCAGTTTACCGGCTTTTTATATGTACTGGTCTCTGCTTTTATAGTCATCATCCTTGTACCCTTCTTTGTCATTATCTGACAAGGAAATTTCTGTGCTTTTGTACGTTGTTTTGGAAATATTTAAATGAAAAAGTGTGCACTTGAATTTTGGGGGGCGAGAGGATTCTGGACTCAATCTGGCCTGGATGGGACTTGAGCCTAGGCTGGCCGAAATATGGGTGACACGGCTTCCTAGGCTTGGTCTCGTATTGTAGTATCATCATACAACCAATATGCTTCTACATAACTTCCCCTTAGATCATCAAACATACATGGAGTCGAGCGTCACAATTTAACAAATCATGGACCTTCACGGAGTTTGTTTTTTATTTTTTTAAACAGATATGAGCAATGTCTGAATGCAATCTATACAAAAAATATTGATGGGCCAAAAATGACATCATCTTGTGGAGTCCTAAGACACAGCCAAGCTGCACACAGTCTTTGTGAATGGTTGATGGGTGTTTAAAAAACAGTAACACTTCAGTAAAAGCATCCAGCAATAAACTGGGAAACCTGGGAACCATCTGACGGAACAATCGGAAGAATTAGAAGTCCGACTCCTTGTAAATCACACAGTCCTTGGCGCATTTTCGTAAGCCGATTGGTGAGAAACAGAAACAATAATCAATCAGTACAGAGCACCATCCTTTTGTTTTTCTTAAAAAGTCTTGGCAAGGCCGTTTTTCAAGCGCCCTTGTGTATCCTCCACCGGTCCCTTCTGAAGGATGCCTTGTTGTCTTTGACGAGTGTGAGTGTGTGTGTTCATGTGTGATGGTGAAACATTGTGTGTGTGTGTGTGTGTGTATGTGTGTTTGTATGCAAGAGGGAGTGCGTGTGTGTGTTTGTGTTCGTTCAACATAGGCAGAGTTTGGCAGAGTTTACTGTGGTGGCAGGGGAATGCCCCGGGGGTCTGTGACCTGGCCCTCCTGCAGGTTCTTCACCAGCTGTGCCAGCCAGCGCTTGGTGGTGGTGTCGTCTTTCAGTACCTGGGCAAATGTAGTGTCCTTCAGCTGGTCAGGCAGACACTGGCGCAAGGCCTCCCTAGCTCTGGGGGGAAAAGGAGGGAAAAAAAAATAAAAATCACCACTAGAACCTAGCCTGGCTATGCCTTTCTATCACTTCTGCTTGATTATCATCTCCCAACAGTGTCTGTTGAGTCTGCATCTGATCCCATTGAGCCCGTTGTCTCAGGAGGCATTTTAACCTCTCAGCGAACAGAGGGAGGCGTTGGGAATGCAGGAATGCTATGAGTCAAGACAAGCTATCAGTCAGGAGCTGATTCAATCTTTTTTCAACTTAAACACCTCATGCAAGCAATCGAATCTCATTACCCAATGTCCAGACCCTCTGTACGAAACGAAAGTGTAGAACGAGGGTCTGGTTTTATTACCAGACTAATTATAACCCTGTACCAGTAGAAATATTCAGCGAGTCCAATTTAGTCAGCCAGCAAATTCAAAAGCAGCTTGAGTGACTTGAGATGATTTTTTTGCCCAATAGATCCAAAAATGCCTTACAAGCATGGCATTCATTTAGTTGTCTTCCTAAAGTTCACTGAAGTTAACTTACTGTAACCATTCACTCATGCTACACAGAATAAGAAATGCTTTTTTCTCCATAATGTTTTTTTTATCAGTTTGGAAACAGGTTTTGTGCAGCTGACACGGGCTTATAGGTTGAGCATAGTAGCTGGTTACCTGGCGTTGTCTGAGAGACGGAGGTAACAGCGCACCACATGTTTGAGCAGACGAGCAGAGGGCTCTTTGGAGAGTTGCAGAACCATTTTCCCCTGAGGAGACAGACACACATACACATACACACACAATCAGATATCATACAGAAAAATAGAAGAAATTCTCCAAACCAGGGCTATTCTTTGATTACTGAGCAATAGTCTTGGTTTCTTGTATTCCTATAATTATTACACAGCCCTCATCTATGGGGCGTTTTCATGATCCCTACACAGCAAAGGAAGCTGCACTGTAAACATTACTGGCGGTCATTAAAACTGAAAACACTGGAGAGCACGATTTGAGTGTGTGTTGCTGTCATTTCACATTCTGCATAATAGTTGTGTATCTACATCTTTTACTCAACATCCTATTTCTGCTGTCCAAACATACCAGGATCATGGCCACATGAGAGAAACGCTCGTAGGTCTGGCAAATGTATGCTAGTCCTGTGTCATCCAGCAGGATTTTCTGCAGTATGAATGTAGCTACCTGTAGGTCAGAGGAGCGAGAGACAGAGGGCAGTTAACCACAGCTGCTTTGTCTCAGCACACAGAGCAGGCTTACCACTGGAGAGAGGAAAAATCACATTACCGTTTTGGAGAGCTCGCTGCCCGACTCCATGATTCGGAGGCACAAGGGAATGATCTCTGTCGTTAGCAGGAAATTAATCACCTCTTGCTCGTCTGTTTTCACCAATGCCCCTAAAGATGGAAGAAGAGTATGGAGACCAGGTTGAAACTCAATCTGCACACTGTTCAATCTGTTCGAACACTTATTATTCTCTTTGGTTTTTGGTCAAGCAGTTTGAGCTGCACTCTAGTCAAGATGACATACATCTTGATTTTTCTAACCGTCATCTGACTTGGCCTTCTGTTTTATTGTAGCTCCCTAAAAATCACCATCACATCCTAACCATAATCAGGTCAGACTGCATATGACTAAAATGAAAGGAGAGGGTGATGTAAGCTTACTATTATGCATGGTCCACCCTGTACCTACTGAGACCCTGTCTACACTCAGTTCATTCTTACCAATGACTCCCAGGCTTGTAAGGCGAAGGTACTCAAAGGGCCGTGTTTTGCTGACTGTGTGCAAGAAGGGGTACAGGAACAGGGGGATGTGTGCGGCCAAGAAAGCGGACCTGGAGACGGGACAGAACAAACTGGTGAGAATCACACCGAGGAAAACCAACATGAGAGATTAGGTGATGTGGTGCTCTGCTGGATTCTAGCGCTACCTGGTCTCGGGGTGTGAGGCGACACACTGTAGAAGTGCTAAGGCGTTGCATACTCTGTTGGACTGGTGAGCTGTCAGAGTTGGTGGGTTGATGGAGGGATATATGTTGACAATTTCCTACAGGGACATGATGGACAAACACAGAGTTCAGTTTAAAAAATTACAATGCAAAAACAATTTTCCTCATTTAATTAACGAGCAGCAGGACGAGTGTGCAGGCTTAAAGACTCACAATACAACAGCAACACAATAATTTGACAGCGAATCAGCCATTCTGAATAAAACAGGCATGAATTACACTGATATGTGTTTTTTTAATGTGTTCTACTGATTGCAACGCTTTTGATTCTTAGCAATAAATACCTGCAGGAGGGCCGCAATAGTACCACAAGAGTGCCAGAGCATTGGGGCCAGGTCGGGAACAGATTCCCGCTTTTTACTGAGTTCCAGCAGGGCATTCTCGCGGGTCTCTGGACTGGACAGCTCATTGATCCACTGGTAGATTTTTTCTCTATCCACTTGCGCCAGCGCTGTGGTTACAGCCTATAAATTAGAAAAGATAAACAGTAAAGAAAACGGCGAGGCCGAATACGCGGCCGCAGCGTTGACCAAGACAGAAAACATAATGTTTTTTTGTGTGGCTGTTCTGCTCACGTTCATGAAAACACACTGCCTTTTCACTTGATAAAAGTCACACCCGATAACGTCACACAAACGAGGTGGTTGGCCAACTTCGCACAACAAAAGCCGCGTTTGGTGGGAAAATGTTACGGTTCCCAAGTGCAAGTTGCTCATGTCAACCAGTAAACGTTAAGTGTTAGTTCAGTATCATAGCATTTCAGACAAGATAAACTTACCATGAATACAAACTCGTTACATCAACGGTTTTTGCAACGTTAGCTACGCTGGTGTTTCGGTTCTGCTAACAGTGCACTTCCTAGATATGCATTTAACTGTTAATTCATTAAAAAGTTACGCAACTTCCCAGGTAACATTAGGTTTTGGCCAGCTACCAATATTGGCTAACATTAGCGAGCTAAATGTTGCTAACAGCCTCGCATGACCATCCTGTTAGCTTCCGACCTAGCTAACTGCTCCAGTAATTTTACGCACAGCGAGTACGGTACAACGTTAAGAGGTCTGAGGTGAAGTTCGGTGATTTGTGTTGAGCTTTTATGATACAACACGTTTGACTGTAGCTTCTGCAACCAAGCAACATAACTATAATCTTGATAACATTGCCTATCCAGCTGTTGGTAACGTATGTTGATTAGCTATCAAGCTAAATGCAAGCTCACAGGCCTGCATCGTGTCATATTAAACCCTTTTAGAAGAAATTATTTAACTTACTGCTCCTGTAGCCAGCATTCTCTGAAGCGCCTGGATATAGTCCCCCTGTGTTTGCTGAGTACCTATTTTAAACAGATATGCGAATATTTAAATTGAAAATACTCTGTTATGAAAACAGAGAACCCCAGTGAGCGCCGAAGCTGTCCTATGACCTTTCAACTTCCATGGTCGTCATGCGTCACGTGACGTTGATTTGAAATTCCTTCAGCTACTATCTGCCATGTGGGAGTTTTTGTTATTTCAAGTTTGCAGTGAGAATTGCAAAAATAAATGCTTTCCAAATACTCATTTCTTTTTAATAATTTATAAGTATTTATGGTGGCTCCGTTGAAATTATTTGTTCTTCTTTGTTCTTTCATCTTTCACCAGTAGATGGCAATGCAACAAAAATTATATTCTCATAGTCATCGTCATCCAATGTTTATTATTCATATTATATATATTATATATTTTATTTATTTTTAAATTGACCGAACATCAAGCTCTTTTACAGCAATCACCTTAGTATACAATCAAACAATTAAAAACTGAGAAAAAAAATCAACACAGGGAAAAAAGAATCAATCAATCGATTAAAACAAGAACACAGCATTAAAACCTTACATTTGTCTGCAGACACAAGTTGGTCTAATTTCACATCTTGTAGTTGGTTCCATTTAAGTGTATGGGATAGTGAGGAAATGGAAATCCAACCAAAATTATATTCTCTTGGAGTCACAAATGACTACGGGATCCCATGTGGGCCATACAGCTAATCTGTAAGAGAAAATAATTTATCATTAAACATAGTAAAGTGGATAAATCTTGTGCACAGCTTGAGGACACTTTAAAGAAGAGGACGAGAGATGAGTGTGTGGCCTTTATTTTGCAGACCAGGGCCCTGTCAGTCTGTGGCAGCACTCTTTAGTATTCATAAAATGTGAAAGAAATGCGTGGTAAAGGCACACCACAGACATAGGGAAGGTCAATTAATCAAAAAATTACCAAACCGACAATCATAACTGACAGTGATCAAGCATATGACCACTAATCGTTGTTTAAAAAATTCTTAGATCTAAATTCTTATTCTGTGTATTCCACTGTGTGTTGATGTACTGTTCCTTAAAGCACACTACCACATGCATTGTCATGTGATTCTGCCCAGTCCAGTTAATTAAAGATGATTTTGATTGGAAATTCTATCGCCCAGCGAAAAAAAATCAATATCGATCAATATGGAAAAATACATTGTCATCAAATTTTTTGCCATATTGCCCAGTTTCACATAGACACAATTCTTTCAGTGATATAGTAACAGCATGGTAATTATCTGTCATAGTAGTTTACCATGTGCATAATTATTTTGTGTAGGCTAACTAACTGTAGGCTAAAGGTATGCAACATTATTTGCTAAATGTTAAACCAGGAAAACATTGTTGTCAAGACAGCAAAAGGGTGTCAGAGGGACATAGTAGCCTATGTGTCTAGTTTAATAGCTTGGAAAAGAGTGGAGAACCTGAGGACCAGGTGGGACCGTGACTCGAGTCATCTGGCATGCATCACACTCTCCTAGTCTCATCATTGTGAGGCACTCAGAGACCAGCAAGTGTAGCTAGCTAATTAAAGCTGTATGTGTAACACTGGAGAACGTGTTAGATGTTCACAGCTATTTGTGAATGTGCTACTTAGCAAGGCAATGCAACACAACACAATGACAGCATGGTAATTATCTGCCATGGTAGTTTACCATGTGCATAATTATTTTGTGTAGGCTAACAAACTGTAGGCTAAAGGTATGCAACATTATTTGCTAAATGTTAAACCAGGAAAACGTTGTCAAGAAAGCAAAAGGGTGTAAGAGGGACATAGTAGCCTATGTGTCTAGTTTAATAGCTTGGAAAAGAGTGGAGAACCTGAGGACCAGGTGGGACCGTGACTCGAGTCATCTGGCATGCATCACACTCTCCTAGTCTCATCACTGTGAGGCACTCAGAGACCAGCAAGTGTAGCTAGCTAATTAAAGCTGTATGTGTAACACTGGAGAACGTGTTAGATGTTCACAGCTATTTGTGAATGTGCTACTTAGACAAGGCAATGCAACACAACACTATGACTTACATGTCAACCATTTTCCCCTCCAGCTTTCCCATACCTAACAGGCTCGTCTGACTACAGACACACAGTGGTATTTTATTTAAGCAGATGGTATAATTTTACATGCAGGTTGGTTGTTCAACAATAATGGAGTGCAGTAATTAATATAAACAAGGTAACCAGATGTTTTATGTTTTTTTTATATAATGTTCATCATAGTCATCATACAGTATCCTCAACCAGGTTTTTCCTCCAACAAATCTCTCTCTACTGCTCTTGTTCAGGAAAGAAGCAGCGATGCTAAAGGGTCTGAAGAAAGCAGTGGAGTTCCCCCAGGGACGTGCGGAGAGGATCACCCTACGGTGGCCTTCACTCAAGGACATGGTTCTACATGCTACCGTGACCTATATGTCAGAGATGTAGCAAGCCAACAGTTTAGGCTAACAGAGACAGACTAAATGGAAAACAGATAAGTGGAGTTATTAAAACCAGTACAGTAGAACCTTCAGCGTCAGACATTTCAGAAACTCAAGCAGGGTGAATTGGAACCCTAATCTTACAAATGTTAGTAGAGTACACATAAGAGATACTCATGCAGAGTCATCAGAACCCCACAGTTAGGACTGTGATATTGCAGAATCAAGCCGAATTTAATAGGTTATATGTTTGTCTACCTGTCACAGGATTTGCGCAATTTCTTACTATAAATAGATATGCACTCCCTTTTCTTAACAAGATGTATATTGTGAATCTGTCAATATGCCACAACAAGAAAAAAAGCAGGTCACAACAGAAGAGACTGCATTAGTTCTGATGCAACCATTGGATTGACTAAGACTAAGGAGCTCATCCTGGACTTCCGGCGGAACAGAGCCAGAGCCCCCCTGTACATCAACGGCGAACGTGTGGAGTGAGTGAAGTCCTGCAAATTCTTCAAGGTCCATATCTCTGTGGACCTCTCCTGGACATTCAACACCTTGGCTCTGACCAAAAAGGCCCAGCAGCGGCTACACAGCGGAGGGTGCTCGGGAAGGAGCAACTGCACACAAGCCCGCTGGTGGCCTTCTATCGTTCCACCATTGACAGTATGCTGACCTACGCTGTGTCAGTGTGGCACTCCAGCTGCACAGAGGCTGACAGGAAGAGACTGCGGAAGGTGACCAACACCACACAAAAAATCACTGGCTGCCCTTTGCCTTCAATTACCACCATCTTCAACTCCCGCTGTCTCAGCAGGGCCAGGAACATTCTAAAGGACAATGCCCGGTTTCCATCTCTTCAACCTGTTGCCATCTGGCAGGCATTTCAGGTCCATAACAGCCAGAACAAATAGATTCAGGGACAGTTTCTTTCCCAAAGCTGTCACCATACTGAACTCACATATGCACTAAAGAATGTCATACTAAGCACCTTAAGTTAGTTGCTAATCCATATTTGGACTGATTTTTTATTACCTTTTCTCAGAATGCTACCTCAACCACACTGTATGCTGCTTGTCACTTTGTACCCATGTCTGTCATATCTGTTTTATTGTCTGTCTGTCTGGGTACTCAGTGGGTTTACATAGGTGTTTTTCTTTTTTTTTCCTTTATTGCATAGTAGTTTTGTATAGTAATTTTGTATAGGACATATTTATACTTGTAGTAGTTTTGTATAGGACATATTCATACTTTGCACTGTGTGCACTTTTAAGGAGTTGCTTTAAATCTCATTTTACTGTGTATAATGACAGTAAAGGCTTTCAGTTCTATTGTATGGATATTACTACACACACAACGGTGTCCTCTGTGTAAATAACACTATTGTAATAAAAAGTTACTTGTTTGTTGCTTTAACATTGTTTGCTAAATAAGCGAATGTAAATTTAATCTCTGTTTATGTTGTTTGTCCGTGTCTCCCTAAATCCATTAGAAAGCCATGGTGCTTTTTTGACGAAGCAAACCCCTGTGCCGCACTGGAAGCAGCAGTAGTTACAACGACATGAGCTCAGACCTGACTGTCCATATCTGGCCCCCAGCCCCAGAGCAACGTTCTTCCAAATGGCCTTTTCCACTGCTCAATTAAACATCATCACTCGTGTTACAGCTCACAGCTACGTGTCGTTTTCCTCGGCCTTGCAGAGTGGTAGACACCTGCTGTGTTTGTTTTACAGTGTGTGTGTGTGTGTGTGTGTGCGCGTTTGTGTGTCTGTATGTGTGTGTATTTGTGTAGGTTGTGTGTGTGGCTGTGTATCCAGTGTCTCAATCTGCTGAAAGGCTATAGTCGATCTGTCTGGCAAATCATAGGTGTCAAAAGTATCAGCATGATGGAAAACGACAAACACACACAAGTGCCAGACTTTCGTCTCTCTTTCTCTCTCTACTCTCTCTCACACACACACATACACACACACACTCCAAATACATTTCACATTGCCATGCTTTCCTCCATCACCTACACATACTTAGAAACATACAAGTATGTCACCTGTCAGTCACTCACTGTTCCTGACACACACTGCAATATAGACATCTATCTCTTAACTGCTTCAAAAGATAGGATTTTTTTGGCCTCTGGTAATTATTAAGCCTTCAGCAAATTTGATATTGATCTGACTAAATGCTTTTAGTGCTTTTTTGAACAACTTTTGTTGTCATAAACAAATTCCCTTGCAACGCAACTCTCCACCAATCAAAGGCGCAGATTTATGCTGTTTTGCTGTTCAGGATGTTGGGCAGTGTAGTGCTTCCCTGTGAAATCGCGAATAAAACACTTTTTTTTTTTTTTATTAAAACAAAATTGATGCCGTATAAACTTCTGGCATTTTTATGACCACAGACAATCGTTTTTATCCTGCCGTAGGGTTTAATCTACCTCTCAATGGCAAAAATGACTAGGAAAAACACTTCCAGATCTACACTGGCCTGCACTATAAGACTATTACTGAAATCTCTGCAATCTCTGTTAATAATAATAATAGTAATAATAATAATAATAACGTTTAATTTTTTCATCATGTCTACGTGGGCCATTCTAACGCAGGGAGAATGACTGAAGAACAGCTGAGCAAAGTAGATCTATTTCACACCGTGGACAAGGGGACAGTGGAACTGTAGCCTTGATAAAACAGAACATGAGTCCTACTCCTCAATTTTGTCCATAACTAATTTAAGTGTTGGGTGGACATATGATCCAACATGCAGACAAGAGAAATGGACATTCTGGTGTTTTACAGTACATAACAAACATGCCATTTCTAACCACATGCAGAGTAATATTACACCTTCATTCTGCATGTCCTAGACAAATTATACCTTTCTCAGCCTTGCTTTACACATCTAACGCATCTAATATTTTCTATGCGCTAAAACCACTCGTTTCTCCAACGTAGTTAACTCATACACCTACTTGGTTAGTGACACATTTTGTTGTGATTTCCCTCTGATAGATCTGAAATAAATCAATCAAGACGTGCTTGAAGTGTGGACTCAGCTTTAATTCAAGGGTTCAATAGCATTTGTATTATATTAATACATATAAAACATATAAATTGAAATTTCACAAAATCTTAAAACCAAAGATTCTAGAGTGGAGTGGAGTGCTCGGGAATCTTTGATTAAAACTGTGTACAAAATATGTGCCTTAAAGCCACACTCATCCTCGTATTCTTCACAGGTCTCAAACTTTTACATTTCTTTCAGCCCCCGCCTGGGTTTACACAGGCTCACCCAGGCTACACTAACCTACAACCTCACTGAGCTTGTTTACTGTCCAAAAACATTTACATTATGTTCCTTTAAGGTTTGCTTTAATTTGCAAGCACTGTAAAATATGCAAATACAACTGTAGGCCTAAGCACATACAAAAAGAGAGTGGAGTATAGAGTGATCTGTGGAATCAATTTACTGCCAAGCACAGTGGTCAGTGAACTTGATTGTTCAGTGACAAATTTTAATACAATATTGGAATTAAATTGGTCATGTCAGGTCTAAAGTCCTGTCTCTTGCTTTCACAGTACAGGTTAGGCCAGGGGTAGGCAAGTAAATTAGGCCACGGACCAGATTTTTTTTCCCGCCACTAGGTGGCGGGCCAGAAGCCTCAAAGCGTTTCTTTCGTGATCACCACGTCTGCCGCAGCAGCTGCCTCGCCATCATCTTAATTAATTGTATTTTAGTTTGCGTAAATGTGCTACATTGAGCTATGCCAAAGAAAATATAGCGTTTTGTTAAATAATCAGAATTATTGGTTTCTTTGTTCTGAAGCAAATAGTTTAATGACGGACTGGAGGTTAAGTTAAACTTAAAGCCACAGCTAGTAAGAGGGTCATGCAACTTTTCCTTTTAAGTTTTCGTAAAATAAAGACAGCACAGATTCAAAATTGCAAATCCTGTCTCTGGTATTCTCTTCGTTTTGCTTAATATCAGGTGTCTTGCAGTGGCGTGGCGTGGAGAAATTCTGCAAGAAGTAAAATAGGCTTAACTAACTCGTGTTTTCCTAAGTTTTGTTTTCTCCCACGGACCGCTATAACATTAAGCATACAAAATTCCACAACATAACATGGTTATGGCTCCTTATTTCGTAAGAAAATTAATAATGTTTATGGTGGGCATAAATTCTGTTTTGAGTAGGGACACCGTGTTCCAGTACATAACATATCTTTATGTGTATGTGCAGTATTTGATGCTCATAAATAACTTCTGCAGAATTTTACTTGATAACATACTTATAACAATTCATATATATACAGGTAGTTGGGTAGCGTTTAATATAATCTAGCAAGACAACATTGTGTCTGATTAATTTTCGCTGTTTCCTGAGGGCTGGGCATAAACTCACTGATGTAAGTCTGTTCACTCTTGCATGTCCTCAGCCTTTGGAGTAGGCCTATAGCGCTACTCAGTACAAGTAATTCTCCTCCTTAAAACTCCTAAAACCCCCTTTCCCCCTCTCTCGCATTGATCTGTCAACTAACCTAATTTTAAGTCGTTGATGAGACCGGAGTTCGGTAAAACAGTTTTTCCACTTGGACATAACAGGAGTGTGTAATACTGTGTATCACCACAGAGCCTATTGGGCTACATCGGAGGGCCGCTATTTCACCTATTGCAAAATACTGACTCAGGCTAGGCAGAAATCACAGGGGGCGGAATAATAATTAAAAAAGACGTGCTCGGAAAAAAACATGGAATCAGCTGGAGGGCCAATGAAAGTCGTTCGCGGGCCGGACGTTGTCGACCCTTGGGTTAGGCTATAATTTGGAATTGTGCAGCCTACATGCTCCAGATCAGTTGGTGGCGCTACTGCACCTTGAGTCAAGTAGTAGAAGAAGGCATCCCAACGTGTGCACAGTCGATAACACGTTGCTTGTGGTTCATGCTAATCTAACGTTGTATTTTTAGGATTATTAGTGGTTAAAACGCTTCTATTTCGGCTAAAATGACCAAGGTAAAGAAAGAGAAAGGCGCCGTGGAGGAGGAGACCGGGGGAACCGAAAAATCTTATCAAGAGTTGATTGCTAATGTTAACCCAATTGCTCAGCCCCTGGCCTCACGGAAACTTAGCAAGAAGCTTTACAAGTGTGTGAAAAAAGGTAACTTAAACGCATTCTTCATTTTAATGGAATATTTGTGACACATTGTGGTAGTCGAAAACATTGGGATCTAATTAGGACATAACGATAAGTTACTGTCCACAGCTAAATTCACGATTGTTGAACTAACGTTAGGGGACATTTAAGTCCTGTGGCTATTATTAACGTTAATTAACTCCGCGACCTAGTAAAGCCAGCAGTTACCTAAGTTGTGCAGCCTTGATTACAGTGGTGTGTTTTTGTGTATGTGTAATTACATGCAGCATCAAAACTGAAACAAATACGACGGGGCGTGAAAGAAGTCCAGAAGTTCATAAACAAAGGAGAAAAGGGGTAAGCTCCAATAAACACGTTGCAGTGGCTGCATTTGTAACGTTAGTTACTTGCCTTAACATTTTACGCAGTTATTACCAGAAATAAGTGGTTTCCTTTTGCCCTTTAAGGATTGTTGTATTGGCTGGGGACACATTGCCCATTGATGTATACTGTCACCTTCCCGTCATGTGTGAAGACAGGAGTTTGCCATATGCCTACATTCCTTCCAAAGTGGTAACTAATAATTCCTTACATTAGGGCTTACTACATATTTTTGGAGTTGGCCATGTTAATGATGTGTAAACTGGAGACAATCTACCATTTGTGTCATAGGACCTTGGTTCCTCTGCGGGATCAAAACGACCAACCTGTGTCATCATGATCAAACCACATGACGAATATAAAGAAACCTATGATGAATGCATGGAGGAGGTCTCAGCGTTACCGAAACCTTGCTGAGGTCCTATATGTTTGTAAGGACATGGACTGCTGAGCTAGCCTTTGATGTGTGCACATCTAGGCCCTCCCACTGTATGTCCCCCTTGAGCCATGGCTCTACATGGACACACTCGCTGAGTGATTTCTGTATTTTTGTTTTTATAAACTACTGGGCCATTAGAGGATCCATACCCAAGGTTTTCTAATCGGGGGCTTTTTGAGTTTGTTCCCTTTTGAAAGGACTGTTGTAAACCTTTTTAAGTTGAAAAGATTGTAGTGACCTTTTGCCCATGGAAGTGCCACTTCATTTACAATTCAAACTTTGGAGTCAAACATCTGTGTTGGATTTTGATGTGCTTATTCATAAAAAGTACTGCAAACAAGTCTCGACTGAAAGTTTATCTGATCATGAAAAGGTGCAAACTTAAATCATGCATTTAGATTTAGTGGCTATCGAAATAAATAGAAACCCATTTACGATGACTATCAGCTATCTTGACTGTGGAAATTGTTTTGTGTTGTGACGAGGTAAATGGAGTTTTGAAACAAGCCGGTGGTTGGTTTTGATGATTTTAAAAGAACTCCACTGCATTTCAACCTAGAGCTCTGTTGGAAATGAACTAGCTATCTTTCTAGTACTAGCAATGCCTTGAGTACCTACAAGACAGCTACGATATTGATTACCAGACTGCAATATTATTTTATATTCCATGTCAGCATGGCCCTGTGGACCCTTTTTTCCCTTTATTACTTGGAATGCACATCTGCTTTGTAAATACTGGTAGTATGGATCAACTGTCAGGCAAGACCATTGATGCCAGTTTATGTGAACATGATTATAGAGAAAATATCAAGATGCATAGATCTAGACAGGTTGGATATAACAAATATATTTAAAAATATAACAAATTATATTTTGTTTCCCATTGATTATCATTACAATAATTATCCATGTAGGGGAGAATTCTTGTGCAGAACAAAACTATTGGCAAGGTCCTCTCAAAGGATGTACAGTTGTTTTAATACCAGGTTTGGATATGCAAATGGAATTCCAACTTCTTACTTCCGTGTGTGGGCCTGGCGTGGGTCGCGGGTGCTGCTTCGCATCCCAGAGGGTCTACCCCCACCTTCCCTCACATTGCACAGAGGGTTCCTATTCAAGAGCATGCGGTGTGGACGATCGTGTCCTGTACCACAGGGCAGATCTCGAGGATCCCGTGAGTGCTGGGACGAAATGCTGGAGTAGGCAGCTAGGCATCCGTTAGCCACTTGAGGAGAGAGTGTAATAGAACACCTTTTACCCTTATGTCAAAAAGTTGTTTTCATATGTTTGATAATAATAGTACTATCCTAAGTGTATAGAAAATAACAAAGCTGAACCGTCTGTCTGTATTGTGACTCAGCATGTAATAATGCAGACTACTGTTTGTGTACATCACAGATTCATTTATGAGAACATTACTCTGAGATGGTGGAGGAGGTTGAGGATTCCCTATGGTGTGGCCATTTTGAGGGATGGTCTGCAGGTCAGGTTTCACCTGTGAAGTTAAATAATCCAGCACAGTAGCCTCTTACTCTTCCTTCAGATGCATTCTAGGAGACCGTCAATCACATTAGCTGGACACATTTGATTTTTAGCATATGTTATGTACTAAGGCAAGCCCAAAAGGCATTACAACTATTGCAGGGTCATGTCAATTTAAGTGATTAACATGGATAAACTTCAATACTTCAATATACTTATGAAGTAAACATGAAAAATGGAATCACAGACCATTTGCTGGTACTCACAGGCTTGTTTATCTGGTTTATTTGTGCCAGCACTTCTGGATTTGGGTCACTGAAATTGGGCACTTCTGAAAACACCATGCAAAAGCTGAGAGAGATAAGACAATGTAATTTAAAAAAAATTAGACAATTATAGAATGGTGCACTGAAATGAAACTGACTAAATTGATCAACGTTTTATACAATAGCTAATTATTTGTCCCACTCTGCAAGTCACCAGGATGACCATGATGAAATGTGTGTAATGAGGGGCTGTTTCCTTACTCCCCAATCTTCTGGAGCTCTCCACCTCTCCCTGTGTATAGTGTGAGGCAGCCCTTCCACAGCGAGGCATAGCTGAAAACATTTGCCCCAGCACTCAGATGACAACACACATAAAATCACAACATATAACGGTGCAGGTCTGTTTCCAAAGCATGTCCACTGTTTTACGGAACTACTTTATTGCAGTGCGGTTATCAGAAAAGAATGCACGTTCTCACTTTTGCCGGGCATTAATATCGGATATACGTACGCCGTGTCGTTCATTATCCCTTACATAACTTATGGGTCAACCTTTCTAATATGTGCTTATTTTTATGCATTGCCAGTTTCATGATATTTCTGTAATAGGCGGATGATACACTAACGCAAAGGCACTAGACCATAGTCCTGATGAAAATCGCTAGTTTGTAACACACCCCTTGGTCAAACGGAGTATGTCCCCAGGTTGAATAAAGACTCCAGCTTCGTCCCAAACGGATATGGTGATGCTGCCACTCCTGTCTGCAACCTTACAGGAACGAATCTCGTGTCCATCCTTGGTTTTGCTGACCCGGTCTGGTAAAGGAGAGTAATTATGGGCATTTGTTATTAAAAAAAAAAATCCAACAGTTTTTTCTCAAAATGGCCAATAGGAGATATAGGTCTATTTACGTGTAGTTGCACTTGCGACTTTCAAAACTAACATGTTTAAACTCTGAAACAACATACATGTAAATAAATATTGACCAGCAAGCCACTTACTGATTTCCAAAACTATGACCACAACATTTATGTTTTTGGAACCAGGTCGAATATCTTTTATCAAAAATTCATTAGCGATGTTAGACATTAAGACGTCTTTTTAAAGCACAAGTAGCTAAGAAAAAAGCTTTTTCCATCTAGTGGTTCCTGCGTTAAGGTAATACGCAAAATAATGGAAACTGTTTGCTGCTTTAATAGGCTATCTAATTAGGTTCCCCTTATTCACCCATAACCACCTTCAGGTGCTCATTAATCAAATTAACATTTGTATACTGCTAGCCTATTACTCGGACGTATGATCCTCGGAAATTAACATCTTCGTTTTTAAGCAGGCCTAGTTCTACAAGTCAATCACGCCTATGTGCTAAGCCTAGAAAAATAGCCTGCCATAAGCCATAAGAACTTTATAATAGGCTCACTTAATAGGGTTTTTTTGCGTTTGGACCCCGAGTCATGTTGCGTCTCTGATCCGGTTCGGTTCGTTTAGAGGAAACGGAATCCGTCCCAGAGTTTGGCGTTGCCTCAAAAGCATTTCTGACCCAACTCTGAAGTGTTGTTTACATGTTTGCATACCTTGCCTTTTTGTTCTTAACAGAGGACGATGTTATCGTTATCTTGCTGCACGCTAGCTTTATCCTGTCGCCAAAATAAATACACAAAACGCACTTGATCCCATGCTGCCTTTTAGAACACGTTCGGGGGTGTTCGGACGTGATGTTGGCTACCAGCAATTCACTGAAACCCATCAGTTGCTAGAGTGACAGAATGGAACCAAACCGAAAAATGGCAATTGGATTGCTGTGACTGTCATGTGCTTTCTCAGATCCGCGTTGTTCCGCAAAGAGTCATACAAATTAAGTAGTCTTTGTCAATTATAAGCTGACCACACTCTCGACGCATTCGGTTCCTCACTCTCGATGCAGGATGTACGGTTCCACTTGGGCTATCCAGCGGTCATCTGATCACCCATGCTGGGTAGGCTATGTATTTTGCTTCTTTCCAAACTATGAAAAATAACCATTAGTAGACTTATCAGTGCTACCAAATTGCTGCTGACTTATATTTGCCTGTGCTAAATTTGTTGGGTTTGGGCTGTGACAACAAGAGATTATCAGATCGGAGAGGCTTTGCAATAGAGGCTTGTTGTCTGCCACTGTTAGGCCTAATCAGTATCTTACCTAATATATGCCTAATTAAAACAATAGCACATATTATTGGTCCAAGATGACCACAGACTATCATGATGAATGAGGAGGATGAGCAGGTTTGGAACCAATTCACCAAGTTGAGGGGCTCAGCATGAGAAGTGCCTGATGAAATGAACGAAAACATTTTCTTTCTAAGATATTAGAAAGGTTTTGTGGGCATTAAGTTAACACATAACTGGACATTTAAATCACAACTCCAAAATCTGCTTAAAATAAAATAATGCTTCCTCCATCTTCTGATTTGAGGAGACAGAGTATCATCTGTGCCCTTAGTCTTTGAGGCCGAGGGGTTGGTCGGTACCATCTGAGGGCAGTAAGGCGCATAGTGATTTTTGGAATGGTATACAACCCTAGAGTTAGAGAACAAATGATAGCATTGCATTGGTGGTAGCTTTGTGAGTGTTATCACCCTCATGTCCATCATAAGCCTATGAAGGGATATATTATGGGTGAATAGGGTATAAATCTTAATTAATAGATATCCCCTCAAAATGTATCCACCTGTATTGAGACTTTTTGTATTGCAAGTTTTCTGAAATACTTGTAGATTATCCACTGAAATATGTGATAGTGTGCATACTGTTTTTTTTTTAGGCCATGGGCTAGGGGTGCTTAAAGTACACCTATACCAGCCAAACAAACTTTTGTGAAAAGTCTGGTTATGCTGAATATGACAATGACAATTTTGGGATGCACTGCCTACTAAAGCCCCATGGGTGTACATTGAAAATCAATGCATTTCAATACAATGCAAATACTATAGAAGACTATGTTCAAATACTATAGAAGACATTGTTCATGGAGTGGAAGAAGGTGGGACTTTTCTCAGTGCATAGATCACATCTACAGGATGTAGGCTTCTAGAAATTACATAGGTTAGGCTGTTTAAATTGTTTACCCTTACAGTACAGGCCAAAAATCAGAGAATTATTGCATGTATGTAAGTGTATGGTACCTCATTTACATAGTTATACATGACATTTCAGGAAACAATTATTTCACAATATTTAACAAATATTTCAGCAATACAAAAAAGTGTTGCCTTAATGTAAATTATCATCTGAGGAAGTTTTGTGGGGACATCTGTTTGTTATTCTTTTACCCTATTCACCAGTAATAAAACCTTACATAGGCTTATAATGGACATAAATAAGCTGATAAAACACAAAAAGCTACCCTGAATACAATGCTATTACATATTTTCTAATTCTAACAAAAAAAAACACTTACTGCCCTTGTGTGGTACAGACAGGCCAAGTTTGGGGGTCTGGCTCAAAGACTACTATAATCATGTCCTACCCAGAGTGGACATTCTGTTTCCAAACAGATAAAGCTGTTACTGCACCATCTTGGATTCAGTTCAAACCTGGTTTATCAAGGTTTGAAATATTTCTGTTCAAATCCTGTCTTATTTTTTTCAGCCCTTGTTATTCTGACAGCCTGAAGAGTACATTGCATGGCAGGGAAAGTGTGGGAATTAGTGAGCTATGTTCATAGTAATCCAAGCATGCTCTAAAAGGACCTAAATTTGAAGAGTGAATTTGGATTTTTATATTCATTTGTATCAAGTGCTATGTTTTTAAATACTAAATTGTGGTAATGCTGTACTAATATATCTGTTCTCCACATATAATGGGTACATTAAACAGTGCAGGGATGTATTTTTCATTGAAAAGATTAAAATGTTACATGACATTAGGAAAATTTATCAGATTAAACTGGTAATAAACAGAAGTAGCCTTTTACAATGCAATTCACAAAGTGTATTCATCTTGGAAACAGTGCATGGTACATTTTTGTCCTATATGAAAATGCCCCTGCTTTTATCTTCAGTTTCGACATTGCATTTGTCTTCCTCCTACAAAAGCTTTTGCCAGCTTTTTTGAGGCCTGACACTATACAGACTTTGAGCATAATCTGATTTGATGTAGAATTGCAGAGACTGGATACGAGATGATGATTTGCCCAAGCTGCAAGATTACAAATCAATTGACGGTGACAGGTTGGCGACGTCATCGTTTTCAAAAAGCTGCGTTTTGCTTGTCCGCACGACAACAAGATAACTGCGTTTTCAGTTTTTTCCATGCTGGAACCCGTTTTCAAAAAACTCAGTTTTAGGTCACCCAAAACGCCAGCGCCGTGTGGACGCAAGGCCAAAACGCATAGAAACTTCTCTGTTTTCACATAAAAACGTTTTCGTGTGGACAAGGTCTAAATTCCCATAGTTACTGGATCCAGGCCAATAGAGATTAGGTGTGTGTGTGTTTGTGTGTGTTTTTAAATATGTGTTAGAATTTTTCAGTGTGCTATCAGTTTTGTGATATATATATATATATATATATATATATGTATGTGTGTGTGTTTGTGTGTGTATGTGTGTTGTTCTGTTTTCATGTTGTCAGACATAAAATGTTTTAGGGGGAGTAATGCTGTATAAAGTAACTGTGCAACTGTGCAAGAAAGTTGCAGCTTGCCTCATTAAGGAAATGTGAAATAGGGCTCTGTTGTGACAGTGAGTGTGCAATATCAACACTAAAGGCGATGACTTAGACACCTTTTTTGGTAGCCTAATGCTACTAGACTGCTACTACTGTTTTCTGTTTCTGAACACATTTTATCTAGAGAACTTAAATCAGCAATAAGGATTACTCAGTCAGAAATTTTGGAGTGTTATGGTCAGCATTACACCACCCATCATTATTATTACCAATTACTATTAGTAGTATCTGAAATCATGCATTTGTATGGGACCTTCACGACCCTGTGGTAAATGTATAGCCTAGGTCCTCCTGAGAAGTTAACAATTAACTATGCATTTAATATGTGCACGTCTGAAAGTAGCCTGCTAGAATGTGGCATGCGCGCGATCGTATTTGTTGTGAGGCACTTGCATTAGCATTGTGCCCGATTACAGACATTTATGTGAATGGAGCATTAAAATCTCTGTCAGAAGTGGGATTCGAACCCACGCCTCCATTCGGAGACCAGAATACCCCGGAACTGGGAAGGGTAAGCCCTTGAGTCTGGCGCCTTAGACCGCTCGGCCATCCTGACATAGTATAGAGGGCGCTCTTTATCACGTTAACTGCCTTCAGCGATCTCAAAGTCTCGACAGGGTTTTGTAAATCGGCATTATTGGAAATCTTATTGGAGCTTGCATGACAAGGCTATTAGTTTAGGACGTCACCTTGCGGTCGATATGTTAAACTAATTTAACACACTGAATTTAGTTCTTTCGAGACTGTCCTATTTACATTAATTCTTATATGTATGATAGATATGACATCCATAGAAGTGTCTCTGCATGAACTAAAACCTCTGTCAGAAGTGGGATTCGAACCCACGCCTCCATTCGGAGACCAGAATGCCCAATTGGGTAAGGTGTTTCACCTTGAGTCTGGCGCCTTAGACCGCTCGGCCATCCTGACATATGAATATGCGGCAAATGTCAATGTCACATCATGACCACACTGAATCTTTCTTCCTAAGTATAAGCTGTAGATCTGTAGATGTAGCTGTAGATGTCCGAATAATAGCCAGTTTATGTTTATATTTAGTGTTTTTTGAAAGAGGCTTCTATCCAAAGCGACATAAAATGGTAAAAACTAAACAAACTAAACCACCAGGTTACTTAGCCTAGACTTCGTCATAAGTGTTTGTGTGGGAGAGAGAGATCTACCAATTTACACAACAATCTAATCATATTGTAGGCTAAAAACTTTGTGTGTGTAGAAATTCAGAAAATTTACAAAGAGTAACATTAAACGGATTGAGAGATGGAAAGATTAGAATAAGAAGCGCGGGGGCAAATGTTTCTCCTCTGGCAGAGAATTAGAATCTGGGGTCTGTAGGGTTTCACCACCACTCAACTACCAGTAAGGGACCAAGACTCACTTTCTTGTCCACTTCTGGACCTTCTTAACCTTATCATGTTAACTTTTTAATTGTTAATTAGTCCACTTGTGTCACTTTTGCTGTTTACAGTAGCCTAATTTTATGTGGATGAAGATAGACTTTCCATTGCACATTTATGCAGCCAAAGTTTTATACGCGACCTTCTAGGTAGAGAACGCGAACCCTAATAACGCTATGCGTTGGAGAATGCTTGTGGCGTAATTGTTTCTGTGATAGAAAGCTGTCAAGTTCCTGTGAATTGAGACTGTAAGGAATGAGTAGCCACCCGGACATTAATAAAAAGAAAGCAAATAGCCGACTTGACTTAGTTGCCAAACTCAGTTAGGCAATAAACTGCCGAAAACATGTTGTTAACACAGTGTCCACAACTCTAGGCTATTCTTCAGACATGTACATTATTAGTCTATACGGAAATGTGGCGTTGCGTGTGCTTATTTTGCACACGACACAGTAAATCATTACCCTGAAGAAGGTAGAAGTGCAGTTGAGAAATACGTTCCTCGTGCAGAGAGTGGGGGAGTTCAGTAACATCACGCCTAACAAACCCTGTAAAAGCTTCCATGTTCAACAGCAGTGGCATATAATAAAGCTTCCACCATCCCTACTATAACCTACACATTAAAGTCAGTTACAGTGGACATATACTTCCACATCCCAATGGAGGCCTGTGTTTGACTGTGTTCAGATTGACCACCAAACTGAACAAACCAGACAAGCTTC
Source organism: Tenualosa ilisha (assembly GCA_015244755.2). NCBI lineage: Eukaryota > Metazoa > Chordata > Actinopteri > Clupeiformes > Clupeidae > Tenualosa > Tenualosa ilisha. Next base: position 1,699,046 of record PYXC01001082.1, read on the forward strand.
CCGCCTGCACATTTTGGCAGACCAATATCAAAGCGTGAATGAACACGCCCCGCAACAACCTACGGATGGATCTGCTGAGTGAATCAGGCTGAGTGCAGCGCCCCGGCACTTTAAAGTCGCAGGAACCTAATAAAACATTCTGGAGACGGCTCCGATGTGTGGTACAGGTGTCAGTGATGTGTAAACCTTGATGACAGAGAGGCAGTGTCTATCTAGTATGTTCATGCGGTCAGCAATTAAGCTACAGAAAATAGGTTGATCTATAGCACATGTAATTGATCCGAGTCAATTCGTAAAATGAAAAAGTTTACATCAAGCGTTAAGCCGCTGAACATTTTAAGCAGACATGCGTCCAACGGTGCTGTGGAGCAGGTTTGCATGGTAGACTGCCATCAACTTAACCCGATCAGTTTTACACTTGGTTTTGGAGAACGTATTTTGAGGACTGAGGTGGTAAATGAAAAAGATGGACAAGAAATTGAAAAGGTCGGTGTTTTTTCCAATGTTTTCTTTGGGCTATACTGTTGTAAAAGTAACAAGCTGGTAGGTTTTGCAGTCTAAATTGTTTTAATCTGTGGATCTGTTATTGCTGTGAATTAATTTTGCCCGTGTGCTATCCATACTCTTAACTGATTGCCGTCACCGTACGTACTTTGATCTCAGCTCCTCCGTAAGCGTCCAAAGTTTGTTGACTAGGTGGAAACTTATTTTACATTATAGTGTGTGCAAATACATTCAGTAAAGGCTACTACATTTAATCTTGTTTTTTTTTTTTTAAGTTTCAACACAATAGCTGATTTTAAAATTATTTTAGGCCTAGCTTTTGTTATGAATTCTAATAAAACATTTTTTTTAATTTAAAGATGTCATTTTGTGCTATACAGAGAATAATTATTCCTCAGAGGGTTATTTTAAAATCAGACACACATCAGAACATTGAATAAATATTTTTGTGTGTCTACTTATTAATGTATAGTTTATGTTAAGTAGTTAAAGAGTAGGAATTTCAAACCTGAAATAATTTCACATGGGCTCCAAAATGGCACTCTCATTCCATTCTGTCCTACCATCCTCAAAATCACTGTACTGATGGTCATGTGATAACTGTAACAGTCCTATGAGGTCTTTGATGTTGTGCTCCAAATATGAAGTCAGACCATATTAATGCACCTGTCGGATTAGTGGCTGGTGAAACTCTCGTTTAGTGCTTAAATTTTAATCACTAGTCTTTAGCAGTCTGTGAAACAAAGTCTGTGAGCTTAAAGTTCACAATTTTTTTATATGATACTTGTTAATTATCTGGTATATCTTGTGTTTTCTCATGTTTTTATCCAACCTTTAACAGGAGAATGGGGGCGTCAGTGATGTCTGTTCTCACCCTCCAAAACTTGGCTTTGATAACTTGGGCTATGTCCCAGGGAGCCCCTGTGAGTTGTGCCCCCAGAACAGAGCCTTGTGCTGTGGCTCCATAGACACGACTGTAGAGAGGGATCCGGAAACTCAGAAGCCTTCGGCTCAGTCTGCCCTGGTGAGGATCAGGGTGGAGGGTATGACATGCCAGTCATGCGTACAGTCCATCAAGGAGCGTGTGTGCCAACTGCCTGGCGTCATGACTGTCCAGATATCCCTAAGTGACAAGGAAGCTGTGGTGACGTTTAACCCTGGCCAGCTGGGCCCAGAGGAACTAAGGGCACATATTGAGGACATGGGCTTTGATGCCATCCTTATAAGCCACTCCATTTCACCCCTAGCCTTTCACAGGAAGATAGAGGAGGACAGTGTGGCAGGGGAAGTGGGGGTAACTCTGGGTATTGACGGGATGCGTTGTGGATCTTGTGTGAATAACATCCAAGAGCATGTATCAGGACTAATGGGGGTCTGCTCTGTCAGTGTCTCCCTGGAAACCAGGAGTATGGACCTCAAATTCGACTCCTTACTGCTCACCTTGGAGACGGTGAAGGAGCTTGTTGAAGGGATCCCACCTGGTAATTTTCGTGTGACCTTGCCTGCAGTGACTGGGAGCACAAGCCCTACAGAGACAACCCACACCTCCCAACACCTGAACTCTGCACTCAAGCCCCAAACTACAGACAGTGTGGCTTTCCAGGCTGCCACTATTAGAATCTCAGGGATGACCTGCAACTCCTGTGTGCAGTCCATTGAAGGGATGATATCCCAGAGACCTGGAGTTCAGTCCATCAAGGTCTCACTGAAGGAGGAAAAGGGAATGGTGAGCTTTAACCCCACCTTAACCAGTGCAGAAGAGCTGAGGGCCAGCATTGAGGACATGGGGTTTGAGGCCAAACTTGATAAAGGTATTGATAGCACATAGGATTAGTACAGTGTTCAATTACTTTCCATTGGGGAGATACAGTGGAAGGACAATTGAAAACAAGTTGTGATTTGATCTGAATGACTTGTGGTTGAATATAGTTCAAATTTTGCTAGCTGCTGAAGTGCTATTTTCAGAGAGGAATTTCAGTTTGTCAGCTGTGTTGCTAGGCCTAGTAAGTGACTTGTTACAATATTATTACACTCATTCTGTGAAATTGTATCTTCATGTTTTCATAACATAGTTTAAATTTCCCTGTGTCACACAGAGACAAGCAGCTTGAAAGCTTTTGTGAAATTAATTTTCATCTAATCAAAATCCTCTTCACAGAATGCAATGAGTGTTTGAACACATTTCTCCATGGTAACGAGACAAGTGGTCTCCCCTGAGCTTCTGAGTGTCATAGCATTCTAGCACCACTCTGTGCACCAGGAATGGCAGCTAGCCACAAAGCGGATTACAGGCGGCCTTTGTTGCATAGGATTGTTTCTTAATGTAGTTCTTTGATGCAGCGGAGGTAGTTAAGGTCAGTCAAAATCAAATGACACCCAGGAAAGTTCAGAAGAGTTTGTTGTAGGTTAAGTATATGTTTGAATGTGACATGCTTTTTTGTATGATCCCAGCATATTTTACACCTGGATACCCAACTGCATGTGTTCCTTATATGTATTTCCAGACTGTGTTGTTTATGTTGTTTACTTTTAAAAAAAAATGTTTAATGATATTTGTGTCTTTTCTATGAAGAGCCCAGTTCTGCAGACAAAGGGACAACTTCTGAATCCAATGCCAAAATCCTTCCTCACCCTCGTCCCCAGCCATCTAACAGCTTAGCAGCTAAAGTGCCCAGCAACCAGCAGTCTTGTGAAGGGACCACCCAGAAGTGCTTTATCCGTGTAACTGGCATGACCTGTGCCTCCTGTGTGGCTAACATTGAGCGCAGCCTCCTCAGAAACAAAGGTGAACAAAACATTTTTTGGGGGGAAAATTTCACAAAAAAAGGGAATGTTGATTTTGATTATGCTATTCAACAATAAAATCAACGAAGTGTGTGTTTGTGTGTGTGGTTTTAGGTGTGGCATCGGTTCTGGTTTCCCTGATTGCGGGGAAGGCAGAGGTCCGGTATGACCCAGAGGTGCTGGATGCTGTTGAGGTCAGTCGACTCATAGCTGGCCTTGGCTTTGGTGCTACGGTCATGGAGACGAACACAGTCACTGATGGGAAGCTGGATCTGTCTGTGAGTGTGTGTGTGTGTGTGTGGGGGGGGGGGGGGGGTGGGGGGTGGGGTGGGTGGGTGTGTCTGTGTGTTCACCCTTTAGTTTAATATTTGTGTTCTCATGTGGAGAATGTGTCATTGTTGGTGTTTGTGTGAAGAAAGTACAATTTTCATTTTATTTATTCGTAGGTGACTGGCATGACGTGTGCATCATGTGTCCATAATATTGAAAACAAACTGCTTGGGACCAGGGGTGTATTTGAGGTCTCTGTGTCGCTGGTAACCAAAAAGGCTCACGTAAAGTTTGACCCAGAAGTCCTTGGTGCTAGGGACATCATCAGAAGCATTGAGGTATGCTGGGTCAGTTTAGCACCCAGAATAAGATTTTAGAACATCACCTCGCTCTCCATAGTTCTGAGTTTTTTAATTCCCTTTGTGACAGGCTCTGGGATTTGAAGCCTCACTGATCAAAAGTGATGGTTTTGGAAAGAATGAGGCATTGGATCACCAAGAGGAGATTCAACAGCAAGTATCCCTGCTTGTTTCTTTACAATATTAGCATTGCCAAAATTATGTTTGCAGTTGCCTCAATATTTATTGATAGTAGTGGTGTAGAGTTTGTTGTATGCACCTTTGAAACATTATCATTATCATTCACAGTGTGTGCATTGTGGCATGTATCGATTTTGTGCACATTTGCATCTCCATGTGCTCCAAGTGGTTTTGTGAGGAATGCCTTTACAGTTTGAAGCTTTTAGATCCAGCTTTGAAACGTGACCTTAGCCTTTCACAGTGTTTCCATTTGCAGCATCTGTACATAATTTTGCATGCATTTTTGTCCTTTTGAGTATGTCATTGCTCTATAGTACATGTCTCTTACTTCCATGAATGTGTGTGTGTGTGTGTTTAGATGGAAGCAGTCTTTTCTGTTCAGCCTGGTGTTTGGCCTCCCTGTGATGGGTCTAATGATCTACATGATGGTGATGGACAGCCAACACAAGGAGCACGGAGGCTCTATGCCCCACGAGCAGAATGTCCTTCCTGGGCTCTCCATCCTCAACCTCGCCTTCTTCCTTCTCTGCACACCTGTGCAGGTAGCACCAAACCTGGAAGTGCTAACTGTAGTTGTCTAGTTTGACTGATTGGCTAAACACACCATAGCATTTCCTTAGCATGATATGCTAAGCTAAACAGCTGAATCTGCTTTAAGGCAGACCAGTAATGAAACTCTATGACGCTGACTTTACATCCTAATCAGAGCTGTGTTGACTATCTTCCTTTTGCTCTGTGCCCCTTAGATCTTTGGGGGTCGCTATTTCTATATTCAAGCGTACCGCTCACTGAAGCATAAAGTGGCGAATATGGACGTTCTGATCGTATTGGCCACCACCATTTCCTATATCTATTCCTGTGTCGTCCTATTGGTTGCCATCGCCGAGAAGGCGGAGAAAAGCCCAGTCACCTTCTTTGACACTCCCCCGATGCTGTTTGTCTTCATTGCTCTCGGTCGATGGCTGGAACACGTTGCCAAGGTACTCACTCAGTGTGGACAACATGACATCTCACTGCTTTTGTGATTCCATCACAACCCTTTTTTTATGTGTCTGAGGGAATAAGTCAGAAAGTGAAGAAGAGGGGGACTGAGAAAGAATCCCTTAACTAAGTTGGTCCAGCATGATCCAGCCACAGGCTCAAATCCGTGACACACAGCACACACACACACACAAAGCAACCTCGGTTTAGGAGTAGAGCGCGCTAGCCAGTCGACTGAAAAGCCCAGGCCGTCAGTCAACTGATTAGCACATTCTTGAGGCATCAGGAGGGAGGTTTACTAGCGTCCTACATGCACAGCTATTCTACAGCCTGGCTAGCTGGCATCTGTTACATATGCAGTAAGATAGAACTGTAGGTAGTGCCAGATGCTTTCACTACCCTTGTGCCATGGATCTTCCACTATCACAATTCTTGCAGTGACATTTGGGGGGGGGGGGGGGGGGTCTAAGGCTAATTTAAAATGTGGAATGGAGTGGAGAGACTCTGCAGTCTTTTGTAAAAATAGGCCAAAGTAAGACGAGAGAGACAGAGAGGGTAACTTGAGCCACACTGTATGAGCACCTGCATCAGCAGAAGGATGACAAGAAACTGAGCTGAGGAGTGTCCCATATGCCCCTATAGGGATACATCACACCAGATGTATCACATCGCTTTAGATAAAAGTGTCTGCTAAGTGCATAAATCCCAGCTGCCACCGTTGTGCCCTTGAACAAGGCAATTAACTCTAAGTTACTCTATGGGAGACTGGCCTTGATAGTTGACAAATGCAAGTCGCTTTGGACAAAAGTGTCTGCTAAATGCATAAATGTAAATGTAATGTAAATGCAATAAGTACAGGAATAGAGAATGGCCTGAGCATCCTGGGTCCCTACTTGTTTTCAAAACTACTCTCAGCACAGGGACCCACAGCATATACTGTACAATCAATCAAACAATACAATCATCAAGGTCTACCCTGTGGCTGCTATCAGTGTTATACACTGTTTACTCTTCTCATGTGTGGTTCCACGCTGGTGGAATGACCTTCCAAGTGCAACCAAATCAACTGATGCCCTCCACCTTCAAGAAACTCTTGAAGACCCAGCTCTTCCAAGAATACCTCCTGGCGTAAATTTTTGAGAATGCACTTACAAACTTATACTTAATTTCTCTTTTATACTGCACTTTATTACACTATTGCACTTTCAACTTAAAATAGTGCAGTTCTATGTTAGCAATATGCACTCTTTGTTAGTTTCTTTCATTGTGTTGTAGCTTAAATGTTATCCTCTTTTGTAAGTCGCTTTGGATAAAAGCATCTGCTAAATGCTTAAATATAAATGTAAATGTACATTCCAAGCCATCTGTTCAGTTAGGAGATCCTTCTGTGGTCAGATGAGGTGGTGGTGCCTTGTGCTTTTTGGGTGTTGTACTAAATAGGAGAACAGGTGAAGGTTGTGGGCTAGTAACGGCCTGTCCATCAATTTGGTGGGATAGACCTTCCTACAGGTCTCGAAACCTGTCTTGGGCTCGAAAACGACAGCCTGGCGATCGTCAGCATCCTCTGCAAACTTGCAGGGAATTTAAAGCGGGCTGGTGATGGGAATGGTAAAACAAAGTCAGGGTAATTGGTGACTCAGCCTTGGTATGATTCTGTGTTGGTTGGTATTTAGGCATATCAGAGAGATTGCTGATGTCCAAGACTGGATCTGTCTGTGCAGCTATAGATTGCTTAGAGCAGGGGTTCTCAAACTTTATTGTGCCGGGCACCCCTCATGGAACAGAATAATTTCCAAGGACCCCCCATAATCACTAATGAACATAAACCATACAGGCGTATATTCATTGTTCAGTTAGCTACCTATTTCATAGCAAAGTTTTTCCACGCACCCCCCTGCCAAAGCACTGCAGACCCCTGGGGGTCCCCGGACCCCAGTTTGAGAACCACTGGCTTAGAGTAATTGCTGATTATGGCTGGTTTTGTCTGGGCCTTTACAGAGCATAGAGAGAGATGCGACAGAGTGGTCGGCAACAAGTTTGGCCCCAATCCAGTTGAGTTCTGACAGAGAGCAGGCTCGCTGTAGACAGAGATCAAACAAGAATAAAGTAGTGGCTGATAGTTAGAGTTAGCCCTCGACACCTGTTCATCCTACAACCCTTGTTTTTGGCGACTCCTTTGTGAAAAATTTAACAGGAGAAAGGATCATGGTTATATGCTGCATTCCAAACGCATCCATCTCTTGACACTAAAAAGCAGTCTTTTTAGAGATGGCATCAAAACATAGAACTATAAAACTAATCATTGTGCATGTTGGAGCAAATTACCTTTTTAAAGAACAGCTCAATGTCTAAGGGGATTTTTCTTCTCTTCTCTCCAACTTTTATCAGTGTTCCACTTTCAGCACAGAGAAGCTTTGAGTAGAGTACATTTCCTTGAAGCGGGCCTTAAAGCAGCATGTGTCTGCAAACTAACAGGTTTGTGAGTTTGCACATGTAGGGTCATTCAGGTGGTTTATCATATGATCGAATGTGAAAAACAGCATTGTAAGAATGCTTAGCAGAGATTGGTCCCATGACCTGCTTGTGACTTCAGTGGCGTTTACAGGTGCTTCCTGAATGATTAACTAGTGCACTGTGTCCCTATAAATGCATACAATTACCCTGGATAAGGTTAGGGTACAGGGTACTAACTCAAGGGTCTCCTTTGTCAGGAATGTTCAAACTATTTGTTTTTTTTTATGTTTGTTATCATGCAAGTACATTGGTATCATAGGAAGCATATGCCTCACATCCACCCAGGAGATGTGGATTATTTAGTAGATTCTCTATACTAATTTTCTATACTAATAGTGTTTCTCGGTTTAGGTCCAGAGTCTGTTTTAATGTTGTCCATTTAAAGTGTAACTGCACCCCAAAACACGCTGACTTAATGAAATGACTTGTATGGGGCGAAACACACTGATAACAGGGCTAATATTGACAAAAACGTGTTTCCAGACAAAAACAACATTTTGTGTCATTTTACATATTAAAAATAGCTCCCCGCACCCTCTACAGTTTCAATTACGACACAACATTTGATGACTAAAATGATGACGGCATGCCCCAAATGTATACCACTATGTCATACCTCCCCACCTCTAATGCTCTAATGACTGCTCTAATGAGAGATGGGCAGACATGTCTGGGTAAACCTACTCGGTGGCAGCAGTATATATTCCTGGCACTTTTGGCCCAGGTAATGAATTTTTCTTGTATGGTAAGACAAATAGTCTACTTATGGTCTAATCAACACAAATCACAAGACAACAATCTAAAATATCTCTGTAAAGAGAGCATAATTCAGATATTCATCAGTCAGACATGCAGCTTCTGGTCAGGACAGACATTTCTGGTGTTAACTAGTTTAACCCAGTGATTGACAATTCACTTCTTGAACTGTACAGTAGGCTATACAAGAATAGGCAGACAGACAAAATGTAGCCTACCACCTGAACGTCACATAAACAAGCTGTTGCAGTGCATCATATTTCGCAAACAATAGCCTATTAAAAGTCCATAAGATGACACCTGTCTTTCATTCAACAGAGAGAATGCATTCACCAACAACATGGCCATATAATAGGCTTACGATTATTTCAGAGAAAAACTTTGCCTTATAACACTGTTAGTTATAATAGACCGATATAATAGGCTGCACACCCACTGACCTAACAGCAATCAGGCTCATTTAAAGTTTTTTTTACACTAATGATGTGGGGTATGATTGTGCTGATTACACAACATTGGGTAGTGTTTTCTGACATTCAAACTGTAGACTACAAAATCTCACCGTCTGAAATGACATGGAAAGTATTTGGCTGGAATTTTTTTAATTTTTAATTTTCTTTAACCCGCACTTTAGCACACAATTGCAAATGTCGTTGACTAACATAGGTGTGGGTCAAGAAGTTCTAACGTAGAACCAGGTGTTGAACTCCTGCCTGTGATGAACCACTGAACCACTATGTAGCTAAGTAAATCCTGGCGCATGAAACAAGCACCTGAAGTTATATTAGTGGCCGCCTCCCACACTATCCCCTTCTCAGCCAGGTCAGCCCTCCCCTTAGTGTGCCTTAGCGTCCCCGCTCTTTTCAGAAGACTTTTTCAAAAACGTGAAATGGGTGTGATTAGGGGGACTGTTTGTCTAATATTTCATTAAACATTTATTCAAACAGCCAGGATTCCAAAATAGGATTTTGACATTGCAGACATTAAAATGGAATTTCAAACTCTACAATGTTTTCCGTCCAAGATCTCTGTTAATGCACTGCACTGTCCATGTCTTTACTAGAGTAAAACTTCAGAGGCGCTGGCTAAACTCATGTCTCTGCAAGCAACTGACGCCACCATAGTTACTCTGAGTCCAGACCACTCCATTATCAGGTATGTTGTGCAATGGTCTTTTTATATACTGCACTGTAGGTCTTGTGACTGAAGGGACAAGCAATAATGCTTTGCTGTTTACTTTTGAGTCTGAGGAACATTCCCACACGAGGAACATATATGATTGTTATCTGCCCTAACAGAATAATTTAGAGAACATCTAACTCCCTATATAAAATGTGTTATGAACATTTATGTGACGCTTGTTAGCATTTGGGCAATAGCAACTAAATGTTTTGACATATGCTGTATGATTGTGTGTGTGTGATGCAGGGAGGAGCAGATCTCTGTGGATCTGGTCCAGAGGGGTGATGTAGTGAAAGTTGCTCCTGGAGGAAAGTTCCCTGTGGATGGGAAAGTGATGGAGGGCAGCTCCATGGCTGATGAGTCTCTTATTACAGGTTAGAGCTTATGCTCAAACACACACTTTACACAGGCTGTTCAGTGTAAAGTGTGATTACTTTAACTCTTCTGAGTCTTTATTTTTTCTTCTGCACCATGTTAATGTCATTCCATGATGGCCATTTTCTAGATATCAGGCCATTGAATATACTGTCAATACAGAAGACTTCATTACAGTCACAGTTACACTATTTAGTGTATGTATAAACAAAATAAGATTGTATGGAGCTAAACAAGTGTGCTGACCATCTCTCTTCCACTGACTAACACGGTTTTCTGGATGTGTGCACCGATCTGTTCCAATGTGTCCTCAGGTGAGCCAATGCCCGTCTGTAAGAAGCCTGGCAGCTTTGTGATCGCGGGCTCTATAAATGCACATGGGGCACTGTTGGTGGAAGCCACTCATGTCGGCGCTGATACCACTCTCAGCCAGATAGTCAAGCTGGTCGAGGAGGCCCAGACTTCAAAGGTGAAGGGTGCACACACACACACACACACATTCTCTCTCTCTCTCACACACACACACCTGATTTGTCACTCTCTCATTCTCTCTCTCTTTCTCTCTCTCGCTCGCTCTCTCACACACTCAGTCTATCTCTCTCTCACACACACAGGCTGATTATGCAGAGGTTTCAATAAAGTTATGATTATAGTGCAAAAAATAAACAGGTGAAGATAGCAGAGGGCACATGTGCTTGGCTGTTATGCTATGGCAGATAGTGGTAGAAACAGGCAGGGAACTAATAGGGGACAACAGACAAGTAAATTAAATGTTGTCATTAACCACAGTTGCTAAAGGCTAAGTAGAGTCGTAATGTGGCCTACATATTAGCATGACCATATTAGCATTGAAGCATTGTAGCATTAGCATTCTTGCATCCTCTGTTCTCTTCCATGTTCAGGCACCCATCCAACAGTTCGCTGATAAACTGAGTGGCTATTTTGTTCCTTTCATCGTCATCATCTCTGTGTTAACCTTGGTGGTCTGGCTCGCCATAGGCTTCCTGGACTTTGACATTGTTGCTGAATATTTCCCAGTAAGTACTGTTTCGTGTTGATTTAACTCTTGTGTTGTAAAAGTGTCTGAGAAATCTGTTGGCTGAACATTTAATATCTTTATAAAATGATTTGATTGTGCTTATATGTACATAATACATATGTGTCAATGATGTATTGCAGCGTGTTCAGTATTGGTGTTCAGGTTAACTTTATTCTCCCAAGTTCTGTTTTACCTGTAGTTCTGTTACTATAGGCAGAAACACCATTTTTGATGCATACATATTTGAGTGTAGATGGCATATTATAAGTGAGAAGCCATGTGAACAGTCTGCATATTTTTACCGCTCTGTCGCCAGGGTTACGATAAGAACATCCCGCGCACAGATGTGATCGTGCGCTTCGCCTTCCAAACATCCATCACGGTTCTGTCCATCGCCTGCCCCTGCTCCCTGGGCCTGGCAACCCCGACAGCGGTTATGGTGGGCACGGGGGTTGGCGCCCAGAATGGCATCCTCATCAAGGGCGGAGAGCCCCTGGAGATGGCACACAAGGCAATGACACATTACCTCTCACCCTACTCTCAGCATACCTATATTGTGTTTGAACAGTGACAACTTTCTACCTTCTGCAAAAATCCAGTTTGTTGTTTGTGGGGCCCTCTAGTGGTTCATCACTGAATTGCATATGCAGGGTATCAATCCAACACAGTAACTGTGAAGAAAGCTGTTGTAAATTTAAATGTAGTTTTATGTAGTTAAATGAAGTTTTTGACGTTTCCATTTCCGCTCCAGATCAAGGCAGTAATGTTCGATAAGACGGGCACCATCACCAATGGAGTGCCACAGGTGACGAGGGTACTGGTGATGTGGGACAAGGCCCGCATGTCCCTCCGGAAGGTTCTGGCTGTTGTGGGCACCGCTGAGGCCAGCAGTGAACACCCGTTGGGCATGGCCGTCGCCAAACACTGCAAACAGGTGAGAAAGGGTGTGTGTGTGACAGGGTGGGGATGGGGTGTGTGTGTGGGGGGGGCATAGATACACTTGTATTTGAACAAACAAAGTCAAGGCAAATGTCTTGCATTAGGTGGACCTGTGGGGATTCTGGGATATGTTTTGGATAAAAGCATCATCAAGGTCTCTGGATGCTCGTAATTTGCGTTACATAATATTCATTGTCTGTTTGTCGAGCTTAATTACAACACATTAGGTCATTTACAACACAGTAAATTAGAGTGCACTTTTGAGTTGGTGTTTGGTTGCCAGAGTAACACAGAATCTGATGAATGAGTCTAGTTGTTAAGGCGAGTGTGTGGGTGAGATTCCAGCCATAAATTCTGAGAAGAGTTTCTCTGTGTCGTGTTGTGCCATGCTGCTCAATCTGTTTATCTTTAAAAAAAAGTAAAAAGTGTCTATAAAAGTGTCAATAAGTAAAACTTTATCCACATGTGTAAGTGTCTGAGTATGCATACACATGTCAGTTTGTCTGTCTGTGTTGGTGTGTATATGTTTTGATGGTGAGTGTGCATATACAACCAGAGACCTATATCTAGGAGAAGACACATCACTTAAAAAGTCCTCCCGTAGAAATGTGTTACGGCCATTTGTGGCGTAGTGAGCAAATTGCTGTTTTAAAGAATGCCCTTTTCAGCTTTATTTGAGCAATCTACAGGTAGGTTTTGACATTCTTCAATCCAGACTTAAACAAGGACTCGCACAACACACTTTTTAAGCCGATCTGGAGTTTTATATATTTCCCCATTTTGACAGGGCCTGGTCTTGTTAATCTCAAACAGCTGCCTGAAGGCGTTCCAAGATGGTGGCTGAGTGAGAAGCTCGCCTTAGAAGTACTTTGATATAACTTTCTCTCTTTCTGTGTGTGTGTGTGTGTGTGTGTGTGTGTGTGTGTGTGTGTGTGTATGTGTCTGAGTGTGCATATAAATTTATCTGTCTGCCTCTGTGTGGGTGTGTGTGTGTGGGTGGACGGACGGTTGGATATTTGCAGGAGCTGGACACAGAGACTCTGGGCTTCTGCCATGACTTCCAGGCCGTGCCTGGCTGTGGAATAAGCTGCAAGGTCTCCAATGTGGATGGGCTGCTGTGCACCCTAGACCAAACAGACATCAGCCCTGAGACCCATCTGACCATACAGGGGGCCACGACAGACGAAAGCAGCCTGCTCTCTGACTCAGTGTCTGGTCAGTTTCCGTTGGCAGTAGAAAAGCCCTGCCTTCCTTTCCCACTAAAAGTAAAGGAACAGCGATTTTTCATCTTAGACATGCAGGTTTTTTGGAGTGTGCTGGTAAGCTGTCCACAGATTTAGATGGGGAGCCCAAAGATGTTTATAAAAGTGTTTTTTACACAGTTCAGTTATGTCTTGGAGAACTAGAAGCTCAACTTCAGTTTTGTGTTTCACAGCCCCATTCAGTTAGCAGAACCTGCATGTTCGCTATTCAGGCTACCGAACTCTCTCGTTCTTCTTCCTAGCGACATCACTAGTTTGCACAACAGAGCTATTGTTGGAAATACTCAGGACTATCATTTTAAATGTAGTCTAGATTCTAGAACACTGGTCAGTCAGAGATTCTAGATTCTAGATCACTAATTAGTTGGGAGTGATTGTGTAGGCTCAGGTTTCCAAAATTGCAAAGTATGGTTCACCGTGAGTGACCAATTTGTTTTTATGATGTTTAAGGTGCAATATGTCAGTTTAATAACATGATATAGATGGTCTGTGTAAGTCTGTGTAAGTAATCGTGTGTTCACGTGTGTGTGTGTTTGTGTGTGTGTATCTGTGTGCCTCTGTATGTATCTGTGTGTGTGTGTGTGCATGCATTTTCCAGGCACATATGCCGTACTGATTGGTAATAGAGAGTGGATGAGACGCAACGGTCTGCACATCACCACTGATGTGGATGAAGCCATGACCAGCCATGAAAGCAAAGGACAGACTGCAATCCTAGTGGCCATAGATGGTACTGCCCTCCTATCTCACGTCTCTATCAGAAAAGGGTCTAATTCATTTGTTCTTTGAATTATTTATGCTTGCAAATAAAGGGTGTAACTATGTGACAGACGTTTGTTAGGGAAGTAGTTGTCCTTTGCCCCCTACTTGTCTTGGACTGGCATTGCAGCAGCCTTTGGGGAGCACATGGACAGAGTTGGTTTCAGTGTGCACACCTTAGAAGGTGTGGATAAAAAAGACACCTATTTTCCTCTTTTCTCATACACCTGAGTGCACCATTTTATTCTGTGTGTGGTTTTCATGTTTAATCCCATTTTTTAACTTAAATAAATTCAGATGCAAAACCCTAGTCATTGGCGATGAATTTAGTTTATTTTGATTAGATGATTAATTATTATTTGATAGAGAACTTATTTTTTTCATATTTCTGAAAATTAACTTACAGGGTTTTACTCTTCAAGTACTCTTCCAGTATTTACTGAAATAAAACTCTATTTTTTATAAACTTATGTTGCGGTTCCTGAGCTGGCTGTCATGCTTCCTTCTCCGCATTTCTCTCTCAGGAGTGTTGTGCGCCATGTTGGCCATAGCCGACACAGTGAAAGCCGAGGCTGCACTGGCTGTCCACACTCTGAATAGCATGGGTATCGAAGTTGTCATGATCACAGGGGACAATCGTCGCACCGCCAAAGCTATTGCCACACAGGTGTGTGAGTGGTTTGAGTGGTGTGTTTGTGTGCATTTGCATGCTTGGGTGTAATGGTGTGATCTTCTGATAGTGAAATTAATCCATATCACGTATATATCCAAGTATTTTTAAGTTTAGACGGATGTATGTCCATATGTGTTTGTGCAAATATGTGTTGAACCATGGCTCCGAATTTGGATCAGTGTATGGGGGCTAAATTGCCTATATATGTGAGCATATGTGCACATCCATTGCATTCTAGACTGCATGCAAAAGAGTGTGCCTGTTGTCTAGGATGGTTCGTTAAGTTCTGTGTTCTATTTTCGCAAGGGGGGGTGGGGGGAATCCCCCTTTATGCAGACCAAAGCTGAGCCCTCATACGCTGATACAGAAGATCACTGAAAAGTTTATATTGTGACGTTATGTGACACCCCCACTTATGCAGACCGAAACTATTCACGTTTGTTCCCATTGTAACGTATTATGTTGCTCTATCTTCGTCAGTATTAAACGACCTTTGGTTTCGTAAAAGCCTGTATGTTGGTATTAGTTGATGTACACTTGTGTAGGAACGTATAGTATATCAGATATGCTTATACCCACAGGTGGGCATCCGGAAGGTGTTTTCGGAGGTGCTGCCATCTCACAAAGTGGCCAAGGTGCAGGAGTTACAGGAACAGGGCCTGAGAGTGGCCATGGTGGGTGACGGCGTCAACGACTCGCCTGCTCTTGCCCGGGCTGACCTCGGTATTGCCATTGGAACGGGCACCGACGTAGCCATCGAGGCTGCTGACGTGGTGCTGATCAGGGTGAGTGTGCCCAACTAATCCGAGATTCACATCGTCAGTTGCCGAGCACCATGGGAAAAATCCATGTCAAGGCGTGATGGCTGTGACATGAGTGATGGCGACCTAAAAAGACACACACACCAGCGGTGACATTAGGGTGTGGAAATAGACAGGAATCGTCATTTTCATGGGGGTAATGAAAGATTTTGTTGAGACCGGTACATACATGTTGATGTTTACACTAGAACACTAGGCCGCACTCACCAACTGTTCTTATGGAAAACTTTTCAGGAAGATTCTGGCCTCACCAGTGTTTCCTTATCTAGGATTTGTGAATATGAATCAGGTTTTTGTAAGCCCTTCTTGTGTCCAAGAAAGAAAAATCTTAGGAAGATATTGGTGAATAAGAGAATAACATTCTCTTCAAACAACAGTGGATAGACCTGATATGAAGCCTGTGTGAAACAATGAAATGATCAAAAATAGTCTTTTAAAATCACATTACAGTGTTTTACATTACAGTGTTGTGCTTTTACTCTGTGATAGAATGATCTGCTGGACGTAGTCGCTAGTATTGAGCTCTCAAAGAAAACAGTCCAGAGGATTCGTATCAACTTTGTCTTTGCTCTCATATACAACCTGTTAGGAATCCCAATTGCTGCAGGTAGGTACATGATTAGGTGGATGGTATCTGTGTGAGGTTTGAATGAGCAAAGGCAAAAAGTGTGTGTGGGTTACATGGTTTTACATCAGAAATAGTCTATTTTTGGTTGTGAGGTGGATGACTTTGTAATGAGATATTTAGCTGCTATGTGTGCTATGTGAGGTGTGTGAGTGTGTGTGTGTGTTTGAGAGAGAGAGAGAGAGAGAGTGTGTGTCTAACTGCGTCTGATGTTTCAGGTCTGTTCATGCCAGCTGGTCTGGTACTTCAGCCGTGGATGGGCTCAGCAGCAATGGCAGCCTCCTCTGTGTCAGTGGTGGTGTCCTCATTATTGCTCAGGCTGTGAGTCACACACACACATGCACACACACTCAACAAACACACACATATACAATATACACATTATATGAGTACACACATTACACCTAGTGACACCTGTGAAAAAACATAACAAAACCAATAGACACTCCAACTGCTTCCTCCTGTCTATCCAATCCGCAACTGACAAAATGACATTCAAAAAACAATCAAAGACTCAGTGTAACCCAAGAGACTGTGTGATTGTGTTCATGAAACTTTTATTGCTGTTTGCTCTCCCCTCTCTTCCTTGTCTACCTCTCTCTGTCTCTCTCTCTCTCTCTCACCCTCACCCCTCCCCCTTCATCTCTTTTAGTGTCTAGATTGGACTATCCCTGGGGAAAGGGCTGCTCATCATTATTATTGTCATTAACTTTCAGAAACTATGTTTTGGGAAGCAGATGTTGCATTAACTGTGTTCAGGCTATCATCTTCTCTCTCTGTCTCTTTTCAGTCTGTGTGTGTGTGTGTGTGTCAAACCGCGCTCTGAAGTATTGTGGGGGTGGATAACTCTTCGGGCCCCTGTTATGACAGCCTGAAGCACACCAATTGGACCAGCTAGCTTCTTTCCTCTTAACTGTGGCTCATTTTGGCACTCTGTGCTCCCTGGGAAGCGACACCGATCTCCCACAATGAAATAAAGTAACAAAAAAATGTAAAAAAAAAAAAAGAGATAAATAAATAAAAAGTTCCTTGCTGCACTGTTGCCTTGGAAACCGTAACAGAGCGGCAGGTGTTCCAATGGTTGCCAGGGGCAGATTTCAACATGGACGCCCACTCAGGAACAGCACATAGGGCACCCAGAGCCCAATCCCTGCCCCTTCGCCTCTCTTGAGTTCTTTTCCTCTCTCATTGTCATATCCACCATCACGATATCCCTCTTCGTTCATAAAATCACCACTTACACATACTGTGTACTATTCCTTGTCACCCACATGCTCCCAGTTTCATGAAGACTTGCTATCTCACTTATGCTCATCTGTTTTGTTACTCTCTCGTTATTCCTCTCTCCTATCTTCATTCTTTTCATTCTCCTCAACCTTTTCATTCTTTTCGTTCTCCTCAACCTTTTTCTGCTCCCATTCTTCTCAGGTATAAGAAGACTCCGGTCGAGCTATATGAGCTCAAAGCCCAGGGCCATGCAAAAAGCCTCAACCCTTCTCAGGTGAGTGTGCACGTGGGCTTGGACGACCGCCATCAAACGCCCCCGCCCAGCCGGCGGATGACGGAGAGCCGAGGCAGCTATCTCCCGGGGTCCCCGCAACCGCCCTGCCGAACGGCAGCCGCCAGATCCTCCTCTTCCTCATCTGCTCGGCACTCTCTCCTTGATGATGAAGGAGGGGTAGACCACATTGTGTGACCTAGTCTCCTCCCATGAAAGGAACAAGGAGGATCTTCAAATATGGTTCTTTGGACCATCTGACCCAAAGACCCCAGTGCACTGAAGGTGACTAAAGAGGAAGAGAGGGCAATTAGTTTACATAAAAGCCAGCAGCTCAACCACATCTGGGTCTAATTCGAATTCTGCCTTCAAGTGCTTGTTGTAGCCTCCTACCTCTGAATTAGGATTTCATAAGGATGACTTGTTGCACACTCATGTAGTAGGCAGCCAGTTAGGTTCAGTAACAAGTAACACACATACAGTGGAAATGCCCCCCAAAAATAAAACACAAAGAAGAGCCAGTAAACACTATGACTTTAAGCATTATATTTATGAAATAGACTTCTTCAAGCACTGTCATGTGTTCCCTCCCCCCCCCCCCAAAAAAAAAAAATTATATATATATATATATTACTATCTACTGATGCCTTACCTTTCACCGTGTTTGGAGTGCAACTCCCTTAGTCATGTCACAACTAATTACATTCAAGTTGTGTATCATAGAAAAATCCTGACTTCACAGATCACAGGTTTGTTTGAGCGTTCATTTGCTCAGAAATCATATTTACAGTACCCCCGATAGTACGTGAAGGACATGGAAGTGCCCATGGGGACCTGGTTTTGTTTCCAAGCCAAGATCATTACCAAATTCCATCTCTATCTCTCTTTCCTCCTTACTTCTTCTGAGTCTTCACTGTACTAGAGGCAAAAAGTCCCAAAGTAAACATGTACATATGACTGGACACTGAGAAAATCCAAGGAAATCTGAAGGGATCATAACTGGATGGCTATAAAGATATCTGGAATGGAAGAGACATATGAGTATTCAAAAGGCACCAACTTTTCATATTTCATGTAAGGGGACAACAGTACTGTTAAGAACATTGCTAAATCACCTATTTTCCTTTTATTTTGAGCAACAATGTTTAATGTGAGAAAATCACTTAATTTGCATTATCAGTTAATAAATCTCAATCATCAGATAAAGATTTGACCCAACAAGAAAAGTCCTTTTGTAGCAACTGACCATGAATCTGCTCTTGGATTCCAAAAGAATACACATTTATATCCCCAATACGTTTTTTTTAAAGCCTCAGCACACCATCCTAAATGCAGTCTCTGATGTTCTTGGGGGAAAAGCGTGATCTTAATTTTAATGAAGAAGAAAAATCAGAGTCAGGCCTGGGAAGCAGAAAGACACCAGCACACAGTTGTATGTTTCAAAACGCTTTAAAGTTTAATAGGAATCATCCAGTTTATATATCAGAACAATTGCCCTTTGCATTTATCTGAACAGGTATGCTTGACGTTTGAATGTATCAAAATAAGGGAACAACATTTGAAGAAGAGAACAGTTAGGAATTGTACAGTCATGCACAAACAAGAGAAAGTGATACATGTGAAATTAAGATCTTGCGTAGCTGAAGATTGCACATCAGCACCACACGTAAACAAACACTTGTTTGTGTGTGTGTATGCGTGCGTTTGTGTGTATGTGCAACACTATGGAACAGAGAGGAAAAGTAACAAGTAAAATTCACATGAGAACACGAAATTTCATAATGACACACAAATTCAGTGAAGACATTCCCTTTCTTCAACATAAGCCGTATATAGCAGAACATATTCTCCTGTTGATATAGAAGCCAAGATGTTACTTCGCTATACCCATACACCAGAGCAATAATAGTATAAAAAAGAATAAAATAACTTTATTATCATGGCCAATACACACATATGTACAGTGCAACAAGATATGGTTAGCTGTTCTGTATTAAAATTGTCTCCTTTAAAGTGCATTAAAGATGAAATATCATTCCACATAAGACAATGAAATACGACCAAATACTGATTAGAGAAGGAAGCTAAATATTTGACTTGGCACAGTGCAAGTGTTGCACACCACTGTTACATACAGTAAATTTACCTCTGGATTTACCCATTACTTTGATGGAGCCTTAGCAAGACTGGATGGCATTAGCAAGAGTGGATGGCATTCATTTTGGATTAAGGTTAAGAGGAGCACATAAGGATATGCCTTCAAGTAGTTAAAAGCCATATCAGTGTGTCAACACATGATTTACGTCCTCCATTCAACAGACTATTGATTTTGTTTAGTTTTTCTGACAGCATGGTTCAAATTAATATGTGCCTATCAATAACATATCTTCCTTTAGGTCAACTTTACTCACAGAAAACAACAGCAGAATAGGGTGGAAAAACAAACACACAAACAAAAAAAAACACTTGTGGAAGTCGTAAACATAACATGGAAAGAGCGCCGTATGAAAGACACTGCATGGGTTCATTGTTGAAATAAAGGCCCAGTAGGCTCTGCATCAGGACAAAAGCATCAACAGACATTAGAAATTTATGAGGTAATGCATTTATGCAGCATTGTGTCCAACGTGTTTTAATCGGCAGTGCGCAGTGTTTGCTGGTGCAGTGTACCCATGGAGGGCTTCAAGCAGTCTTACACACTTGACAGAACTCACAGATTAAAATGCCCATTGGAAGTTTTGCTGAACTGAACTGGGATATAAAGATTTGCGCAGGTGGATAGAAAGGGAGTTGAATATGCAGATGCATAAGATGGGTGTACAGCGACACTGCTAGACATTTTGGGCGCTATGACAGAAAATTATTTTGGGCTTCCTAAACACTGATTATAATATTAAAATGTTCTCTAGGGCCCTTTATCAGTGCCAGGCCCTTGGAATCATCCTAACTTTTCCCCCCCTGGCAGTGCCCCTCTTCCCACATGGAAGCATATCTGCTCCCTTCTGATAGCCTAGAAATCTGGTTTGATGTTATAGTCTGTTTTGTCAGGCTACACTTCAGACTTCTCTAAGCAGATGTTGTGCTGTGACCCAGGAGGGGGATCCAGGTAGACAGTCAGTGACACTGCAGTGGAATGGTTCCTGCTGGCAGTGTAAATACAAATTGAAAAACAGCCCTAGAAAATGGTTCTTGGGGTAGACTCTCTAATTAGTGGTTCCAACAGCTGTGTTCATAGAACTGTTGTGTCTGTAAGAGTCTAATAAGGATGAATCCTAAATGGTTCTACTAACCCTACTAATATGTTTTGAATGGTGCAGGATCATCAGGTATAGGTTACATTTTAATGGGCTCTTGACGGGGAGTCAAAGAAAGAGAGACCAATACATTTACACCCAGTCAACACACAATTATTATATTTATCCTCTAAAATTTTTCAAAGCACTTCTATAAGCATGGTTAGATATCATACCTGCCCGATCTATGCATCTTTGGCTACTGGTAAATACACTGCATCCCCTCATCAAATATAACTGCAGTTATGGAACAATAACCGAAGTCATTTTGCGGCAACTTCGCCAAAATACGCACATGGAGATTTTTTGGTGGGTTATTATACCTAATAATGTGTTTTCCCTCAGTGGTCGAATGACATTACATAATGGAGAGGGAGTAGATAGCCTAGTACGTGGGCGACCACAGACAACAGGTAGATAAAATGAATGAAGCCAGTGCATGACGGTGTTGTGCCCTGTGCCACGTAACTATCATAAATCCAGTTTGCGTTACAAAATATGTCACGAGAGGCTGTGAGATAAAAGACAAAACGCAAGTTGCGCTTGTTCATATCTTAAATACACGGTGTAAAAAATAGATAGTTACAGTACATTAACTGAGGGTACAGGATAGGTTGCGTTTGCGAAGGGTTAAACCAATAAAAGCCTTGGTTTCCCTCACTGATATTGTGGAATGCGGTTGGACTGCGGAGGGTGAGACGGACTTGGCAAAGACAACCAGAGTGCACTCTTATCACATTTTCACGCCATCCTATCAGAATTCTGTTACTTCCGTTTAAGGTAAGATATTTCTGTTTCGTGTCTATAAGCTTAGCAAAGCTGTCGATACAGGGAAATTGACTGTGCATCTGTAACTTATTTTTAGTTGTTTTACCACATAACCTGCTTCAATTTCCTCGCACAGTTGATCGGTGTTTAAGAACTTCAGCTAAAACACAACAGAACTAAGCTCGAAAGAAATATATATGTTTATGAATCTCTTTCTATTAGCCATCTTTCGGAAGTTTGAAACGGTCATCTTGAAACAAATTAATTTAGGAGCATTAACGAAATTGAAGCGACGCTGTGGCAATTATGCGTCCCAAACAAGATGATGTACTATTATGTTTTTTTTTTTCTTCTCTTTTCTTTCCTCCAGGAGCAGGTGCTGTGAATCAACATGACGGCTGGATTGGAAAAAGCATGCCACCGTTGCCTGTCTAAAATAGCCAGTAATGGCAAGTAACCTCACACACAGCATCTAGTTTTCCTATCATTCACTAATCAATTCTGTGATATGACGTTAGGCCTATATAACATAAGCTGCACTGAATGTCATTTCAGCTTACTTTGTGGTGGGACTTCTGGCTTTCTTGGCATTGCCCCTCACAATGGCACTTGTGGGTGAGAGACTATGTAGCACTATCAAAAAATTTTTTTTTAATATACCATAATATCTGTAAGACAGGCATAATTCTAAAATGCTTATTTAACAGGAGCCAAGAACATTGACGAGTGTCCGGTTCAGCCAATGATCCCTCTCTATTTGCTGGTGGGGGGAGTGGTTGGCAGCATGAAGGTAAGCTGTTCTGAAAATCTGAAGTAGGCCTAAGTGAATTTCTGAAAGTTGACTGTTAACTGATTTCATGGCCAGTGATGAAAGATAAGCACATTGTTTGTTGTTCTTCCAGTAGCCCATTTCACACTCATCTTTACAAATGCATAGTTAGTTATAAATGTGTAGGCTTACTCTTGCTCGCAAAGAATCATCCCTGATGACTGGCCCATAAAAACAATATCAAGAGGCCTGGTGGGCTATTGATGTAGTGGTGAATATCAAGAGCAATGCACTGACTTGTCCTCGCTTACACCTACTGTACACATACCGTAGGTGTCCCTCCTTCTATATGACACGATGCACATGCGCTCCCTCATCTCCAAATCCATTGTTATTGGTGATGATGATGACGATGAGTACCCTTGGCGACAGAATGCTCACCGCTACTACGTCCACGTGATTCTGAGCATCTTCCTGTTTGTGTGGTTCCTCCTGGCGAACTACTGGGTGTTCTCTGTCTACACGCCCAACTTCATCGCACCCTTCCATCGGCCCCAGGAATACTGCAGGAAGTCCCTGTACATGTTTGCGGTGTTTGTCCTGGGCCTGAGCCATACTGTGCTTGTACTACTCCTCTGCTGTGGGGTCTGGATGCGTGTGTGCAACAGGACCAGCACACGCAATGACTATGGTGACAATGATGATCATGACTGATGGGGGTCTTCTCTGTTATAATAATACTGGCCTAAAGACCACCTTTGTGGGTCCTAAGAGGATGCTCTAGAGATCAGCTGAAGTAACTGTAAACTGGAGATGCTTTTTGTGTTGTTTGTGGGTGTTGTAGCCTATAGTGCATGATGTCATGTGACACAGTCAGTTCCTATCAGAAAGAAAAGAAGTGTTTAAATGCAATGCTTTGTGATTGTGAGAGTATTGCAAAGTTGTTTCAGTCAGCGTTGTGCAGTTCAAGTAGTGATGGGTGTCATATATTTGTTTCAGATGGATACAGTAGTATACTTTTTGTATCACATACCCTGGCTATAGCACGACTTGACTCTAGACTGTAGGCTGATAATGCACACTTTCTTTTTAGTTAGGCCTACAGATGTAGATGTCTGCATAGAGCGATGATGTTGATGATAAAATGTATTTTTCATAGCTGTACACTCAAAGAATGACTTAAAATGTGAAGTATTGTTATGTGGGCACCTTGTTCAGTGTTTTGATAAAATTAAATGACACGGAAACACAAACATTTGTGTGTGATTTTATTTATTCATTAATTTGTCTATTTATCTTTATTTTTGCTTTATTTTCACTGTCACGACTACTGCACAATACCATGCCAGCCATAGGAGTTCAACTGTAGTAGTTTGTCAGGACAATCATCAGAGGTGGGTCTGACAACAATTGTATCTGTCTCCACCCTGTGGTCAACCTTTTAAACATTCCCGGAAGTGACGATCAATCGAATCTCCTGCGCACATGTTGCAGCAGGAAGAAGTGTGGCAGATACAAACATTTGAGTATACGCTGTGTCGTTAGACGTTACGTCCTTTAGTAGTGTGTTTAAGTTTATATGTAACTTAAGTATACGTAATGACAAATCCAGGGAACTATCCACCTCCCGTATTTGATTATCCACCGCAGGCACCGGTGTTAAAACCCTCTTCGTTTCTGTGCGATTCTTCAGAAACCAGTAAATTTCAGGCAACACGTGATTGGAATTGGTTCGATTCACCGGGCTCGTTTCCTCCGCCACAACCACCGGGGCCTTGGAATTGTTATGGGCACGTTAATAACTGGCATGCTGGTTCTTGGCATCAGAACTTTGGACCGAACCGCCACCAAGGTGAGTGAGAAGGGCCAATGGTCCATACCCTGACGCGGTAGATATTTTTCTAACAACCTCTGCGCCTAGCCTAACATCTGGATGTTTTTTTGTTGGCACAGGGTCTTATCATAAGGCAGGAGGCCAGCATTATGGACGTCAGGACTTCGGTGGAAAAAAGGTAGGTACCGATGGTGGTATTATGTGAAAAGTCTGAATCAGAACGCTCTTTGAGACATCCATGCCTCTGTGATGGTGGTTGTGTTGATATGAAATATTTTTCTCTCTCTTTCATTTCCACTGTCCATAGAAGAACAAGAAAGATCCAGAGTTCGTTTTTTTCTGTGACACGTGTGACAGGGGCTTCAAGAATCAGGAGAAATATGATGAGCATCTCTCACAGCATGTGAAGGTAAGGAGCCCAACAGCAGTCCAGAAGTTTGCAGGTCATTATAGGTTTGAACCGGTTCAGATTCGCTGGCTTTGTGAAGTCAGGCTGGCCACTCTTGATTGTGAAATATTTTCAGTCCAGCATCATGAGGGGTGTAGATTTTGTGTTAGTCCACAAATATCAATATCGATGCCATTTTTGAGTCTACGTATTGGTCGAATTCTTTATTAATTCTCTACACAGGTGTTCAGTATTAGCATAGGTTTTTGGTGAAGACCCTGAATGTTGGTGCATAAGTTTTCAAAATAATTTTCCTATGTCTATGACTCAAGTAACTGTTTGCAAATATCATCCTTGTCTGTTTAACAGATGTCAGCTAGCCTAGCTGCATGTATAGAGTGTTAGTAAACCCACTTGCCTGTAGTTATTTGTTCAAGTTTCAAATGGGTTACGATCCGTTTTCTGATCTAATGTAGTCTCATCTAGAGCTGACCTTAACATAGTGTCTCCAGATGCGTTGGGGTCTAGATGGGTGTTTATTTCTGTGGCCTTGACTTTTGTGACCCTTGACTTCTTTAGTGCTCAGTGGCAGACTGCAATTTCATGGCGCATGAGAAACTTGTCAGGATTCACTGGAGGAATGTAAGTTGACGTTTGGCCATATAAGATATCTTTATATTTTAATTTAAAGTATATAAAATAATTAACTTTGTTAGAAGGTCTCAAAGGAGTGTATATGGATCTAGTTTATTATTGTTTTATAAAATCACATCTCTACTGTTAGATGAATAGATTTTGCCAGAAAGTTGTATTCGCTTTTATTAAAACGTATAAAATGCTTCTTTTGAACAGAACCATGCCCCAGGAACAAAAAGAATTAAACTTGATACACCAGAAGAGATTGCAAAATGGAGGGCAGAGAGGCGAAGGTGTGAAGTCCTCAGTAATATGGCTGCTAACTTGTTTGATGTAGTTTGATTTGTGAACAATTAATGAACAGATTGATTTACAGGTCTTTGTGTGCATAAGTGTGGTGGTTTTGTTACTTTTATAGACGCTTTCTTTGATCCCACACTTGATACATTACAATATCCTTCCATATTGTTATGGCATTGTTAGACCACTAGGTGACACTGTCTACAGGAAGTGCTTCACTACAGCAAGTGTCTGGATGTATTTGTAGGAACTACCCAACCCTTGCCAATGTGGAGAAGAAGATGAGAATAATGGATGCAAAGGAGGAAAGAGGAGAAGTTTTAGAAACAGCCCAATTTGGGTGAGTAAGCAAGTTATTCTATACCAGCGTTTCAAATGTAGTCTCATGAATATTTACCGATCTTAATTAACATGGTCTGTTTTTACCATCGTCTCTTTGATTTTGAGTGTGCCTTTGTGTGGGCGACTTTGTGTGTCTAAAGTCTATTGAAAGTTTTTTCAATTCACACTCAGGCGGATGAAAGGCCGAGGCAGAGGTCGTGGGGGGCACAGGAGAGGTGGTTTCCGTGGACGCGGACGGGGTAGGGATAACCATGCGCGTTTCAGTTACAAAGGTGTTGCTGAGGAGATTGCTGAGGAGCACCACCAGCCTGTCTCAAAACCTCCCAAAGAAGAGGATCCACTGGGGGCGCTAGCCAACAGTGACCCAGGTTTGTGCTTCCATAATCCCAGAAGTACAACTGACAAAGACTTTGAGTGACTTCAGATCAACAGTATCCACCAAAGTGTTTGCATATTTGAGTTGCCAAGATTATTAGAAAGAAGCTGCTGTTTGTGTATTTGTAGATGATGGGACACAAATGTTTATTTAGTCCATTACATTGTAAGATGTGCTCCACAAACAAATATGACCTGGTTTGATTATACTTTTTGTCTGTACTCTTTTGTTCTGGTAGACTCTGAGAAGGAGGAGGAGGTGGTTGGCGGTCACACGAATCCTGTGTCCATAGCCCCTAAGAACATGTCAGCCGGTCTGGCCTCGCTGGTGGCAAGTTACGGTTCCATGACAGAGAGTGAGAGTGACCAGGAACCTGAGGGTAAGTCCAGAGTGGACCAGTCTTTTAGAATTTTGTCATTCTGTCCAAAACAAAAAAATGCTGGCTTCTAAGGTAGCATTTGGTGGCATTAAGGCAACTATCCATGTATGTCTGATTCAGATAAATTGATACATTTCTGTCCTCAAAGGTACCCTTGTTTTGTTAAGGCAGCATACTGTTGCAGCATACTTAATGCTGCCCTCAACGTCCAAAATGTTATCAAACTATGAAGTCAGCTGTCAGTATCTTCCATCATCCAAAACAAAGTTTTTAGTTTTTGGCTGGTGCCTTGATGCCCACCACAACAAACTGACTTGTTAGACAGTAAAGACAAGCGAGGCAGCAAGTCACTACCTCCTTGTTTTGGACATACTGACTGACAATGCAGACATTACTTCCTGACCTGTTGTCTTTGGTGATTGTATGTCCACCCTATGAACAAAATACATAAGGGAAAGGTAGTTTGTGTGATCATTCTGAGTCATTGAAAGGTTACTTTCAGTTTGATTTGACTCTCCCATGCTTCATTAGCATGACTGTTTGTGTGGAGTACATAGTGGTAGAAGTAGCTCTGTTCAGCTGTGTAATCACTGTGCAAGGTAAATAGCCTGGTTCAGGTTCACTCTTGGTGGCAGTATTTTTCCCCTGCTACATACTTGTGAGGGTAGGGGCTGCAGCAAATGTTATAGGTCTGTTGGCAAAATAGGGAGAGTTGTTATTGGTTCTTCCAAGAGAGGGGCAACGTCAAAAGAGACATCATTGCTCTCTCTCGTATGGTTTCACTGTGCAAAGCTTGCTGGAATTTTTCCTTTAAGGAATAGTGGATGACGTAGTAGGCTGGCACTTAGTTTAAAGATGAAATATGTTTGCCGTTTGTTCCGAGTATACGGTAAATAAGGCATGCCCACCTATTGCTTAAATGCTGCATCACTGCGTAAGCATACGCAAAGCCAAAATAGCGGTGAGCTGGAGGTTTTTCAATGTTTTTGGCCTTTCATCCTCACACCAGACTCCATTTTTAGATCACTGAAAAGATATGTAGATAACCTTCGGCCAAAGTGGAGATTTTTTTTTAACTATTCTGTGCATTTTTTTCAGCCATTATTACTGTTTGTTTCATCAACATTCTTGACGGCAGTCCCCAGATGTATTTAAATATATTCATATGGACAGAATCATTTAAGAATACGAAGGATGTGATAAATGTTTAAGAAAGTATCTGCTTGTGTGTATGAGGTCCAGATATTGTACAACTCTTCACCAGAATTGAGGACCACACCCTTAACGTGAACGTGACTGCAGTAGCAACTGCCTGAATAGATCAGGCCCTGATCTGGCAGATGCTTGTGCCAGACCAGCAGAGGATTCATGCCTAAGTGTACTGTCTGCAAAGCTGCCAATAACAGCCACTTAAGGTCTGGAAAGGCTTGGCTCAATATGATTCCTAGTCTGCAGAAATATGCTCTCATTCACCATCAGCAGTTGACAGTGGACAACTGATAAATCATTCCCAAATATGCCTTTCATACAAGAATATAACTTCTGATTTATGTGTTCCTACACAAATATATGTCATGGCTGCACAAAGGTATACTACTGCAAGGCAGTAATTCTAGTTAATTGGGTTTTAATAAAAGCCTGTATTTGGATCGGTGAAAAATAAATTCCATGTTCTGTTGTCTTGGCCTATTCTAATAGCCTACCATTGTTAACCTACTGATGTTAAAGGGTGTTGATGCCATGGTATCATTTCAGGATCGGTGTAGAAACAATTATGCATTAGATTGCATCATTAAGTTTGGTATAAAGGTGATTGTGTCCACTTACTTTTGATTGTGTAGTTTTAGGTAGCAAAAATATAGATGCCACCTCTTCTGCTGTGTAATATGCTTTCCTCCTTTTGCTCTGCTTCAGCTGCTCCTATTCTTAAGACCAGCAAAGTGTTAGAGCAGAATAAAGCCATGTTGAAGAGCCTCCCCGCCCCCAGTCAGCCGTGTGCACCATTCCAGGACTGCAGTGTTCCCATGGAGAAGGGTCTCGCTGGAAATCACCCCAGGGGGAAAGGGAGGCGACGGGGTCGGGGAGGGCGCCATCACAACGACACCCCCCAGCAGCGGAGGCACACCCTGCTGGAAATGGTGAGCTCCTCTGATAATCATTTTGTGTGACGACCTCTGTGTTTAGCCTGTGTATGTTCTGCAGATTTGCAAATCTACTTTTTGCTCTGTGAGAGTGCTCACTCTTTTGTTTCTTAGAGTAGGCTGTGGTGGTGATTTGTTATCTGCATTGCTGCCTGAATCCCAATATGTTCCCTAAACTCTAAGCCTTGAGCCCTCTAAGACATAATTTTCATGAATCACCCAGTTGTGTACTGGATTCACACCATGTAGGGCTTAGGGTGGTGCATTTGGATTCAGCCATTATATACACTATCAATAGATTTTCTCCTCTTGTTGTTATTTATGATCATAAACATAGCACTCAAGCTAACTGCCATAGTTTTCTCATCTACAGCTGTTGGCTCCTGACATCCGGCACGAGAGAAATGTGATTCTGCAGTGTGTGCGCTACATTGTCCGAAATGGTTTCTTTGGATTGGAGGGCAAAGGTGAAGCTGGTGACGGGACACCCAAAAAGCCACAGTCAGGAAACTTCATTAATGGAGATATGCAGCCACTGCAGGCAGCCATGTCTCAGTCACCACTGAAAGATCAACCTCCAAACAAGCATGCCATCCCTGAACATCGGCCTAGTGCGAGTAACACCAGGGACCCTGTGAAGGGCCACACAGATAATGGCTCCGTGGAGAAAGAAGGAAAGGTATTTCTTGGGGAGGAGTGTCACATATCAAAACATTTCACATATAAAGCATCGAAGGAGATGTATGAGGACATTGTATGGGAGATGGACGAGCTTAGTAGCACAGGAGGAGAGACACACCCCGCAGAGGCAGGTCATTCTGGATTAAGGGAGGGTGAGGGCCCAGCTGTGGGCTTGAACGAGGAGGAGATGGAACAGGAAAAGGAATCCGAGGTGTCGCTTACAGGTGCTGGGGGCAGTCAGGTGTTTGGGTCAGAGGGAAGTGCAGCAGCATTCCATAGCTCGAGCGATCAGTCAAAGGATTTGGTGTCGGCACAGGACATTTCACTTGGCTCTGAGCCAGCTGCATTAGAGAAGAACCTGGAAATGGACACACAGCCCATGAGCTCAGTGTATGATGATGACATCTGGGAGATGCCTTCAATCAAAACAGACGACATGTAGAAATTTTTTTTTTTTTTTTTTTTCACAAATGCCTGTGTCGATCCTGGAAAGCTTTTGCTGCCCCCTTGCAATTTTGAGTGTTTATTAAGGTTTTGCAAAGTTTGTGTGAAATAAGATTTATGTTATGTATGGACTAAAATTCTAGCAGATGCTAATTATACCTATTAAATGGAGTTTAAATGATTCGTTGTGTGACAATTTACTGACTAGTCTAACAGGATGTGACAGAATGATATGGAATTAGGTAATGGCAAACGACGGTTATGACTTGACATGGAGACAACAGTCAACATTAACGTGTCAGCTTAATTATTTGAAATGAATTGCTCATTGAGGGTCACAGAGCTGGCTTGTCATCTTCGATTACAGAGCATTCATGCAAAGACCCTTCAATGAGTCAGTACAGGTGTGCCAGCGGGTTTATCTTCAAGACTTTGACGTCTCTGATCACTGTGCTGCCTTCGTTCAACCTGACATTCTGGAATGCAGTTTGTTCCATCCTTAAATCAACTGCTCGAGGCGGCACTGTCAGTACCAGCACTCCACAGGTGATGTATTTGATTTACCTTCTGACAAGCATGCTTTGTAACATTAAAGATTCTTTCCTCTATATTTTCCTTTTCTTTTTTTATTGTGTTTGTTTTTTCTTTTTTTTTTCTCTATTTCTTTGAAAGCACTGCTCTTTGCACTTAAAGACCTGTTTACTCAACTGCTGGGTTTGTCTTTTCTACCCTTCACCCCTGACAGGGGCCTCCCTGTGTTTTGGAACAGAGAGTGCTGCCTGTCAGCACCAAAGGCATGGGCGGGATCCGGATTGGGATACTCAAATTCCACTCAGGGATGCAAGCACAAGGTGTGCAAGTCTTTTAATTGCTACTGTTTGTCATTTTGTTTCTGTTCTATTTCATTGACTTTGTCCATGCTAGTCTATGGTTCTCAAAACCTATACTTTCTTCAAATCAGTGCTTCTTAGTCAGGATTTTTGTTCTGTCAGTGTGTGTCTAATTATGCATCTACCACTGCTACCTACTAACCACTCCAGTTTTGCCTGGGCCACATTTCCTTCTCTGGGTCATGGGACATGTGCACCAGAACAAGTTGAATCATATAGGACGTTCAAGGCCATAACTGAGTTTGAGAAGGAACCTTTGTCTTTTCCCACGCTATACAAGTCAAGAATCCATATTTGCATCCTGCCTACCATATATTAAAACAATATTTATGTTTATTCATTTTTTTTTGCAATTGGGAGTTGGAACAATCCCCATTTCACAGCTTTTTGAACCACTGCAGCAATACGTGTAAAAAAAGGCTACAGTTACATGTCTTGAGTCTTGTTTACTTTCTTCCTAGTAGGAAAGTGTTAGATGTTGGCTCCTTTCCACAATACCTAAAAGTACTCTGTTGCAGTTGATAAATGGGGAATTGATACAGGAAATCTGTTCACTGTGTTTATTGTAGCACCGGCGGCTCAAACTGAGCTACATAGAGGGGAGACCACCGTCAGATTTCCAGATAATAACAATTTATTGAAGAATAATAATTAAGAATAAGAAAATGAGGTGCAAGTCAGTATAATGGAGAAACTAAAAGTGTAACATAAGTCAATCTAGGGGAATAACCAACAAAGTCAATCCAAAGGAACCCAAAATGGCAGAAGGCGCAAAGAGATGCAATCTTCTTGGAGGGCAGGCTTTTTATACTGCCCTGCCAGTTACACACCTGAGTAGCACAGGCACACCTGTGCAAGTGGCATTGTTAAAGAGACCCATTAAGGTTGTAATAGTATCCACAGTGTTAAGGGTTCATAGCAGTATTCTTGTGTTTGTAAAGTGACTAGCAGGTATTGCAGGAGTGGGAGGGTGTTTAGCAACTGTACTACGGATACTTCGGTACCTCCACCCTGATGGCAGGAGGCAGAAGAGGCCGTGTAGGGGGTGGATCACCTATGATGCTGATGGATTTCCGAGGCAGCTTGGTGGTGTGATGTTGATGATGTATTGTACACTGGACTCTGCAGGTTTAGGTCTAGTTTGGTTTCAGGTCAATTTATATTAGTTCCACCGCTTTGGTCATTTTAACATACTTACATCTTTTCACATAACATAGCTTATAGCAGTCCCTCAATGCCAAACAGAGAAGAGAATAGGGAAATGGTGGAATTCTTGCAGATGAAAGACTTCAGGGTCTTAGGAGGAAGAGCTCTAAGCTGAACTCTTTCCATTCTGGAAGATTCACTGGGCACAAGATTCATGGGACATCAAACCAGACTGCAGGGTATGTGCAGATGTAGATGTGTGCAGACATTTTAGTCTGGTATTGCAAGTGCAGCTCTCTTTGCAGCCATCTATTGTGGCAGCATCATCAGAGCAAACTGATAACGAGGGGTGGATCTGTGGTCTCTTAAAGAGGGTTCCAGGAACAAGTAAGAAAACGTTGGTGAATCCAAGAGTCTTCATAAAAACTGCATGTGATGATTAAGATAATTTTTCGCTTTTTGAGGACCAATGTGTTTTTGGCATTCTCTACGAGAAGGCTATGCCCATCCACCACTATACTTCCCTTTAGAGAGTTATTAAAACTTCACTATCAATCTATCACTTGCAGCACGATAATGCATAGTCTATTAAACACTCGGAGAAACAACGTTAAGCTGAAGCAGTGTGCCTCCAAAGAGTTCGTGTTCTAGTTCTTTCTCCAATCCACCGTGAACGGCCCCAGCCTCATGTTATCCTTCATCTGTCAACGTACAAGCCGTTTCTTTTTTTCCCCTTTGGCAAACCGCATGCGCAGTGCCAATCTCCTAAGGTTCTCCTCCCCCTCTGACGTCACCAGAGAGAAACAGCTTGCTAGCTGGATAGCAAGCACGGCTAACTGATTCAAGTATGGCTGTGGTTGAGATCATAGGAGAAAGGATGATACAGCAAATGTTGAATCTAAAAGAATGATGGAATGGATCTAAGTGGCTGACAACTTTCGCACAGAAAAAGAACATTTGAAGAGGATCTTGATGCTGATGTCGGATATTTTATTTCGAAAGTAACAGGAGATTAGTCTTCCAAATATGCGGCTCTAACGTCTGGCAGTGATGGAAGTGATGTCGTATGACTCCAATGTTTATGTTGAATTTTCTGCCGGTCTGCCAGTATTAACGACTGAGATTTCTTCTTTAAGTATATGTTCTTACGATTTTGTTTTTAGATATTATGTTATCTACAGAGACATTTAATTGCGTTTGACATAAATACGCAGATTCTGCGTTTATTACTCAGCTATTTAGCCAGCTAGTTTGTTAGCCCGGCTAGATTCGTAGCTGGACCGCTAGCTCGTCAACGTTAGCATTTTGGCATTGATTTTGTTAGTGTTTTTTGGCTTGAATTGCATGGAACTGTTCCGGGTAATCTTCACACAGAAAACGTTGGCCCGCAACAGGGCAACCTGGCGTGTGTGTATATGCCGGTGTCGCTGACTAGCCACTGTGAAGTTGTCGCCAGCTAATAGCTAGCTGACTGTAAATACTTAGCCAACAACGTCAACGAGACAAATTTTCGAATGTCAAATTTTAGTTAGCTAGACGAGCTAAGTTGCACCAATCTCGCCAGAAGTACAACTTTTGTTTTGCTTCCATTTACGCGTCAAAGTCGCCAACTTTAACGAGATGCATCACGCAGACTCTACCGGGGATTCTCCCGGCTCGAGAAAGATGGCGCATTCCTCTGTTTTTAGTAGTCGTAGGGGTAGCAACACCGGCAGCAGTGGCAGCCTATCTAACGCTGCCAATGCCAACATTAATGCTAATGTTATCCAGACCGATGACAACCAGTCCTCTCTGCTTAGTCAGCATACAGGCCCGGCTGGGTGCTCTTCGCCAGGACCCCATCACCCTCCCCATAGCCTGAACGTGCAATCGCAGTCTCTTCAGAGTGCCGGAGCACAGGTGAAAAAGAAAAGCGGCTTTCAAATTACCAGTGTCCTACCTGCTCAAGTATCTGCTAGCGCCAACAACAGCATAGCGGACGACACCGAAAGTTATGACGATATGGACGAATCTCATACGGAGGACTTGTCCTCCTCGGATATCCTGGACGTGTCTGTCTCGCGGGCCACTGACCACGGCGTGCCGGAGAGAAGCTCCTCAGAGGAGACACTGAACAGCCTACATGGCGTTGAGACCCCAGGTGTCGTATCACCCAACGAGCCCGTGCTCCACCACGCCATGCAGCAGGGAGCTCAGCAAGGATACATGGTGAACGGCTCCGTGCATCACCCGGGGCACCATCACCATAGCCATCAGCACCATGGACATCATCAGGACGTTCCTCACAATGTGGCTGCTCCTGCACCAGTGGCAACCCAAAGTGGAGCCTTGCCTGCTGTCCAAGGTGGTGCTGTGGCCACGGCTGGACTTCCATCCTCTAGCTTAGGAAGCGGCCAGATCGTTCGGCCCATCCCTGTTCGGCCAGTACTTCCAGAAGGTGCTGCTGCAGGGATGGTTGGTCAACCACCAGCCACCACCAAGGGCCCTGTGAGTATCGGGCAGGGAGGAGCCCTAGGGATCGTTAGCGGAAGCATCATCCCAGGCATGAGTGGCGGCCTGGTTGCTGTCGGCCATGCCGGAGGTGCGGGAGTCCAGCCTGTCCCGGCTGCAGTCCCGGCCATGTCTCAGCCCGCTCCTGTTAGCACCTCGGGCCACTCTCAAGCCTCGGCTTCAGCTTCTACTGCCGCCACCACTGCTAGCGCCACTGGGTCCACCGCCACCTCCACTGCGTCCCGCTTCCGAGTGGTCAAGCTGGACTCCAACTCGGAGCCCTACCGCAAGGGCAGGTGGACCTGCACAGAGTTTTACGAGAAGGAGACACCGCCAACGGTCACTTCCGCTCCACCCGCCACCACTACAGAGTCCGCTGCTTCCGTTGCTGCTGCGGCCGCCACTGCCACCGTGGCACCCCCCCAGTCTGCTGCTCCAGAGAGTGATAGCACCACTAGCGGCAGTTCGTCCATCGGAAGCACTCTGGGAGAGACTGGCATGCCGCCAGGCCAGTCGGTCTACGGCAACATCCCTGGCATCCCTACGCAACAGCAGCAGCAGGTCTCTCACCACGGCCATGGTCACCCTGGCACCCAGCAGCCCATTTCCCACGAGGGAGGCATGGTGCCAAGTATGCACCCTGCCGCCATGCCACATCCCGGCCTACAAACGTTGGCTCATGGCATAGGAGTGTCAGGCACAGAGTCCCAGGCCGCGCCTGCTGTGAGGCCGCAGCAGCCCATGACGTATCACGTGGAAACACAACCAGCCTCGGGGCAGATGGGCTACCCTGCCTCGCAGCAGCCCAGTGCGGGTATCGCCCATCCGGGTGTCCAGGGGCAGGACTTCACCCAGCATCCGGCAGCAGGCATCCAGACCGCTACCCAGGTTCACCCCATGGTGTCCATGCCTGCCGGAGTTATGCCCATGGGAGCTCCAGGAGCAGCAACAGGAGGTATGCCAGGACAGGCTACTGTGCCACCACAGGCTGCTCAGACACGACCCGCTGCTCCCCAACCCCAGCCCCCAGGAGCCCAACCCCAGTCACTACAACACCCAGCCCAGCTGCTCTCAGAGCCACAAGCTCCACAGCATGCGGCGGCTATACCCACCCCAGCCACCGCTGCTGCTGCCGCCATGCCCCACCCAACACTAGGCCTTGCTCACCCGGGCGCTGCCCTGCTGGCTGGTGGGGTGGGCCTGACGCTGGCGCCCCAGGGACAGATGCCACCAGGTGTTGGTGGCGGAGGAGCCTACGCTGGAAGCAGCTCGCTGACGGCCTCCCAGCTGGAGGATGCCCAGAGGCTGCTCTTCCAGCAGTCGCTGCCCAGGCTGGCCACAGGAGTGGAGGGCAGTGTCAGCATGGACCCGGTGGCCTTAGCTGCCGCAGCTGGTGCAGAGGAGGACAGGTAAGAGACGCACACACTCTCTCTCACACACACACACACACACACACACAATCACAATCACACTGACAACTACCTGTAAGTTTAAGCAGTTCCTTGAATATTTTAATTTACTTTTAATATATTTTAATTTACTTGATCGAGTCAGTTTGAATATTTGCAGCTAATAAGTCCCGCACATGAACGTTGTTTGTGGATGCTGATTTTGGAATTCAGCAAATTCCTACTTGGACTGAAGATGCTTTATCTGAAGGAGGAAACGTGAAATAATAATAAGTGTTGTGTCAAACTGCAACCCCGGTACGTAGATCAAAAGAGAACTAGCATTAAAAGGGTTGAAACAAAGCATGCGTTTCTCAGAAATGCTGCCTGTCCTGGTCATGTTTGTGGAATCCTGTGATTCATATGCAATCAAGTTTCTAGAGACTGGACTGTATACTGTACAGTGATTCACTTGCACTTTGGATACTTGCTGCTCTATGGGATAGGCCTGTTCTGTCGTTCATGTGCTTTAGGTACTTGAGTCATATTCTTGAATTGCAGGCTTGTTAAGACAAAGCATCCCTGCCCTCCTGTCACACTTCCAGTAGTGGAATTTCAGTTTCTGGCAGGTCCACACCCCTCTCACTTGTTGTGTTAGCGGTGAGATGACTCAGGTGCTGCCTCTTTGATCACTTTCTGCTCTCTGCTTCCCAGACCAGGGGGGTACACTACGAAGACAGGTTACTGGCTAAACTGGGTAACTTCTGGAGTAACTGCTGATTCAAAAACATGTCATGCTCAATGGAAGGTTCTTTTAGAGATCAGTGGTAACTCCCAAAGTAGTTACCTAGTAACCTTGCTTGGTTGTACAGGCCCAAGATGTTTTAGTTTTCCTTTCTATTCTAGCCTGATTAAGGGTGAATTGTGTTCTGTGTCTTTTCTTCTCCTTCAATGTTGGACTCTTCTGGATTGTTCTTCGTTGTCGTCATTCTATTGGAGCGTTGTCTCGCTCTTTCAAGCTCTGGGCTGTTGGAAAAATGGTCAGTCCACGGTCACTCCAGCAGTGCTATATATAGCCAGGACTCTCCCTAGAGAACCTTGTTCCCCCTTTTTCATCCCATCCACCTCTCTCTCTCTCTCTCTCTCTCTCTCACTCTCTCTCTCTCATCCCCTCTCTTTGCTCTGCCTCTCTCTCTCACTCTCTCTCGCTTTCTCTCACTTACATACTCACCCATTCACTCTTTCCCTGCCTCTTAACTCAATCTCACTTACACACTCCACTGCTCTTCACCCTTTCCCTCTCCCCCCTTTTTACCCATACTAATTCATTTACCCCTTTTCTCCTCTCTATCTCTCTCTCTTTCTCTCTCTCTTTCACTCCACTCATTCTTTCTTTATGAGTGAAGGGGACTTTGCTTTGTTAGTGAAGGAACACACACACACAGACACATACACACATACACACACACACACACGCACGCACGCACGCACGCACGCAGCGTTTGTGGCCCAGGGCACACGAGCACTCAGTCTCACCGAAGCAGACTTGACACTTCTGACTTGCAACTGCCCCCCTCTGCTTAACCAGACAGCCGTTGCAGCTTAACCATCTGCGAACCATCAGTAGCCAGCCCACATGCCAGACGTCCTCACTTTAAAGCTGGACAGGTGTGTGTGTCCGTGTGTGTTCGCTCGTCTGTGTGTGTTTGTGTGTGCACAGGAGACAAGCCAAACTATCCGCAAATAGACAGACAGCTTTTATGATGTTTCCACAAGAGCTGCTGTAAATGTCTCCTCATACTGCCCTGCCACCCCACCCCCAATGTGTCCATCTCTCTTGAGGAATGCTGTGCTAACTTGCATTCCTCATGGTTCAGTTATACATGTACCAGCTGGGGACTTTCCCTCCGTACGCCGCCCATGACCTGATGCCGTTGAGTTTCCCGTCTTCAGCGCCTGCAGCGGAGTCTCTCCCCCCATGTAAGGGTAGGCTAGAGACTGAGGAGTGCGTGGGGAAAAAAGGGGGCCCCCACGGCGACTGACGGCGAGGCATTTCCTGCTGTTGGCCCGGAGAGAAGCCTTTCAGCAGGTGAGCTGACCACCACCGCGGGGGCTGGGCAAGTGGACAGTCGAGCGAGCGAGCGAGCGAGCCGAGTGAGTGGCACTTAGCACTTAGCAACCACATTGATGGAGCTTGAATTCCCTTCCTGTAAGCTGAGTAAGTCGGCCTGTCTTGGGCTGAACCCTAGAGATTAGTATAGCCGGCGTGACGTTCGCACATGTGCACACACACACACAGTCAGCTGCTGGTTCTGTGGGCAAAGCAGTCTGCCCTGCATTGTCACCATAGTTGCCCTTAGATTTTTTTTTTTTCCCTGCCCTGCTGATACTTGAGGACAAAACGCACTCAAGGTGACGCATGTGCCATGACAGCTCCCTCAGCTCACTGAGTGTGTATGTGTGTGTTCTCAGCCTAGAGTGCATTGAGTCAGTCTCTCTCTCTCTCTCTCTGTGTCTGGGCACAGGGTCACCTGGCAACTGTAGCTGCTTTAACCGTGACTCAGCTCTCTCTCTGGGTCTCTCTGTGTGTGTGTGTGTGTGTGTGTGTGGCTATACTGACATCACAATGCTTGGTCACACTGTGATTGACAGCTCAGGTGTGCTGACAGCTTTAAACTGCAAAAGACAGACTAGAACTGCAGAGGGATTACAGTTTCATAGCCCTGTAGTGCCGCATGTTTCAAACACTTAATCAGTCACCACAGTGTAAATATGGTGGCATGAGTCAGTCATCTATTTCCATACAGCTGAGGGTGTCTGGGCACTGGAAGGGATGACAATGGCAGGGTGGTGAGGGGTAAAGATGTGTGTGTGGTTGTGTGTCTGCACGCGCTCATTGTGCACTTTTCCTCTCTGTTGTCTTCCCGATGGATTGAGGACTGCAATAGCCTTTGCCTCAAATGGCCTCGATCGATTTTTCTCATTTGGAGCACAGTTAGTGGTGGCTTGGTGCTGAGTGGTGCGGTGTGGAGTGGTGTGGTGTGGTGTGTTCGGCTGGCGTCCTCCAGCTGAAGCTGTGGACAGCTACAGCTCCATCACTGGAGTCGCCCCCAATCCCCAACCGCCCCCTCCCTCCTCTGGAGCGCTCAGCTTCTATCGTAATGTCTCAGGGTTGCCCTAGAAACGCTGAATCACACAACATAAAAACAGTGCACACACACACACACATGCACGCATGCTTTATCTCTCTCCCTTTCAGACACTCAGACACAAAACACACACATGCAGTATCTCTCTCCCTTTCAGACACACACACACACAGATATACACACAGAGCCGTGCAGACATACTGGCAGATGAGCCAGACTCCTTACATAAGCAGTCACTCCATCCCTGTGCTATGTAGAAGCATAATCCCATGGATTTTTATCAATAAGGACTGCTCCGCATGGTTTTGCTTAGGAACTTGGCTTTTTGAATGCATCTTAAATATCCCCAGATTCGGTTTACCTCAGTGTTGTGATGTGTTATCAGACTTGGCCACATTATTTTCATCCAGCTACTGAGAAGCCCATGGTGGGCTCTGTGAAGTCTCTTTAAGACAGTATTCAAAGGCCTCCATTGTATAGCCTCAACAGTGAGCATTCTGTCATTGCACTTTAAGCAGCATCATGAACACCCCATTAACCCACTGGTCAACACCACAACATCAAGCCCTTGCTCTTCACGGTGTCAGGACTTAGAGAGGCTGTGGGGTCAAGTCCTTTCTTTTCACACTGAGGTTGTAGGGTCAAGCCCTTTCTCTTCACAGTGTCAGGACTTAGAGAGGTTTTGGGATCAAGCCCTTTTTCTTCACACTGTCAGAGTGGATGGAGTCATGATGCCATTGTTGGGTTGGAGCCCTCCCTCCCCTCCCCCCAGGCCACCTCTAACCAACCCAGGGATTTTCAGGCACGCCGAGGCTCAACACGATAGCCTAGTCTGCCCCCGGAAGTAGCTTTGTTTTCCTGTCTGTGTCTGTCTGTCTGTCTGAAGATGGGTCCTTGATAGGATAGTCCTGCGCTGGCTATTGTCCAACCCCATTAGCTGATGGCTACTGCACTGCCCTTTCCAGACCTTTCCTGGATAACAGGCTGTTTTGTTTTTAGCTTGTAGGCTTTTACTGATGGCTCAACTTGAAAGGATGGCTCATTCATTTGCATCAACTGTGTTGTTGAGTGCATCGATGGAAGGTGAACTGAGGGGAGGATGCATGATATTGTCGGTATGACATTGGTATCCGCAGACATTGACTTAAGGATTGTGCTAATGCCATCAGCGGACATAAAGCTTTGCATTCCTGGCAGATATGTCAGCAAGACTGCACGTGGCAGAGTTTAGAGTTTGAGAGTAATCATTATAGAAGTATGATTAAGATTTAGATCGATTTAGATTAATGTAGGAAGAGTTTCTAGCCCTCTGTAAGCTAGGCTAGCTCCTCCTTTTGGTTGTCGTTGTGATTTTTGTTACAAAATGTTACTCAATGTCTCAAGGAATATGTGAGTGTGAATCTGTGAAAATGAGGTTTGTTCCTTTGGTTCCAAGCCATTTTGATGGTACTCAGTCAAAGATCCTTGGTCTGCAAGCTACTGGGTTCTTTGTCTAGTGTCAGTAAATGGTGGTGTTTTGCCAACTGTTAAAGCCCACAGTAACAGCAGGACTTGTCTCTGGGGCTGTGATGGATGCTTTTGCTGCAGTCAGTTTGTCTGTGTGCTGACCAATCAAAATTGTGTGGTCGAGGCCCTAGCCACTCTGGACTAAGCACTAAGTACTGCCTCGTTCACAGAGATCGATGTATTTGATGGACTTTGTGTTTGTGTGTGTGGGTGGACATGCATGCATGCATGTCTGCTTGTGTTGGGTATTTGTTACAGATATATTTGGGAGGTTTTGATGTCATGTGATGCTGTGTATCTGTCTCTGTCAGTATCAATCTCAGCACTCAGTCATCAGTCACACTAGCTGGTTAGCTTGATGTCTCAGTAGCAGAGGTCGATGGCTTTGATTTTGCCATTTAAGCCTTGCTGGGTTTTGGGTACAGATTCTGAGTCTGTGTTTGGGTCATTGTCTGGGTCAGCACCACTGGCCCGGTGCCAGCCGAGGCTTCAGTCAGAGCGATCATTGATCTGTCGGAGTGGGATTTCCTGTGATCCGCTGTGTTCCGCTTTGCTCCGGTTCAGCTAGGTCCATTTAGCGGGAGCCAAGGGCTAGGGTGGGCTTTGGGCTTGGATGAGCTGACTGTTTGGCAGTGGTGAGGGATAGATGGGGTGTTATGAGAGTAATTGTGGTGGTGGTGATGATGCTGTGTTCCTGGAGATCTTTAGATTTTTTGAGGTCCATAGGGACAGGAGGGGCGGGGGGGGGGGGGTTGTACAGCTGCATGGTTGCAATGAGCCTGGGTGATTTGGAGGGTAGGTATGTGTTAATTTCTTAATTTCTCCTTCTTTCCTTCTCTTTTTCTCCTTGTCTCTCCCTCCCTCTCTCCCCTCTCATTCTCTCTTTCTCTCTCCCTCCCTTCCTCCCTCCCTCCCTTCTCTTTCTCTCTTTCCCTCTTTCCCTCTTTCCCTCTCTCTCAAACACACACAAACACACAGGACCGCACAGAAACAGACATGGACACAAACGCACTCTCTGTCCTTAGCATTCCCAGGTCAGCAGCGGTAGCCATGTTTGGCTGTGTCTGCTGACAGAGAGCGAAGTGGAAAAACCCCAGCCTGTTCACGTGACACCAGATAGAGTGTGTGTGTGTGTGTGTGTGTGTGTGTGTTTGAGAGTGAGCTCAATGATGATGATACTGTTCTCGCTGCAAGAAACCCTCTAGAGGTGCAGCCGGTTTAGTCTCTCTATCTCTCTCTCTTTCTCTCTCTCCCCCTCTCCCTCCTCCTCCCCCTCCCTTTTTCCCTCTCTTCCTCCCCTCCCTTCCTTGACCTCTCTGACCCTACTTCTTTCTTCTCCATCATCCTTTGGTTCCTTTCCCTCTACTGCTCTAACTTGTCATCACTCCTCTCTCCCCAGAGCAACGGAACAACTCACTGACCATCCCCTTTCCAGCGCTCTGTATTTTTCCAGAGCGAAAGCCTTTCATTACTCCTCCCCTGAATCCTCTTCCGCTTTCATACCAGCATCTCTCAGCTTTTCCCTGATAATTACAGACAAGAGCAGTGAGGGTGATTTGTTATTTTTAATGTATGGCTCTTAAAATTGCGAAGACACTTGGCAGTTCTTGTGTGTCGTCACTGGCTCTCTGCTGGGTGGCAGCCGGGCCTCCTCCGCACAGCGTCTCGGTGCCTCCGCAGCTCAGCAGGAACACTCCCGTGTCGTGTTCACCCTGATGGATAATCGTCAATAAAATTACGATTCACTCTGCACTTTCGGACATGGCTTTTCCTTCCCTGCTGGGAAGGGGTGGGTGGGGATAGGGGTTGGGGGTGGTGTCGAAAGAACTGATTTATGTATGTTGTGATTTATCACTGTGATTTATTGAGATGGCTGAGCCATGTGCCTTGCTAAAGTTTCTCATTCGCCTGCAGCCATGGGCTCCACTTCTTTAGCTGCCTCATGAAGGCTTGACTGACTGAATGACTTACTGACTGTTCAGAGTTGGGTTTGGGAAGGGGGAATGGAGTGGAGTGGGGTGGGGTGGGGTGGAGGGGGAGCGAGGCATTGCCTAAACAGTAATAAGCAGGAACTACATAGTCTGGATGTTATGTCGTCATTCATCAAGGATTTATTTCTGTTTGCCGAAGGGCGACAGCTTGGTTTTAAGATGGAAGAATGTCAGAGGTAGGCCAGTTTCAACTGAAGCGTGTTAGCTGAGCAAACCAGGAAGTCCACAAGAGGCCAGTGAAGCCTATTCATCAGCACAGTTATGTAAGACTGCCTTTAAGTGGGGGCCTGCATGACATTACTGTGTGTTCTTTACCATACAGACAGTAGACCACCCTGCCCTTCACACACTCTGTGTGTGTGTAACACAGAGATAACACAAGGGCAGGAGGGCTAAAGTCCATGTTGTTGTCTGTGCTGTCAGTGTACATTAAAGCTGTGCCATAGGCTGTCAGTGTCGGCGTACGTGCATGTGTGTGCATTCTTGCATGTGTTCCCATTTTTGTCTTTATTAGGCAAAATTGTTAAGCCAGGCTGCTAGAAATGAGTAACTTGAATAACTCAGCTCTGTACTGGGGATAAAGTGAATCATTGTCATACACTGTCATACAGTTCCATACACAGTCACCACAGCTTTCGGAGCAGGCTTCACTCAAAGATCTGAGCACGCTGGACAATCAATTAGCTTGTACCAATAAAAGAATGAGGAGGCCAAACTTTCATACATGTTCTTTTATTGCATTATGAGGACATATGAGGAGCAACATGCGTGCGGTCATGTTCATGAGTGTGCAACACAGGCGACAGGAACATGTGAAGAAAGTGCAAGAATGAAGAATGCATAAAGAAGTGCCGGACCCTCACTTTTACTTTCTACATAACACCAATATGAAGGACCTGCAGTTGGCAGGCTTCTGTATTTCTGCAAATTTCAGATGTTAATGTTTTGGAAAGTGGCTGCACAGTCCTCTTCATGTGGGAGAAAAAATTACTGCCTTTTGTCAGTTGCTAGGCTATAGGTTAAAAACATACGATTTTTATCAAGTATTTGAACCTGGATAATTTACTTACATAGGCTAAATGCAAAGGTTTCTGAAATGTTACATTTAATTTTTATTCAATCCCATAGAATCCCAACAGAAATCAAAGCCTTAGAAGAAGTCGATTGTGTGAATGAACGCTTGTATTTCTGGAGTACTGTCTATTAGATACAGTTTTTTTGTTGTCCAACTAGAAAACAGCCTGTCCTTTATGTTATGACCATTGTCCGAAAAGCCAACAGGAAAAAGTGGAGGCGTTATTTTTTCACTTTCCAAGAACTCCCAACACCACAGTAGAATGCCGGTATCCAAAAACTATGAAACGATACTGATCATTCAGATTCAATGTCCTCTACCCAGTACAGCCAACAGCCTTAGAAAACTGCTTGTTTCGCTAACACTTTTAGATCGACTTCA
This sequence comes from Tenualosa ilisha, assembly GCA_015244755.2. Lineage (NCBI taxonomy): Eukaryota > Metazoa > Chordata > Actinopteri > Clupeiformes > Clupeidae > Tenualosa > Tenualosa ilisha. The sequence continues at coordinate 1,742,934 of PYXC01001082.1, forward strand.
GTGCAGTCATGAGAACAAAATACGGCTTACTCAGTAGGTTGTTAAACCATTCATATAAAACAATAACAAGGGAGGGAATTTGCCTTTTGGCAATATGCAAGAAGAAGGAGATTGAAACATTGCCAGGTGGTAACTCCCTTTTCAACAGGCATATGTTAAACAGGTTTTGCAACAGATTACATTTTCATCAACAATCTATGGTTGATGTTTACTGTTTCCTGATAATTTAGGATCAAATGTGTAACTGGTCAGGTATGTCATGCACGTTTGTATGGAATAAGATTGGAAGAAGAGAGCCTAGGTGGTTTTGACAGGTGTTCTGTTGCAATCTGGCATTTAACGGTCTTATTTGTTAACAGCCAGATGATGGAATGTTTAAACATCAGTGGTGCTGGTAAACATTTGGCTCTAGACATCTTCTTTGGGAATAATGTCCAGTCCAAAGCCTAAGTATGGTTGTACCCAAAGGGCTGGGCTCTGGGTGGCCAAAAGAGAAATGACTAAGGAGATGTGGTGTGCAGCTAAAGGAGCTGTTGTGCCGAGTGTTGACTCAGGCTTCAGTCCACAAGCCTGTGCGTGTAGCCTGCATCTCATTAGGAATGATCATGAAAACGTACCCAAATGTGCTGAATGAAGGCTCATCACATCAAAGTTGTTGTCACATCATCGGCTTTAGTTGCGATGATGTTAGCCTGGGCTATGCTGCAACCAATCCCTGACCTCAATGTAAACGTTGCTATAGCAGGTTTAAAATTGCTATCATCTTGGCATCATTGCCTTTTGAGGGAATGCTGTTTGTAATATTTTCCCAGCACTCGTTGATGTTACATAGGCTGTATGTTTAGTTTGTTCCTAGACCTGACAATTTAACAACGCTAGTGTGACAGTGGAAACTGTGATGCTCAGATATATACTGTTGTGGATGTCGCTAAAGCACTGGCTTGAAAGACCTAGCAACAGTAACCACGACGAAAGGATGGTTGCCACAAGCCACAGATGTACTTGATAGAAGAACAGAGGTGATGAGCCTTGGTGCATTTGAAGGACAGGAAATAGTCTCTCTTTATCCACGTCACCAGAGGCCACTCCAACTAAAACAGTCGCATGTCAAGGGTCTCATATGAACCACATTGATTGTTGACCACTCCAACTGGCTGAATTTTCCCCAAATACTTAGAGCCAATCGATGCATGATATTAGCTTCAGTCTCTTGTGGGCGTGTTGGGGTGTGTGTGTTGGGGTGTGTGTGTGTGTGGGGGGGGGGTTTATCTTTTATTTATTTATTTTTAATGAGTTTTTCAGTTCACCTTAAAATAACAGCATATTACTATCCTTTATATATTCCTCAAATCAGCAAGTGAAACAGTCAAAGTATAAGTGAAAGTGACAGTATGATTTAAATTATAAAATCTCCTAAAATAAAGGAAGTAAAATACTAAATGGTTCATACTTCAGTGACCCAGCAGTTGGTTTAGAGTGATCACAAGCTAGCTCTGTTCCTTGGAGGCTTCTGTTGTGCAACGCTTTGTGGCCTTCTCACAAAGACCCATGGGAAAGCTTGTGTCCCAGAGGTCATAGAGCTTTGTGAGGATCTCTGCCAGCCAGCACACATAAGAGAACTCAATTTCCCACAATGCCTCGCAGGACATCAGCTCAGGCAGGCACATGTTTCTTTTATGTAATTTCATTTGAATTATGCACGCAATGTTTCATATCCCCCCCTATACTCTTAATCTCTTAAATAGCTCGGTTGTATACAGCGTCTCGATGCAGCAAAATAGTATTGATATGTATGTGTTCCCATGCTGGGTGTTTTCTGGCGTTGGTCTACCTTGCTGTTCAAGAAAGTGACAATGGAACTGATAGAACTGGATGTGATGAGTTTTAAAAACCCAAGGTGTGGGAGAATGGAGTCCAAGGGCATGTGCTGTGCCATGTCATGCCGGTGCTGTTTGTTCTGTTTGTCAGTGGATGTCGGCCCACCTGGAGTCAACCCTGGCAACGGCGCACCCTAATTCGGCTAATCTGCTTGATTCGTTGTGTCAGGTGTGCGGGCGCTTTGGTTTTAATGTGTAGGGTAAGCCAGTGTGAGAATGAACTCGGTCACATCTGAACGCCTGCTGCCGTGCTCTGTGTTGTACACAAAAAGATAGGATTGTGGCGCCATCTACTGACCAGAGCTGAAGGCTGAATTTTTGTTTTTCAGTGGTTTATGTGGTCTCACTTGCATGCTTGTGTAGTGGTTAGATAAGTGTTAAAAAGCGGTTAAAATGTAACCCTTATTGTTTATGGTGTTTTATGGGTTTGTGGATAGGTTTCGTAGAAGATGACACATCTAGAAGGCATTGGCATACCAACTCATGCAATTTTCAGAACTTTTCTCAGTTAATGTCATGGATTTTTTTTTTATTTAACAAAATCATGTCAGTACTGCTGTTTATGAAATGTTGTCATGCCAAGACTCGGCTTCCCTCCAAATTGTTTTATTTTTGTAAACCAAATTTTGAAATCTACCTAGCAAAGGCATATTTACTTATATGCATTTATCTATATCAAGCCTCACCAAATAAAGGAATTTCACACATATATCACTCATTCATATGACCCTAGTAATGATTTCAAGTTAACTTTTAGCTTGTTTTATGTACAACATAGGGACTTATGGAATAAAGTAAATTGTTATACTCAAGCCTTCAAAGAAAATCTTCATATTTTAAAATGTAATATTTCAGTGAGTTTTCAATGGTTTTTAGCTGAACTTTCTGAAAATGCAGTTTTATCTTAGTTCTTCAAGTACTGAAAATCAAAATGTTTGCAGGCAATGATAAGCAGGCATCAGTGGCTCAAACATCTTTTTTGGCTAAATTAGGACTATGGTAGCTCAAAAGGGACTGGCTGCAGGGTCATGATTTTTTTTTCCTGAGAAAGACCAACTTTTTCAGAGATGAGATGTGCTAGGCTCCCTACATAATTTTTAGATTTTTAAAAAATGTGTAAGGCGTACACTACATATGAGACATATCACAATGAAACCTTCCTAGTTGTTTACTCACATTAAGGCAGATGTAACTTTTATGGAATTTTGTTTGAATATGCAAATTAGGCATCATGTACTTAAATACAAAATAAAATCAGGTTCAAAATTATAGTTGCATTTTGTTTATATATTTATTGTTATTTTGTTATTTATGAATTTCTTGACAATCACATTTCATTCATAAATACAGTGAGCAACTTGGGCAACACAAAATAACAAGGATATGCAAAGCATAAACAAATATATCAGCAGCTGACAGCAGAGGCAGTGCTTGTATGTGCATGTGCCAACATCCGACAAGACACTGAGAGTCCTGAGGATGTCAGAGGATGATACATGGTATACCTCTCAGGTTATGAAAACATGGCAACAAGATCAGAGAGTGATGAAGGAGTCACTTTGATTGAATGCATCCCTAGGAAGTATATTGCTTGTCTGTATAAATGTTGGCTGGGCTCCATCATCAAAACATCTGCTGAAGAGGGGGACATGCTGGTCACACTGATGCACCCCCATGGTCCTATAAGATCATTCAGCTGGCCAGAAAGGCAGCATACTTGCTGGGTGTCATTGCAGGAGGTGGTCTGCATCATAGATAGTCCAACTACCAGAAATGACAGGCAATATAACCTGTCAGAAAAAAGGATCAAATGTACCTAGCGCATTGTTTCTAAGAAACCTCTGATCTTGACTACATACTTCGGACAGAATCAAAACATGACATCCTCAACACTGTTTAAGTTTCTTCAGACTTCATTTTTATACCACTTTTCAAAATTGCAAAGTCATCTGTTAATATATTTGTTTTGCTTTGCATGTAGTGGAATATGTCTATCCTTGTTATTTAATGTTGCTGAGTTGAGCCACTGTAGTTTGAGCCGTTGCCTGCAAACATTTTGTACTTTTGGTTTGGTGAAGTAAGGTAAAACTGCATTTTCAGTAAGTTCAGCTGCAAAATATTGAAAGCTCACTGAAATATTGAATCTTGAAATGTAAAGAAAATTGTTGCTTGAACACAACCTGCTTTATTACACAAATTTCCATATTTTGCATAAAAGAAGCTAAACGCAGACTAGAAATCATTACTAGGGTCATATCTAGGCATGGTCTTAGTCTGTGAAATTCCTTTACTCTGTGAGGCCTCATACAGAGAGACATGGTGGTATATTTCAAACATTTATTTAAAAAATACTATTTACATTTACATTTACATTTACATTTAGGCATTTAGCAGACGCTTTTATCCAAAGCGACTTACAAAAGAGGATAACATTCAAGCTACAACACAATGAACTAACAAGGAGTGCATATTGCTAACATAGAATCTGCACTGTTTTAAGTTGAAAGTGCAATAGTGTAACACAATGTAGAGAAATTAAATTATTAAGTGCATTCTCAAAGTTTACGCCAGGAGATATTCTTAGAAGAGCTTAGTCTTCACGAGTTTCTTGAAGGTGGAGAGGGTATCAGTTGATCTGGTAGCACTTGGGAGGTCATTCCACCAGCGCGGAACCAGATATGAGAAGAGTCTGGACTGACCTGCACAAGGTGTTGGCCGTGCTAGAAAACGTTCCTTAGAGGAGCGTAGTGGTCGTCGGGTGACATAGGGCTTCAGAAGAGAATTCAAGTAGATGGGAGCAGAGCCATCATTCACCCTGTAGGTCAACATAAGTGCCTTGAATTTAATGCGAGCAGCCAAGGGCAGCTAGTGAAGTTCAATGAACAGAGGTGTGACGTGCCCTTTTTGGCTGGTTAAAGACCAGACGTGCAGCTGCATTCTGGATCATCTGTAGCGGTCTCACTGCACAGGCTGGTAGGCCTGATAGGAGGACATTGCAGTAGTCAAGACGAGAGATAACCAGGGTCTGAACCAGGAGCTGGGTTGCATGTTGGGTTAGGTACGGCCTGATCTTTCTTATGTTGAATGGGGAAAAACGCCACGACCGCGCCACAGAGGCAACGTGATCTGCAAAGGTCAGTTGGTCATCGATCATGACACATATTTGGAGTACAGCTCTGAGATTTGCCATGGTTACATTTAGACAGGAGTATAAATTTGATGATTATTATTTTGTATTCAACAAAATCCATGACTTGAGCTGGGAGGCCTTAGGTGAGTGGAATGACCCACAGGCTTCTATTTCTATTAGAGTTGGTGGGGTTTTAGAAAAACAAAATCCCTGCTTAGACTGTTTATGTGTTTTCTATTTTGACTGATTATTTTTAACTTAGAATTTTACATTTTCTGCAAAATTATTATTTGCCACCTGTCAGTGTTTGTGTGTTATGCAAGCCACTAAGCCAATTCTGTATACCCTTTAATGAGGACTAGTTTTTGTCCAGGAGATGGCAGTCTTGCTTCATGTTAGACAGAGCCATATTCACAGTTCTGATTACAGACACACTGAGAATACCTAAATCACTTTTTTTGCAGTAAATTTAAATGTAAAAGATTTATTTTTACTAGGATCTAACTGAAATGTAAATCTGGAAACATTGTTCGGAAAGATAGAGATAAAAGGTTGAAATGAATGCCATTTTTTTTTTTTTTCAGGTTATGCAACATTCTTTGTCAAGTGGTTGTCTTATGCCCCATTGAATACATCATACATGTCAGGCTAAATAGGTACTGATGAATGACTGACTGCCCTTACTGTCTTGTGATAAGATCTCTAAAAATGTGTAAAGATTTGCATCGTTAAACGGTACAGGAGTAGCAACCCATATTATATAATCATTAATGTAAAGGGGGCTTAAACATTTGTTGACTGCCACAGTAAATGAATAACAACATCACAATGCATTTATGCAGCTCTGGTGCTGTATCAAGGCACCAAATAGCACTTTACAGTGAAGTAGAAACCTCAGTATTCCAGCAATGTGTAACATTTACCTGTGTGTATAGAGGTAGGCTCAAGGACAATTTTAATATTGTGTTTTTGTTTTGTACGCAGTTTTGTAATCCACTGTTATTTGTCATGTGCGTCACGTTAAACGTGGAACGTGTTGTCTCTCTTCGTGCATGCTCGCATTGCTCTTTTGGCATATGAAGAAGCATTCTGTCATTCCTAAGACAGCGTTGAAGCGAAGGCACTCTTCCAACTTGTTGTTGTGTTGTGCAGTGCATGCAGTGATCCAGAGGTTTAATGATGATGATGACAGCGCGTGAATGCGTGATGAAGTTACTGCCGTGGATTCACAGCATTTGTGTGTGAATTAGGCCATTGTGACTCACTGAGACAGAGCTGAATATTTTAGGGAAAACATATCTCTGTTGTTTAGCAGCAGCGGTTGTAGACTTTGTGTCTGTTGGTTGAGAAGCGCACGGTGAATAACCTCAGGCAGTTTTTTTCACCAGTCCCACTTCCTCAGTGCATCACCACCGAGACACAAGAACGTGACTCGGAACACGATGAGAACGCAAGGCTGACAGCTAGAACAAAGAGCTGCTTTGCTCAATCAGTCTGTCCCATTTCTGCTGTGGTGTTCTGGAGAAACTGTCTAGTTCAATTGTGTTTATCTGAGGAGGTCATCAAGTGAGTGAATTATAATACTGTTTGCTTACATGATTAAATCTAGCTCATATTTAATTTGTATAACCACCCATCAAGACCAAGTAGGTATGGTTATTAGGCTAAATCATATTCTAACATTACTGTTACTGTTCTTAAGGGTTCTGCTAGCAGGTAGTTTGATATTGAGCAGGGAGGTAATTGGTCTGTGGGTCATGATTTCCCCTATACCTTAAACAGGCAGCACCAAACTAGAGCATTGCTGTTTCACACTCGTTTATAATTAGTCCAAGGATCCCATCACTGTGTGTGTGTGTGTGTGTGTGTGGTGTGTGTGGTGTGTGTGTGTGTGTGTGTGTGTGTGGGGATCTTGGTTAAAGTGGGGCAGGGCCGGACCTCTCGCCTGCTTAATTGCTGATCCCTCCTTGGGGACTGTGGTTCATGGAGGGCACCCCTGTGTTCCTGCTGAAATAATGCTTTTGGCTTTGAAGTGAGAGTTGTCTCTGTCTCTGTCTGTC
>PYXC01001082.1:1757500-1777500 GCA_015244755.2 Tenualosa ilisha
CATCCATACGCTTAGTCGCACACACTCGCTTGAAACTACACAAAAGAAAACACACTTGTACAAAAGTACAAAATGTTCTAGGTCAGTAGTTTACATGTGGGGCATGAGAACCTCCGCCCTTGCCCATTACCCATTGCTCTGACCCTCCACCTATGCCTACTTACCATTGGCTAAAGAAGAGGCACAGGATGGCAGACTACAGGCCGGGACGGGGCCGATGCATGTTCCCGAGTCATGATTGGTGCTCCGGTGGAGGCGTGACAGTAAGCTGTTGACGGCTGGCGCTCCTCGTCTCCAGGCATCTGCTCGATGGAGGGAAAAGGGCGAGGAACGAGGAGATGGGAAACAATGCCTACGCCGCAGCTGCAAGTTACAGTAGAGGCGGCCGAGGCGAGCCAACGGTCAATTTCCCAACCTCCCAGTTTAGGGATTGTGCCTCACATCCCTCCAGATTGTGGGAAAATTGCAGCATAAATCTTGACAAGCCTGACAAGTCAACCCCAGGCGTCGTTGTTTGTGTGCGCAGGTATCAGTACCATTTGCTCACCTAAACATCTCAGCTTTCTTGACAGCTTCCATTGGAGTAAACCAGCTTTACATCTTTGCTCTACATCTCAACAGAAAATGGCCAAACTTTTATTTCACCTTTCTTCCCTTTCACATCATCCCCAGATCCCCACTCCCAACCCCCCCCCTCAAGGACCACCAATACACACACACACACACACACACACCCACACACACATACACACACACACAAATTTGTAGCCTAACGAGGGTCCACATCTGACCTCTGCTCCCCTTCCTGGACCTCTCTGTGTAGAGCCCCCAGAAGAAATGGGTCTAACCATGGGGGGTAGGCCATTAATTGTACACCAGCCAGAATGATTGGCATTTGACCATATAACAAAGTTGCTGAGTGGTAGAGCGTGCAGGACGTCTTGAGGGGGGAAAAAAAGTTTCTTTTTGTCTTTTGACATTTTATTACTTTTGATCCATATAGCAGATGGAATGTCTTGTGGAGAGTAGAACTTCTTTGAAGTTGATTTTTACAGACAAAAAATGTGTACCGGTAAATATTAATGCTGAAAATTGTCTTGCATAATTAGGTCAGTGCTATAAGAATTATTACATGAAAATGAATTGAAACTGTATCAGTACTGAGAGTTTACATAATCAGCTGCAGCCATCAAACTTGCAGGCAGCTGGATGCCTTTGCTCCATCCCATCTGCCCGTGGTGTATCTCTCTCTCTCTCTCTCTCTCTCTCTCTCTCTGTTTGTGCTTTTTGTCTGCTGTTTGCGTATTTCTATCCTGCCATGTTTGACCACAACTCTAAGCGGTTTGGATTTTTTTTAAGGTCTCACCCGGGCCCCACCCCCTCTGTTTGCGGTACTGTAAGCGGTTCGGTTTCGCCGACCGCTGGCCAGTAGCCTCTGTGTGTGTGTGTGTGTGTGTGTGTGTGTGTGTGTGTGTGTGTGTGTGTGTGTGTCAGTGTGCTTCTGTTGCGCATGCGTTCTGAAGTGTGTTTTTGTGTCTTTGCGTCCGTGGGAGCGCATGGAATTGCATGTGCCGTCCGCCATGTTGTTCTTCAGCAGTGTGCTATGCCGTGTGTGTGTGTGTGTGTGTGTGTGTGCTGTGCATTGGCCTACACTGATGAGAAACGACAGGAGAAGCATGGGCTCGCAGGGAACTGGCACTGCGTGTTCTTAAGCATACCTAAGAACAGAGCAGAGGAGACGCAAGTGGGGAACAAAGAAGACGTGATCCGTGGAGAGACACAGTAGAGAGAGAAAAGAGAGAGAGAGAAACAATGTTTGGGAGGGAGAAGTGGGCACTAATCAAAACTCGTTATTAGCCCATCCTGTTGACAGACTCTGAATATAAGGATAGGACCCCCCACCCTCACCCACAAAACTATTGATCGGTGAGGAGGGGTTGTTAGCTGTTGATCAGATTCTGGAGAAGGGACTGAGTAAAACGCTGAATTGATTTTCTCCTTTTGATCTAACAACACAGTGGAGTCAGATAAGAAAGTCAGGTAAGACTGTAGCTACACAGCACCTGTGAACCCCCCCCCCACAGGCGATCAGGAGATACTCATGAAGTACATATTCCGAGCTCGCTATGTAGAGAGGCGGAGCTCTACAGGGTGTGTGGTCCGTATCAGAGAGGCCCATTGGCTGAGTGCCCTAATCGGCGTTGTCTGTTTACATAACCACAGCAACAGAGAGGCTCGGCTTGGCTGTGACGTCACGGCTTTGCCCTTGCCTTTTTGCCCTCCCCTTTCACTGATCAGGGAGTGACAAGCTTAGGAAAGGCTCAGTAGGAGCACAATTAGTAGAATACATACACACACACACACACACCCCCACTCACACTCACCTACTCAGGACGTAGGAGTCTGACCCCCTTATCGGTGTCACTCCATTTTTTGGGGGGGAGGTCGGCGTGCATGCGTGTGTGTGTGTGTGTGTGAGGCGGACCGGACGGCAAGGCAGTATTAAGGGTTGCGTGGGGTCGTTAGGCAGCTTTAGGGTGCAGGGTTAGGGGGGTCTAAGTTGTGGAGACCACTGGAGCCGCCGCCTCTGCTGGGGGTGTTTTTTTTTGGTGAAGGACCACCAACCATCATCTACCTCAATGAGGGAGAAGGGGCTTGTGGAGAGCAAGGGTCATAGCACGGACAGCATGGCCCTGAAGCTGCTCTTCTGGGAACTGGAGCAGCGGCTGATGAGGTAAAATCAACAAACAGACAAACAAAAACAAACAAACTGTAAGCATAGATTGTAGGTGTTTGCTGTTGGGTTTCATCGATCAGCGTTGGTTGTATAGAGTGGAAACAGGGTGACACTGACTGACTGAGAGAGAGATAAGTGGGTGGGAAGTGTTGATGTTGGTGGAGATGCTTAGGCACGTTTGAGGGAGTGAACGTAGAGGTTTGGGGTTGATGCCTCACCTGTCAGGCTGAACTGTTTTGAATATTTAGTGAAGTTTGATTAAGATCAGAGATTTAGAGTTGACATTTTTCACTCTCTTTGTGTTGTGTTGTGTGTGTGATGTATGTGTGTGTGATGTATGTGTGATGTATATGTGTACATAGAGTGGGGGGGGGGGGGTGGGATGTGAGGTCACATGACGATCTACAACCAGGCTAGAACATCATGTTCTCATGTGCTCCCGTTGGGGACCTGACGGCATATTTCATTTTCCTTTACCTTTCGCTCAGGTGAATCTAGAGAACACCTTGGTTCTTTGCAGCGCTGCTAATTGCTCTGTAGGAATGAGTGCAATAAATCCTCCATTGGTGTCTGCCCACACCAGAGGCTAAACTGGTGTGCACTGAGCATTCATGCATGTGTGTTCAGACTTGAGTGAAATGTGTGATGGTTTGGGTTAGTGAATTTTGAGTGGTGGTTAAAGTGCCTGGTTTGGGTGACTGATCTTTGTTTTGAATGAGTACACGTTTTTTTGTTTTGTTTTGTTTTTACCATAATTGCCATTATTTCACAGCGCCGCATTTGGTTGGTGGCTTGTGCTGTTCCTTTGACAAAAAAAAAGCATACTTACATTTGAAGAGGAATTCATTTAATTGAATACTCCCTTGACCCCTGCTTTTATAACCTTTGACCTAGCCCTAACAATTGTAAGCCAAGGTTTTTGTTTTTGAGCTCAGAAGCGGACTGGGCACAAACTCAATTAACAGTTCAACGGACAACAATGTCGCAAGTATCTCAAACCCTAGAAGATGGCTGTCAAGACCAGACCGACTTCTCCAGCCTCCTACTCCACCCACCATCACACAAGCAACCACCTACCATTTACTCTTCAGTCTGGTGCTTGCTATCTTTGACTGTGTGCATTTTATTTATTTACCTACCTACCTATTCTTATAAAGAGCCAAACAGCACACCATGGTTTGGAACAGCACAGATGTGCAACTGACCCTGACCATGACTACAGCTTCCAATTCCTCAAGGTGCACCACATTATCACATCATGAGATGACACTCAGCAGCAGCCAGTGGCCACGGTGTGGAGCTTGCCTCATGTAGGCTATGTGCAGCAGGAGTGTATATATAGTGTTGGTGTGTCCCAAGATACACTCCAGCGCTCTTTAACGAGCGGAGCTCGTTGAAAGGCTTAGCCTTCTCAGTGACTTGGATGTGGAAAGAAAGCCACCGTGTGTCGTTTGGATGAGTCATCTATTTATGTGAAGAGCACTTATACTGAGCCGTCCTGGCCCCAGAGAGACGTCCTCATGCACGTTGTTTATTCTCACACACACTAACACTGATGCACATGGAAGAACCAACCCGGTTGAGATGTCCAGTCCCTTGTTTGATGAAAACCATTACAGTCTGGAGAGACTACATGCACATGTGTACACACACACACAAACACAAACATCGGCTCAGTGGCCACACTAGCAGGTCCCTCTCCACATCCAGTACCACTTCAGGGCTGACCGCATCCAAACTTTCATCGTAAAACAACACCACGTGCCCACAATCTTCCCATCAGTATTTATTTTCAAATGCCCAAGTTTACGTGTTGTAAGGTGCTCCTGGCCAACTTCGCTGCACTTGCCTCAGCAAAAAAAAAATTGTCACCAAGAAAAGCCATCTGATTGAGTCAATCAGTCTCTCAGGAGAAGGGTTGCATTGTTTTTGTCAAACTCAGCAAAACTGACTCTCTCCCTCCTCTCTGACTACGGGCCATGGTCTGCAACACAGAACCTGAGCGACATGCTAGCCAATTCATCACTCACCCAGAGCTTGCCCCTCCTCTGAAGTATTTAAGAACACTCTCTCTCAGGCGATCGCTGACCCCAATGAGATTAGTCCTGTGTCCAAACAGAAGTGATCTCGTCTTTCAGACCTCCCTTAAGCCAAAAAACTGACAGCTTTTGATCAGTGTTTCCCCTTTGTGTCAAATCCTCGCTGACAAAGAAAAGCTGCATTGAGAAATCATTATGTAGATACACCACAGTCATGATTGATTTGCCAAACCTCTTTGATTGTTCCAAGCACCAGTCTTGCACTCTGACTTAACTGTCATTCCATCATTGACCATTTTTATTCAATAGTAAGATCTCCTTAAGGGATGTTTTGGTGGGTCTTTGACGTAAGGCATCATCATCATCAGGACCTGGGAAATGGTCATTATTTGACCCCTTTGTTGAAATGTCCACTGACGCCTGTTCACATCTCAGGTGGAAACAATGCCCCCCTCGTCCAGTATTCGCCATTCACTGGGGGGGATAAGCTTTGCTTTGTTGCTCATTTTTGTATTGCATCACTCTTCTAGTTTAGTTTAGTCTTAGATTAGTCACTTCCCCTGACCAGAACTGTTATCTGGGTGTCAGAAAGCACCTTATTTTGCTGGAGTGCCGTCACACCACAGTGTGATCAGTAGTTACAAACACACACTTGAGCGCTTGAAGAAACAAATGCTTGGCTTGACCTTTGTACACATCTTGCCTTTATTCGCGGGTATGTACCGCTTTGAACACATAGCAGTGCTGTGTGCTTGTCAAAATGTTTTTGGGTTTTTTTTGTCATTCCATGTCAAAATTTTACAGGGTTGAAACTTTTTCCCCTGTGTTAATTACCACGATGTACTGCCATTGTATTGTTCAAAATCCTGTTATACAACGCACACAAGGACCGATATTATAACTTTGTCCTGCGGGGGTCGTTAGGATTGGTTGACTCACGTAAGACCCCAGATGAGCAGCAGTGATGTGCTTAATCCCTGATGACCGCCCGTGGAAGTTTAGCGGAGGTGAGCGGCCCATTGGGATTCATTAAATTACCGTAAGTGCGTAAACAGTGTGGCCTTGCCCCAGTTGTGTTCGTTGACCTTTGTGGCCGAGTGTGATTGAATCGGGTGGTAATTATCCGGCAAGTGGATGAGGCGGAGTGTGCAGTCAAAGAGAAAGACAAGAGTGAAGATTTCCCCAGTCGATCGAGTGTGTGAATTTTATGTCTAAAGAGAATTCATGGACAGAAAGCACACAGTTTGTCTCGGAGAACAAAGAGAAAGTCATTTGCTCCAACTATAATTTGCAGCTCTGTGTATCAGTAATACAATGAGGGAACATTGTGTCCCTTTGTCACTCCGAGCGTAAATAATGTTCCATTACAGATAGACCTACATAGTTTGTTGTTTCAAAGAGACTTACTGATGATGAACAGCCCTTTAACATATTATCGGTTCAAGTGTCACTGATTTTCATCAAAAGCTTTTGGGTATCATCCATGAAACACCCGTATGAGTTTGCTGAGTGGGGTTTTTTTTCTCCGAAATTTAAGTGGGTGAGGATAAGCATCACGTCAGTGACGGCATTGAACTTGTAAGATCAGCCAGCAGAGGGCGACTCGTTTTTAGGACGTTTACATAAACCCCAGTGCCTTCATTACACCTGCACAAATAAAACCACTTTTATCCCCTTGAAGCATCTTATTCTTGCCAGATACGTGTAGGCCTAGTGTATATGGCAATTTTAACTTATCATTATTTTATTATCATTATTTTAAGTGTTCCCTAGGTTAGCCTAACACGTATTATTTAAACTTTGATCGCAATTGTACTGAAATCTTGCTATGACGCCATTCTTGAGTTGAGTGAATGTTGTGATAATGTTAGTCCAGTTAGTTAAAGCGTTGGGAAAAACGGATGTCAAAATGTCGTGTCTTTGTAAAAAGTCACGTCTCCGTCCGGTTCTCCCCAGTTTCGTGATGGGGGCAGTGTGTGAATGTAGGCTATTAAACCAAAAAGCTTGGGGAAACTGCCTGGTGGTGGTGGGGGCGTCGCCGTATGGATTAGTCAAGTAGTCCAACCTCATAGCCAATGGCATTTCACTGTCTGCTGTTATGTTTGAATAGATTATGCAAATAGTCGGCAGTCCGCAGACTTGCAGTGGAGCTGAGCACGGAGTCTCGGACTCTTGTTTTTGCCGCTCTGATGTGTCGACCTCCAAAGCTCTCCAATGTAAATTCGCCCAAGCGGCTGGTACACTACCCATTTTTTAAAGAATGTGAATAATAATTTTGTATTCTTGATAGATTTATTTTTACACGCTGGTGTTTTTCTACTCATGGGTGGAATACAATGAATGCTCCATGTTACACGGTGGCGATGGACCTTAGTGTTTGCCAGTTGCGGAATTTTTCTATATCGTTTTTGTCGTCTGTTCTGGGCACTGAAAATTCCTCACCCGTCAGACTTGACAATAGGTAAATATACATGTATCTCACTAGTAAGCATTTATAGTCCAGCTAGCAGCACAACAAATTGGTCCAGTTTGTAGTCTTTTCGAACAAACGAACGAATGAATGAACCATGCAGTCATCGGTTTTCATAATCTGTGTAGCCTAACATTTTATTTAACTCATTGCTTAAATTACATTATCGTCAGGATGTTATTATTTTTATTATGGGTAGGCTACGGTGTAAAAGGGTCGTATCATTGTTGTCTGCCAGCACGACTGGTGCATTTCTCACAGACGTGCCAACATCACCCATTGGCTGCCTAGCCTGGGCATAACGCTATCGAGTGGAAAAACCCTAAACTGCGCTGCAGCAAAGCGGTTTCATTTTCTATACAGGCTACGATAGACATTTCATTTGATTTGTGTGTTCCTGGTGAAGCATCTTCGGGATCATCTTGATGTTCAGCGGTCTGTTGACTATGCAGAAAATGCCTTGCCTTTCAAATGTACGATGAGATCTTTAAAATAGGTCGGATTATGTGTAGGCTAGCCTACCATATATATTACAGCTTCTTGTCCTCGATGTGAAACGGCTGTTGTGTATATATATTTTTTTATTATTGCAAGAGAAGAATATCTTGTCCCTCTCTTGTATGGAGTAATGCAACGGTGTAGGCAAATGGATTCAGCGACCTCGCAATCCTGAACTGCAGGGATTGGATGAGAATGAATGAACTGTTACATTATGAGGCTAGAGAATATGCATTAATTTGTGCTGTTTCTTTTCTCCCGACAGCTCTTCTGGTGCCAGTGTGGTGGCCATAGACAATAAAATCGAGCAAGCCATGGTAAGTGTCTCTTATACAGTCACCAGTTTATTTCTTCATTTTCTTATGTTGATTTAGTCTCAAATGGGGTTTATCTAGTTTATCTACCTCAGCGAGCGCTCGATCCACCACAGATAGCCACAAGCGTATCAATGCTTGCTGCAAGCGTTACATAGATGTGCATGAAACAAAAGAGATCCGCAATACATTATACAAGACATTTATTTTCTGGGCATTGCTTTAGTACTGTGTTGGATTTGTGTGTCTTTAGCCTGTGTGCTAAACTAATACGTGCTAAACTAATACATGCTAAATGTGCGCTCAAAGGTCCTAGGTGAATTGAACTCCTCTGTTCTCCTTTTGGGAAATCCGTTGGTTTACTGTAACACACGTGATGATTTTTACAATAGGTTCAGGTGGTTTCGGTTTCGTTTGATGTTTTCTGATGGGCAAAGCATTATAGTCATCGTGGATGTCGCCCAGCCTTTGTACAACAAGACAGGTGTTTGCCGCCGTGGTTTTGGGAATTGACTTTGGTTGAATGATTTTAATACTGAGATCGTCTGGTGAATGATGGAGGAATAGAAGAATACTGTTGAATCAAGTTTGGCGAAGTTCTTGGAACAGTTTTATTGTTGTTGGACCCGGAGACTGAGCGCCTGTGCGTGTCCGCTGGCTCCTGTTGCTAGGCAAAGTGAGCGCCATACTGTAGACGGCCCCGGTATAAATAACTTGGCAGTGCATTGGCTCCTCCCCGTGGAAGCAGGAACATTTTGTACTTTTTTGACTCCCTCCTAAAGGCAGAGTTCCCATGAAAAGGGATGCTGAGCCTGAGTTCCACATGCCTGTACATACTGCCCTGTCCAAAAACAACTATGTTAACTTCCCCAGGGTATTTGTAAACTTCTGAAATGGTCACAATTTTGGCACATTATTAGATTGTTTTGTTTTTTTCTTTTATCATGTGTGAAATTTAGTCTGTTTATTTTTTTCATTTCCTTTTTTTTCTTCCTTTCCTTGCTATTATTAATTTTGTGCAAAGACTGCTTTTGTAGGATACATGAGTTGCTTTGAATGACTGCTATTGTTATAACTTATTTAATGACCACTCTTTCTCTTGATCAGGATCTGGTAAAGAGTCACCTGATGTACGCAGTGCGGGAGGAAGTGGAGGTTCTCAAAGAGCAGATCAAGGAGCTGGTTGAGAGGAACTCTCAGCTGGAGCAGGAGAACAACCTGCTGAAGAACCTGGCCAGTCCTGAGCAGCTTGCCCAGTTCCAGGCCCAGGTGCAGACCGGCTCCCCGACTTCGGTCACCCAACCTGGGGTCCTGGGTGGGCCTCAAGCCCCCGCACAGAGCCTCCCTCCTCCAAACCAGGGCACGGGCCCCTCCGCCTAACTCTGGAAGCGGGAGAGAAAAAAGCGGAGCGGATGGAGGAGGATGATGAGGAGGGGAGGAGGAGGAGGAGGAGGAGAGTGGTGTTCCTTGGGTGGAGCAGCTGACATCCATCGGAAGAGAAACACATGAAAATCCTACACTATACTGTGAACTGACTCAACTTTTTAAAAGATACGAGACGTGCCACAATCACCGAGGACATTGGAGGAGAGCAGAAATAACTGGTCATTGGAAATTGGACGCAAACTGACGTTTTTGTTTTGGTCAGGTTTTTTTTTTCTGTTGTTGTTGTCGATTGTATTATTTTTTTTATTTTGTCTTTTTTTGTTTGTTTCTTTTGTTTCTTTGCACATATTTAATTGTCAGAGACATCGACATGGGCGTGTCGGTGCTCTTACATTCAGGAGCTTTCTTTGCCTCTGACAATCAGCGACGGCGATGCAACGCGACTGCATGTTGACTGAGCCAGTAGCCACAGATGCTGGGTGGCAGCTCGGAAGAGTCCGAGCAGGGAGGGCAAAAAAGATGAACAATCTCCCACTGAATCTGGCGGGAGGAGAGGAGAAGGAAAAAAAGAAAAAAGAAAAACAGCTCGCATGCCGAAAGGGGCTTTTTTGTGTTCCTGAAAAAAAAAAGAAAAAAAAGAGAGAACTGTGTGGACGATGCTCTCAACAGTGACTCTGGAAATTGTGCTGTTGTTGCCACATTTGCCCTTTCCATTTTTTTTTATAGTGTTATGTTTCCTTTCTGTTAGGTTTTTGTTAATGTTATTTTTTCCTAGCTGTGTTTAATAAAAGGACAAGCACTTTTTTTGTAGGTGACTAACCCAAAAAAATAAGAGAGAAGACACACAAATCATGGACCATTCAGTTGAAGACGCCCATCTGGAATGGGGTGGTTCAGTTGGGTGCAGAACCGTAGTTAGTGACCTTTTTTTAAAAAGACAAAGATGATACAGAAGAAAGCCGCTCACCTTAGACATCATTTTTTTTCCCCATTGGGGGAATGGGAGGGGGGATGGCAGCGTTAACCGTGCATAGTTATGCCTCAGTGTTGCGACTTTGATATTGTCATTCATTCCCCGTGAAGTCGAGACTTGTGAACAGGGGTTGAGAATATGGGGGAGCCAGCACACGTTTTCGGGGGTTGGAAATTGTATGGGTGGGGTGGGGATGGGGTCGGGATGGGGTGGGAGCTTCACTAACGGGGGATAGTGAGATTTGTATGTATTTTTGGTGTGTAATTATTGTATGTGGTCTGCAAGAGCAAAAACTGCAGGAGAGCAAAAGGAAAAAAAACAACCCCCCCCACACACACTACAGACTGCACAGACAGTACAGCTTTCATCATGGGAAAAACTGAGCACAATATGGCTGCCTGTACCATCATGAAGAGGTAGCGCACAAAATGGACTTTTCACTGACAATGACGCAACAATGGGAATTACTTTTTGCACTGGTTTGGTGTTCCTCAACACAGTTGTTCACATAAGTTATTATGTGTGGGAATCCACACATTTTTTTTTTTTAAGAGAAAAAAAGCAAACAATATGTACTGCCTTACAGCCTATAGCACTCTGGATGTACTACAAACCAATTTATCTCCATACTCAATGCTACACAGATCTCCAAAGCGATTAAGCATCTTGTCAGACCTCCCCAATATTTCGTGCATGTTGTGCCCCCCCCCCAACCACACCAGAAATGTGACGTAATACAATTGCACTAAACAGTTGCACCTCGACTTTAATAAAATGGAAATAAACTGAGAAGGTAATCTCCTGTGATCTGTTCTTCCTCTCTACCCATTCATCCCCATGTACCATGTTAATGGCTGATCCCATTGACTGGCTCGCTTGATGTGGTAAATGTAAATCCCATCACTGCAGCGCTGTGATTGGACAGCGTCTGCCTTGGATGACACACCCCCCACATTATCCACGCCCCCTGTGTGGCGCTCACATGTACACACATGCTGGGATTAACTTGCCTCTTACTGGTCTGCCAGTAGGTCTGTAGCGCATCAGTATATCAACTCACAATATAGGCCTGATTGCGTTTGTCAACCAATAACCAGAATTGTATGCATTTATATAATGAACATAATTAATTTCACATATAATTTACTGAGCTTGATTCTAGTAACACGTCCTATAGTTTTTGTCCTTGAATAGCATACGGTACAGGTCATACTGGACAAAGCCTACAATATAAAAAAAGTCATCAGTCGCTCAGAAATCTTGGCTGAAACATCAGGAAATGCAAGCTGAACTGGGACCATTAGATTAATGTTGGTTTTCTGAGACAGTTGTCCTGTGTGAATTGCAAATGTGGTCCAACAGGTAATTCTCCTTGGCTTACTTCATAGAATTTCCTTCTGAGAATAGGGTAATCTTTAAAACGATTCCTTGAATACAAACCCTCTGTGAGGAAGCAGGCCTGGGCCACCTTTAGCCTTCAGTGATTGTTGCCCAGACGAGACGTCTGACATCAGAGAGCCTTGTCTGTTAATCCTATTCTGAAGGCACTTTCTCAAATCCCTTTCATGGCGTCATCAAGCAACGGGATATTAGACCTGCATCAGGTGCTCCAACCACCAAGGCTACAACGACAAGGTCTTACAACAAGGCTAAGTGCATGCGGATGTAGCTACAGTGCAAAGGAGCTCACTGACTTGCACAGCTTATTTTCCTACAAATAGCTGTAGGTGGTATTCATAGGCACTCCTAGATTTTTTTTCACCACCAAATGATATTTTATCCTGAGGCAATGTGAAAGCACAGCACAAGCCACAGGCAACTATAGGGGTAATGGGATAACAATTAATACTGTCAGTTATTAGATTAGATTACATTCAACTTAATTGTCATTACTCATGTATAAATACAGGTAACGAAATGCAGTTTGGCATCTAATCAGAGCAGCAAGTGCAGTATATACAGTATATGCAGTATGTACAGTTAAAGAGCAAATTATATACAGATAAGAGTAGTAATAATAAATAGGCAGAAGAGCAATATACATGTAAGGTGAAGAGATAATAAGGGTAATATACAGATGTGCTATATAGATTCAATATAAGGGCAATATACAGATGTGCTACAGAGATTGTTATGTAAGTTATACAGTGTTTGCACTGGCACAAATTGGTTTCTGACTTGATCTCTTAGCAGGGCTCTTTGAACTTTACACAGCCACCTCATATACAGACAGGCATAATGACATTCGGACATAGCCTCACGTGTAACTACTTCTATACTGCCATTTACAGTATTCTATATAATTAATACAATATATAGTATACTGTAGAATTTGGTTTGTATAAATGAATTATTTCCAAGTATAAGTAAAAAATAAGCTTGTTGTAACATCCTGCTGATTTAATGTTTTAATAACTTAGGACTATTACACAAATACCAAATTTACTAATCGGATGACTTTCGCTGTCCCAACAACTCTTGCTGCTTTACGGCTTTAGCTATAGGGAATCCATACTGTGCTGGGTCTGTTTTCCTCTCCATTTTGTTCCATGAACCTCCATTAACCCTGTGGCTGAAGGGGGACATGTTGCTGCATGCTAAGCAGAAGGGTTAGGACTGACACTTGAAATCCACCCCTCTGCAAGCAGCAAGCCATGTCCGGGATGTTTGGTGGGCAGAGTAGTGACTTGCTTGGTTTGTGTTTTTTTTTTTTTTTGAGGAGGATATCTGATTTTTGTGAAGAGTTGAGAGCTGAGAAACACACAGGCTGAAAAAAAAAACATCTTTTACGCCAACTATAAAACAGCTTGCAGCTGAAGTGCTCCAGGTAAATGAACAGGGTGGCCTCTGTGCTCAAAGCAAGACAGGCTTGTGGCTGGCAGCTTAGTCGTTTCTCAGCCATTGCAATGAAAGATATATGAGGTGTGTTAACTCTGGGTTAATTTTTAACCGTGTCGTTACAGACTAATGCAGTAACGATGGCTGGGGTGGTGGTATATGACGAAACAGTGCACAGGGGCACAGAGAGGGCTTTTCTGGAGACTTATCGAGGCCTTCCTGTTTACCTTGAAGCAGACGTCTCCTAAGAGAAACAGCTCTTCAGATCTCGGCAACAGAGTTCCAGTGCGCCAGTAAACAGGAAATGTGTCATATAAATAAATGTGAAACATCTCCAGAATTCATAAGCAGAGGCAGTCTCCAACACACATTTAGCTGAAATAAAGCATCCATATTTAGTCTTTGTTTGATGTCAAAGAGGGGGCTTCTTGTTTTTGTCCGTCATCTAAGTAGGAATATGATTACCGGGCTGTACTCTGTGGCTTTAGCTATTTAACTTAACCAGTAATATTTCATCTGCTCTGATGTCCTTTTTGTAGAGTGGAAATGTGAAAATTGAAAAAGTTGTAATATTAATTCAATGAGCTCACAAGAAGACCTGAGCCTCTTGAGATTCACCAAATGTCAGCACTCTTCAGTTGTAACCCCCCCCCCACACACACACACAGACACACACACACACACACACACACCCACACACCACAACACAAACACAAATGCTTAGTCTACTTACAGTCTGACGTCTGCACAGTCGTCTCGGAGGACATTTAATTATACATTGCAGACTCAATAACATGTCTGGCCTCATAATGCTTATCCATAACCCACAGCATCGAATCAGGACCATTAGAGTGAGTGTGGACCGGCTACACAGAACTTTCCATTCGAAGAGCCACATGTTTGTGATCAGAAAAATACCGTGTAAATTACTCTCCCATGACCCTGATAGTCAAATCAGCCTGGGGCTTCAGGTTGCTTTTATTCTGTTTTAGGGATGCTGCCAGATTATGATTGAGGGTGGGTGGTTTCTCAGCTGAAAAAGCAGACAACCAAAACATTCTGGTGTCCCCCCCGAGTAGCTTCCTACAGATGGAGTGGGGTGAGGCAGAGGGGCTGGCGGGGGGGGGCAGTTTTCCCACAACAGAGAACCCTTTTTTTCTGGTTGATGTCACTGAAAATATCACTAACCATTCTGAAGCTTCGTCACATTTGGGGGAGATCACACAATGCCCCCCTCCCCACCCCTTCTCCCGTTTGGCCCAGTCGCTCCCCCCCTCCTACTGTCTGTCTGCCTGCCAACCAGACTGTAGTGACCTACAATCAAGCACAGCTGGGGACTTAGTTCAGCAGTTCGAAGGGTAAAACAAACGTTCGCACACAGAACTGCTGATGGCTGTTACTGAGCAGGGAATATGTCCTCCATTACATCACCCCCCCCATACATGCAGACACTTTGCACCAAGGAGACAGATATGGAGAGAACTTTCGAAGGACATGTTGTTTATTTCCCTTTTTCCTTTTTTATTATCTGAGGGAGGAGTGATGTCATCAAGACAGAAGGATGACTAAATGGTCATATACTTTATGCCTGAGGTGTGTGTGTTTGTGTGTGTATGTGTGTAGTGGACTGAATTTGCTGAGTCCTGGTGTTCCAGCTCTGTTCTCTGAGCTGGCTTTGCTTTGGTTTCTGTTGAATTTTAACTTCCAAGTATCACATTAATCCAGCCAAAAGACCATCACACTTCACAGCCTTGTTTGGAAATGAATTTTCAAAACATTCATGTTTTATATTTTGGATCTGTGGGTGAAACTGCTGCTTCCACATAACAACTGGTGCAGTAAACAAACTTTTTTTTTTTTTTGGTGCTGGGATTCTGGGAAGGGTTGAGACTCCCCTAGTGACTGTAGTTACACTTGTCTCATGAGAGTTGAGCTGGTGGAGAGCAGTGTTGTAATTATTGTGAACATAATCAGTTGATCAGTTCCACTCTGTGGGTTATTCTCTCACTTGGTGAGACTGGTGCGTTTGTGTAACTGTTTAAATGATTCACCATTGGGTATGACATGGACTTTCAAAATCTTTGACCTATCTTGGACTGTATAATACAAACAACAAATGGGAAGTTCATTGTGTCTCCAGTGGGAACCACTATAGTGTGTGTTTGTGTGTGTGTTTGGGTTCCTGGAAGGCAGTTTATGCTGCATCGCAGGGCATGCCACCGGCACTTCGCCCTTTAGAGGTAAATTAATCGCTACCCAGTAGTGACTCACTTATTCTGAGCTATCTAAGACACACACCCCCCACAGCAGCCCCCACCCAAGCCACTTACACTCCATGCAGACACACACATACACACAAACACACCCTACCTCTCTCTCTAGGCAGGGAGTGTGCTGTGTGACACCAGTGTGTGTAGGCTGTATGGGGATGATCCAGACTGCTAATCTGAGCAGCGTGAAATCCGATCTGTGGATTTGATTGGGATCACCCCCGTATACTCCCTGGCACTGAACTGAACTCCCCTGGACAAGTGTGTATCGCCATGTGTATGTGTCACCCCTGCTAAATCTCAATTTAAGATCAGGTCAGTGTGTCTCTTCGAGTAATTCAAAAGCAGATTGAGTGCCCCAGATTTCCAGCCCTGGTGAGATTTGGCCACTCTGGGATCCCAGCAGGGCTCCTTGAGTGAAGTTTACAAACACTAACTTAGATTATTACAGCACATAAGACTATAAACTGAGTTACAAACTAGTAAAGGTCATACTTATGATACGTATGAATATAATGCACAACATTGGACATTGTGTTCCATTGGCTTCCTACTTTTAAGGCCTTACTTTGATCTAATTACTCAAACCATCTACCAGGGTGGTCTGACATATGCATCAGCATAGCCTCTGTGGTGTAAACACTAATGTGTTTGCATGTGTTCTGGACAATGAGAGGAATGGAATGTTATTAGTCGTAGAATCTAAACAGAAGTGGTGAGGTCTAACAGCACTGACTGTACACCTTGAGAATCGGTGATGAGATATGATCATCCGAGTTGCACTGATTCTAAGAACAAGAGTTAATGGGACTCAAGACACTGAAATAATAATAATAATAATAATAATGTTTTATATATTTCAAAAGACTCAAGGTCACTTTACATTACATGTAGGTGTGTGTGTTTATGTGTGTTTGTGTGAAGGGGGTGGGGTCTAACAACACTGACTGTACACCTTGGAAATCACGTAAACAGCGATGTCTCAGAGGACCACTTATGATCATCTGAGGTACTGATTCTAAGAACAAGAGTGATACCCACAGTCACTTTAAATGTAGGTGTTTGTTTGTGTGTGTGTGTGTGTGGGGGGGGGGGGTAGATATGCTTTAAGATACTTTTTAAGCAGGCCCAGTGAAGGGGCACACTGGGTGTAGAGGGGTAGTTGGTTCCATGGAATGGGGGCAGTTCCATGGAATCCTCTGTCACCAAAGGTCCTGAGTCTGCTGCAGGGGATGACCAGCTGGTCCTTGTCAGATGACTGCATGGACCTCAGCGGGTGGAGGGGTGGAGGAGGTCAGCAAGGGAGAGGGGACCAGGTGCATGGAGTAAATTGTAGGTGAGGTGATACTCAGGGTTACAATGTGACACTATTTATCATAGAACCTTTCTAAAAGATTTCCTGAGTATAGTCAGGGTGCATATAAACAAGCTGTACTGTTTGTCTTAGAATAAGAGAATAAGACCAGACCAGAGGTCTGTTTAGTGCTTTAGGGGTGGTGTGTGCGTGTGTGTGCATGTGTGTGTGTGTAAGAGAGAGAGAGAGAGAGAGTGAGGCCTTTTTTTTCTGCGTTCTGTGCTCCCTGAGGCTCCCCATGAGGAGAACTGTGTACTGAAACATTACGTTCTGTAACCTAAAGCCCTTTCAACGTGAACAGAGCTAACACCCCCTCCGTCCTCCTCTCCCCACCCCAACACAGACACACACACAAACACACACACACACACACACACGCTAAAAACGTGTGCTCTTGTCATGCCACAGTGATATATATACAATTTATGGTCCCTTTAGGGGTGTGCAGCATGGGGAGGCCCTGTTGAGAGTGTGTCAGGGAGCCGCTGAAGAAAGGAGACATTAGGGGCTCGGTCAGCCCTTGCGGGCATGCAGGTTAAGGAGGCCTTGCTGGGATAGTTTCACCTTAAGACCTGTTTCAGCGGTTGATGTTTTGTTCCATTACAATAGCATTTACTCTTCATTTCACTCCGCTGCCAAGGGATTGTTGAGCCTACTTTAATTCTTAAGGATGATGTAATTTCACCCAAAACAACACGTCTTTTTTGCCAGATTCACTGTCCATTCAGTGTTTCTGTTAAAAATGACTCCAGTGTTTGTACAAAGCTTTAAATGAGAAACAAATAGAGGGGATCAAGCAGAACTCTATAAGCAATCCTAACCAATCAACACCGAAGGAAAGCAGGAGTCACAGGCTTTTGCCATTACAAATTCGTTGGCTCTTGTGCTGAAATATCAACAAACATCGCCCTTTCACAAAACTGTGTACTGCAACTGTAAGCATGACAGTATAGCAGTATGCTTGTAAATAAATTGTTATAAAAAAGGTCAGACTCACATTCACATATTTTACATCAAAATTAATCATGTCAAAACAGTAAACATCAAAAATCATTCAAACAAAATCGGACAACAAGAGCCAAAAGGCCAACAACGCTACGTCAGTTATGTAAAAAAAAAAAGAAACGAGCTGTGATATTGATTGGTGCAGACATCAGCTGTTAAAAACTTGAGAGCACTCACAGGTGTATGTTTTCCATAGAGGAGTAGGGATTTCTCTCACGTGTCCGACTCTGCAAATGTGTGGTGAAAGAGTACATCGTGAATGTCAGTACTGTGATGACAGTTTGAAGGCATCTGTGCCTTTTTGCCTGAGCTCTCTTAGTCCGTCAGTAAGGTAATGTTAATCTGAGGTTGAACTTCCACTCTAAGCTAAAAAACACTTGGGTTCATGTCCTTTGTCGTTTGAGAGGAATGTAAACACAGCCAGGAAAGCACCCACACCCACGCATACCTACGGAGATAGACACACTAACAAACATACACACACACACACAAATGCCAACACCACACATCCACAGGAAGGGCTGCAATAAAATCTTATTCATCCCCATGACTTGGTGAGTTTTACAAAGTCACTCCATGTTGGTTGAAGCCCTGTCTATTACTCTCCAGCTTCTGCTTTAATCTCTCCGTGGGCGTTTGCTGCTGACAAGCATGCACACACACACACACACACACCACACACACACCACACACACACACACACACACACACACACACACACACACACTCACTCACACATAGACTGCGTGTATGTGTGTGTGTGTGTGAAGTGTTCCGATGTTACGATGTTAGAGAGAGAGAGTGGACCTGTGCAATCATCAACAGAGCAAATTCATCACAGTGATGCAGCCTGTCCATCTGTACCAGATTCTGTGTGTGTGTGTGTGTGTGTGTGTATGGTGTGTGTATGTGTGTGTGAGCCAATGGTGCAGACACAAACAAGCCCGAGTATGACTGCGGCGAGGACATGCCTCGTCATCCCCAAATGCATCAGCGCTTTAGCCTCCCTCATCACTTTTTCCCAGGGTGCCTTTGAGTGAGTGTGTGTGTGTGTGTGTGTGTGTGTTTGAGGGAGAGGGAGAGAGAAAGAGAGAGTCTATGTGTAGGCCTGTTTGTGAAACTGACAGACAGATACAGACAGCATCAGTGTAAGTGTGTGCCAGTACTGTGTACGCTTATTGTACACAACAGATGCTGTTTTTCACTTGCGACTTCCAATACAAGCACCACAATATAATTATAAAACACTAGTAATTAAAACTGGTTATAAAAACATACATTGAACAAATGCTAATAACATTAGAGCTGATAATTATATTGTTCATACATACATAAAACACACCAAACATGACTAAAAGAAATTAATTAGATAAGGGTGTGTTGCACAAATTACTTTGTTTGTTTTTAAAATTCCCCCAAGTTAACAAAAACTTTTAACCATTTCCACCAATACGGTATTATAAAGGAAAAAAAGTCTTGACTATCACCTCTTAGTTCTCAGTGACTGACGATCAACAGAACAAGCATTCATTTGAGGACAGCAGTGGTCTGGTCGTGAAATATAGCTGGATGATATTATTAAGATAAGTATTAGAGAGCGAGAGTGTGTGTATGTGTGTGTGTATGTGTGTGTGTATACGTCAGTAGACAGTTTGTTTTCCTCTCATGGTGATGCAGCAACCAGGAGACCAGGCAGTCACGTGCCTCCACTCACCAAGCTACCAAGGGCTTGCCGTCCCACTAAGACCCGACAGCTGCTGAGGCCGACCCCCCGGGGATGCCAGTTTTTAAATCCCCCTCCCCTTTCACACTGCCTCTCCTCTCCTCCTCTCTCTCCATTTCTTTTTAATCTTTCCTCTTCTTTGTCTATATGCTCTTTACGCTTTCATACAGTTTACCTTTTTTATGTCCAATATTTTTGATAGTTTTTAAAAATTATTATTTATTTATATATAATGGATGGTGAGGATGTTGGGTGCCTGCTTGTGAATCCTCCAAAACATCTGTCACACTCAACCAACAACCAAGTGAATTTCATGTAAGTGTTTAACTTCATGATGCCCAATGTTTTTTTGTTGTGTGTAAATTGTGCTGCTGTATATAAATGAACTTGCCT
>PYXC01001082.1:1780000-1920000 GCA_015244755.2 Tenualosa ilisha
AGACGAATAACCCTGGACAGAGGAAGTTAGGATTACACACTAATGCCCTGTTTATGTTTGCCATCACCACCCCCCTCCCCAAATCACACACACACACACACACACACACCACAACTCCTTCCCTTAAAAGATCTTTAAAAAACAGTCATCCTGTTAAAAAGAAGAAAAGGAGAGAGGGAGAGAGAGAGAGAGAGAGGGAGAGAAAGAAAGAGAGAGAGGATCTTTTTTGTGTTTGTTCAGGGGAGTTTCCACACACTTTTACAAGACCTCAAATGACACAGGAAAGAGTATGAGGGGCAGCTTTTTTTTTGTCTATCTTGCTTTGCGATCTTGGCTTGTTTTGACGGGGATGGAGCTTAGGGAAATACAAAGGCTGTCATGTTACACTGTTGGCACACACACACACACACACACACACACCACACACACACAGACACATTCACACACACTCACATGCACATACAAATGCACACACACACACACACACAAACTAAAGCACTAAACAGAGGCATAATGTCTTCCCAACTTCAAAGGAAGTGAGAGTGGCTGGTACATATTGGTGTTAGAACAGGGCTGGGTTTGTTTGGGAGATGAATGCTAGCTACACTGAAGGTTCTGCCTGTAATTCTGGGGAAGTTATTGAGTCTAGTGAGGTTACTGATATTTATAAGTTGTTGTTGATGGCCTCTGTGTTCTTTTCCAATTTTCTGCCTCAGGACTCAGGAGTTCTATTTTAGTACCGAGGGTCTTAAAAGACAGCTTTGAGGAGCAAATCGCTAAAATTATGGCCTGGTTATAAAATAGCCCCTCATTCTACCCTTCATTTCGTACAGAGGGTCTGGACATTCGGTAGTGAGAAAAGGTTGTTTAAGTTCGCTGATTGGTCAGGTTAAAACGCCTCCTGAGAAAACAAGCTCCAAAAAGTGCATTCAAATAGGATTGCGGGTGAAAATATGGTGGCTCTCTTGTGACCTAAAGTATTTTGTGATTCTCAAAATATGACAGCGTTCAAGGAAAAAGGTGTTGCCTGTCTTAGACTGTCAGGTGTTATTGAGTGAGACAGGCACCAAAAAAAAAAAAAAAATACTGCTCTTCTGTGTGTAAACCCTCCACTACACACACACACACACACACACACACACACAACTAAAAGTATTTTGTTTTGTTACCTTGTCAAGAGAAGAAAACATGTCTGCTCATAAACCACCTCAGTCACACTGTCAAGAGAGGTGGAGGAATGTGCTATTCTGTCCAAACGTGAGCTCGGCTCTGCACCTCTTCCTGCATTTCTGTCATTCCCAAACCACAGGTGGGAGGATTGTGCTTTGAGCTTGCTGTTTTGTACAAGTGTGGGTCACCTGGAATGCTCTGGGCTGAGGACAGGTCAGCCTCTCTCTCACCTGCCTCTGTCCAGTGCATAATGACAGGAGACAGGACAGACCCTGGCACTCAAGAAAAGGGAGCCTTTTTTAACGTCATCACAAAAGTGAAAATATACAAGTTTGCGGAATTAAAGCTGACCTACATTCCTGGGTTTGTTTTTAAGACTGCCTGTGCCCAGGTGCCACTGAGTTGCAAATGAGGAGCAGGGGAAACTCACTGGCCACCCTTCATGTTTTTTGGGGGTTTTTTTTGAGGAGGAGGAAAATTTGGCCGTCATCAAATCCGCAAATGGCCGGAAAACGTGCATAAGACTGAAGCTGTACTCTGCTCAAAGATGGCTTCTGTCTCTGAGTGTGTGTTTGTGTGTGTGTGCTGGGGGGTGTAGGGTGGGTCACTTCATGAGATGGCTTTGTAAGTCTTGAAAGGGCCTGTTATGATGGAAGTGAAATTCTGGACCAATTTCAAATGACTACTCAAATCTCTCACATGAAGGCAAACAAATTTTGAAGCTCACATGCACATACCCATTAACAAACTGAGTCATTTGGTCTTGGACAGAAACTTTAATTCAGAAAGTAGACAGATTGAGGAGGTACAGAGAAGTTGATAGTATGTTTACTAAAACAAGTGGTAATAATTAGCCTACTTTCCAAGGAACACTCTCCTTTAAGATGTCATTGGGCAAGACATGTAAACAAGTGAGAGTCTTTTGCAATAAGGCATTATTTTGCATCCTCAGCCCTTTAAGCTTGTTTGACTGGCTGGGGTAGCGTCGATACTGCTATTGAACACGCTTGTGTTTATTCTGGCTTTCTTACAAGTTTACTTGTGCCGCAATCAGAGCTCCATGTGTGCATCAGCCAGTAACCTCAGACACTGGCGCCGACTCAAGCTGTGGGTGCTATATTCCAAAACAAAACGGTTTCAAACAACTCACTGTCACTTGGACCAATGCTGCCTGACACGACCAGTTATGATACAAAATTATAGGCCAACTGTCTGGTGTTATAAGAATATGCGGTCAACCGATTTAGCAGCATATATTTAGTTCCAATTCAGGAAAAAAACATCCCAGTACCTCTCTGTGTGTGTGTATGTATGAGAGAGTGAGAGTGAGAGAGAGATAGAGAGAGAGCAAGCATAGGCACATATACTATTACTATGTTTAAGTTTGTACATAAACAACCAAAGCTTACATCATTGTGTAGGGAGGAAGGTGCCTGTTGTCTTCTGACAAATTACACGTGCTACTGGGACTAAAAGGCAGTAAACCTCAATCTGCACATGCTCACATATGTCTGACACATTTTTTCCAAACACAGCACTCAGCCGTTAACATTTACACACGCAACCTCACACAACACAAGGTTTCATTGTCCACAACATCTATTTCACCAACAGAAACACCACCTCTACACACATACATTCTCACACACACACTTTGTGAGTGAGTGTGTGTGTATATGAATGTATATGTGCATGTGTGAATGTATATACCTATGTGTGTAAGAGCCATGATCAAGTCAAGTCAAGTAGGTTTTAATGTCATTTCAACCATATACACTGTGTACAGTGAGACTAAACAATGTTTCTCCATGAATCAAGTGGTGTTACATTTAAAATATATAAGTAGACATTTGAGACATGCAACATTTAATGCACACACATTACAAATATGCATAAAGTAAAGCAGAGCATAAAGGACAGAGGGAGAGAACATACAACAAAAAGACAAGGTATAAGTAGACTTGTAATGGAGCACTGATTGTTAGAATGTGTAGAATTGCACAGATAGTGCAAGAGTGCATTTCAGTTCAGTGTGAAAACAATTGTATCATGTTTTGTTGTTCAACAGTCTGATTGCTTGAGGGAAGAAGCTCTTCCCTATTCTGGAGGTGCGGGTGGTTATACTGCAGCACGTTCTACCTGATGGCATTAAGGAAAAGAGTGCATGGGATGGGTGTGTTGTGTCCTTAAAGGTGCCCTGCCATATATCTATATGGTATTCCAAATTGTTCTGAGGTCTCCAAAGATGGCATGTAACTTTAGTTGGGCTAAAAAGAACACCTTAACAATGCTATATATGCAACCTATTCAAAAAGCCTTAGAGTAAAGCACTTTGTTTTTCCATCTATGATAATAACAGGTATGTTATACAAGGTATGTCGAGTGAATAGACTATTTACATCAGTTCGCTAATGTCAGAATTGCAAGGGACAAAGAACTAAAAGTGTTGGAATATTACATTTCAGAGGAAATGAAGGAAGACGTAGACTATGATAAGCACACCAACCAAATGCTTGGAGACTGTAAACAGATACTTCACAACAATAAGCTTGTAATGTGTAGGGTTTCACACTAGCCAACATAATCAGATAACTGCTTCGTTATTGCAAGGTTACTGTTACAACCTCAGGTTAAATCTTACAAAGCCCATTGTATTTGCCAAAGTTGACTAGTCATTCTTTTCTAAATGTGCTGGACACAGAAATAATGAGGGACCTCTCCAAAAATTCACTGCAGCTGTTAGTCCCTAACCTCTAGTTATTCATCAGACTAAAAACGAGACGCTGCTCTTCTGCCAGTTATCTTTATTTCACGAATATTCAGTGCATAGGTAGAATTTTGTAGGGCGGGCACTAATTAAATACAGGAGAGCATGGATTGGGTGATAATGCCATCCGTCAAAGGCTCAAGCTTGGAGTATCTTGCGTAAACTTTATCAACTTTTCAAATTGGCCCGATTTCTTCATTTATTTTTTTCCATTTGCTATTGCAGACAGTGAAGATTTTATAACAATTTCACATGCACAATATAACTCAAACTTGTATAGACCTTTGATATTTCAAAAACAACAGGTAAAAATGGTTTTGTGTGGCAGGGCACCTTTAACAATTCTTGTCAGAGAGGGAGGGAAGAGAGGCCTCAGTGATCTTTTCAGCTGTCCTCACAATCCACTGCAGGGCCTTTCGTTCTGCAGCAGTGCAGTTACCAAACTACGCTGTGATGGCACTGCTGTGGATACTCTCAATAGTCCCTCTGTAGAAAGTTGTCAGGATGGGGGAGGTGGCTGCAGCTTCCG
This sequence comes from Tenualosa ilisha, assembly GCA_015244755.2. Lineage (NCBI taxonomy): Eukaryota > Metazoa > Chordata > Actinopteri > Clupeiformes > Clupeidae > Tenualosa > Tenualosa ilisha. Next base: position 1,784,467 of record PYXC01001082.1, read on the forward strand.
CAGAAAGTAGAAGCATTGCTGGTAGTATGTGGTGTTCTGAGTCGTCTGTGAACGGCCAAAAACTTTGTGTCGTTTATGGACAGTGGGGTAAACTTACCTGGAGGTCGTCTGAAATTAATGATTAGTTCTTTTGCTTCGTCCACATTGAGGGACACCTTCTTTCTACAGGGCCTCATTGTCTTTGCTTATCAAATCCACCACAGTTGTGTCAGCGAATATAATGATGTGTTTTGAGCTGCACAGTCATGGGTTAGAAGTGTGAACAGCAGGGGACTGAGGACACTGCCTTGAGGGGCTCCTGTGTTCATCATGGTGTTGGAGGTCCTGTTCCTATCCGACTGCCTACGTCTTCTACCTGGAAGTCCAGGATCCAGTTGTAGAGGGTGGTGTTCAGACCCAGCTGATCCAGTTTCTCTACCAGCTGCTGAGGAATGATGATATTGAATGCTGAGGTGATGAACAACATTTTGACATAACTGTCCTTTGTATCCAGATGTGTGAGAGCCAGGTGAATGGCAGTGATGATGACATCATGCATGGAACGGTTTGGACGACACGCAAACTGCATGGGGTCCAGTGTGACAGGTAGCTGGCACTATGTGTTTCATGACTAGACTTTTAAAGCACTTCATAAAGGTGGATGTAAGTGTAACTGGGTGGTAGTCATTGAGAGGTGACTGTGAATTTTTCTGGTTCGGGGATGATGGTGGTGGTCTTGACACAGGTAGTGAAACAACAACGGAGCTCAGGGAGTGGTTGTAGATTTTCTGAGCCTGAGTATGTTTTGCTGTTTTGATGACCTGGGACATCTTGGCTCTCGCTTTCTTAGAACTACGTCTTTCCCAGAACTATAGGCAGAAAAATCTCATAACACAGGAGTTGCATTACCATGGGGATAGGCAAAATGCTAAAACAACAATGACCACAAAGCTTAGCTCCACCCCTAACTATGGCAGACATCTCAAAACACAGTGTCTGTCTGTCAGTTTGTCACATTATTTGAAAAATGATTTGACTTTCTACCGGTGATTATTTCCATGCAGGCAGTAGGCTGTAAATCTTTCCAGGAAGCATTGCCTAATTCCTGCAAGCATAGACATTTAACATTAGCTCTGTGGAACTTGCTCTACTACTACATCAAGTAACTAGCATGTTCACAAACAGGCTTTACAAACCTTCAACTTGAAAGTTTATAAGGCTTAAAAGAGAAATGGATACAAGGAAGAATGGATACTTCCAATCAAACTTTCTCCATAGGCTTAACTTCCACACTTGCTGTTTTTATTGTCATTTCTTCATGTAAATTTTTTACCTGATGCTGTGAACTCTACTCCACCTACTTTCCCGGCATGTGTACTACATTGTTTTTACATGGGTGTGGAGGCAAATCTTTTTGAAACCACAAAGAAAAAATGCTGCCACAGTTTCCTTGTGTACGTATTCTCAATCAATGGTGCTGTAGGTGGCTTGAATACGTCCCAGTCTGTGCTTTCAAAACAGTCTGAATAGCTCACATAGCCCCCTCAGGTCAGGTCTATGTCTCCTTATGGGTTGGGTTTGTGCATTTGACAAGATTCTGGTATGCAGGAATTAGCATAACTGAGATGGTCTCAGTTATGGTTATGGTCAGGTGGTCTGACTGTCTCAGGTGGGAGAGGGGCCATGATGGGTGAAAGGGGTGAAGATGCACCTTTGTCGAGATCTCAAAGGTAACCCCAGACAAAAAAAAAAAAATCTGTATCCGTTGCCCTTGGCATCATGTCCAAATCCTGTGCTTTCTGGCAGTGTCAGGAAGCATGAGTTAAACTCCCATTGTAATTTAAACTGTGTTTTGTCGATCCAAGCTGATGAATGGCAGATTTTCTATGTCTTTCTATTACTGGAGAGCAAAATGTTGTCAGTGTTATGGATTGTGAGAAAATAAAAGAACACAGATGGCACCTTAAAAGCAAGGCAAGGCAAAGCTCAATGTGCTTCACAGATTGAAAAGCAAAGCAAAGCCAAATTTTAAAAAAAAGAAGAAAAAAATGAGAGAAACTAGCAGACAAATATGACAACACGCGCAAATAAACTCATAATAAATATAAACAACAAAACAACAATAATACTTGATATAACACTAGGAGCGAATTGAAAATAATACTAATTGAAAATAAATATAATCTGACTGCGTAAAAGCTAAAGGTAGCTTCACCTTGCTTGCTTCAGACAATTGGTGTCTTTAGTAACTGTTTCTCCTGAAATTTAGGGTTCAAGGCGGAACGTCGTTTTGGAGCATAAATAAAATATATATGGGACCAGTTCCATGGAAAAGATTTATAGATGAGCAGTAGTACTAGTAGTAGTGTAGTGGTATCCAGTATAAGGATTTGAGTATGGGAGTCATGTGGTCTGTTCACTTAGCTCTGGTGAGTACTCTGGCTGCTGCATTCTGTATCAATTATAGCTGGTTAATAGTCTTTTTTGGAAAGACCTGTACAAAGTCCGCTGCACTAGTCAATCCTACTAGTAAGAAAAGCATGTATTCATTTTTCAAGATCAGGTTAAGCCATAAGGCCTCTCAGTTTAGTGATGTTCTTCATATGATAAAATGATTTAGATATTGCTTTCATGTGACTGTTAAAAGAAAGGTCACTATCAAGGATTACACCCAGATTTTCAACAGCAGCCTTAGCCTTAAGACCTTTTGCATCCAGAAGTGAGGATATTTTAAGTCTTTCCTCTTTTTACCAAATATGATCACCTCTGTTTTCTCCTTGTTAAATTGAAGGAAATTTTGGTGGAATTACCAATGGCAACAAAAAAGTTCTGAAAGTAGTTGAGCCTCTTGTAAACACCATGGCAATGGGCAATATTGTTTTTCACAATCATCTAGATCATTCACTGAGACCACATATGACACATCAGTTATTCACAAATGTCACATATTTAACTAAACCACTAATTAGAATTTTATACCCAACAAAATTTGTCGGTCCTGTAGGACTATTTGCATTTTAACTGCAGTGCTTGTGGATTATCAATGTGATCATCGATGAGAAGAGGCAAGTTGTATTGCATGCAGGCATGCACAGGAATTTCCTTCAAGAAATACTAATATAATTTTCACTATCGTTTGCTATGTTCCATTTCTTCTATTCAAAAGATGGATATCAAATATTTGTCCCTAAAAAAATAAGGTAGCTATTATAGAGTTCTTGCACTGGATACTTGTTTCTGATTTACTTCAGCAAAAGATGAAAAGGTCACAGAGGGAAAATCTGGTCAGAGAGCTACAAAGCACATTAAAAAACCATGCCACTAAAATGACTATCTGGATTTTTGTGTGGTGCTTTGATGTTCTTGTGCTATGAGGCAAAGTCTGGAAGTCTAAGCAGGTTGGCATTTTGCATAATCTTGCATCAGAGCCCACATATAGATCACCTCAACTCTTCCAGCACAATCACACACCTCAAACATCATACTATTCTATGAGTACTAAGATATCAGCACCAGTTTGCTGTTATGTTCTTTTTATATGTTCTACAGTGTGTGTTCGTGTGTTTGTGTGTGTGTGCCCTGTATTGGGCCTGCAGCAAAGCCCCAACATGCAATCCTGCTTGTTTTGTTCTCTGCAAAGGGGAGACAAAAGCTCGGCTTGATACTGTACATTACACCACGCCTCCTCCACCACAAGACAACCAACCCCCTCCCACTTCCTCCAGGTCACCACCGGGGCGACGGCAGTGGAGGGGGCATTTGGGAGTGGGCCCTCAGAGTCTCTTCCTAAATGCTTAGCCATGCTAAGTACAAGGTCACTTGCTGAATGCACAGACACATACACAAGCACACACACACATCTACATATGTAACAAACCCTTCTCCTACACACAAAGCCAGCTTCTGGGCAGTCATTCGGAAGCCTCCTGTTTGTTTATGGGGTGTGTAGGGGAAAGAAAAAGGTTCTCTCTCTCTATCTCCTTTCATAGCCAGCTGCCCCTCTCCCTTTCTCTTTATTTGAGTCTGCTCAGGTTTACACCTCCACTCCCACGCAGGTCTATCCTGTTTATATCACAACCTTTTCTCTTCCTTCAGGTAAGATGTATGGCTGTACATAGTATGAACACATTAGGGCAATTCTATGAAAAGTGGACTTTTTTGTTACCAAAATCGCAATAGAACACCAGGCATTTGTATATGTATATGCATATGTAAATGATGTAAATGGATACATGAAACTGGAGAATCTGTTGCATTCAGCTGTAGAGGTAACATCCTTAATGTGGCATCTCCCTTACTAACATCGTTTACATATCTATGCAGACCATTACATCTACTCCTCCATCTGTCAGTATGTCTGTCCCTCTCTGCCATCGTTTTGCATGCCCTTCAGTTTCCATGGCCATAACTGATCTAGACTACATTACATCTCTTTCTTGCTCTTGTTCTATATCCCTATCTGCCTGTGTGTGTTTCTCCGCTTTCCTGCTTGTCTGTCTTTCTCTGTATTTATCTTTTTGTCTGTGTGCTTGTCTCTCTCTCTCTTCCTCTCTGTCCTACGTGAGCTTATGCTTGAGATAGCCAAGCATAACTGTCATGATTGGAAATTTGTGGATCACCCTTTGACAGATGCTCAGAGGCACATGATCATGACTAAGCGAGAGGCAGGCACTGCCAAAGAGAGAGAGAGAGAGAGAGAAACAGGGAGATAGAGAATGAGAGATGGACAGAGGAGAAAGGAGACAAGAAGACGAAAATGAGAGACATGGAATAAAGGAAGATCCAGACATTGAAACACTACAAGAAGAGAAAGGGAGAGTAAGAATGGGGTATAGAGAGACAGAGAGAGATAAATAGATAGCTAGACAGAGAGATTTTCAAACTGGAGGGAGGGGCTAGGGCCTCTGCTACTGATCTGAAACATTTCTGCTCTTCTGACGGTGGCTCCCACTCAAGATTTAGGTCAGCTAGAAAAGTGGGCCCATCTCTCTTTCTCTCTCTCACTCTCTCTCTCCCTCACTCACTCACTTTCTCTCTTTTTCACTCTCTATCTCTGCTATCTCTCTCCTCTCCTCTCCCCTCCCTCTCCTCTCCCTTCCCAGTGTCAATGGTGCCCCCTCTTTCTGATGCACAAGCAGAGAAAAGGGTCTGAGGCTTTTGTCAGGAACACAGTGTTCCAGCACAAACTGTGCGCACACACACACATACGCGTGCACGAACGCTCACGGTCTCTCTAACACACTCTGGCAGAATGCCCAAGGCAGTATACAAGGAGACATCATACCCCAATGTATCGGATGCTAAACATACATTTATTAGGTGCGTGTTCCAATTTACAGCCAGATTTTATATGCTTGCTCTGCAATTCAATTAGGACTGGTGAGCACAGAGCTCACACTTGCCAGCTATAAGAGTGAGAGAGAACATTGGATACGTACACACAAACTAGGTCTAATATACATGACTTGCATGACATTAATGCCAATGCAGTTTGATACTGTGCACGATAGGCTATATATAAGCTGTGCATCATGATTCCATGTGACACAGTCTTGATACCATTGTACCATGCATACATGTCAGGTATGCACCCTTTGTAAATAAATAATTGACATTAAATGAGATCTGTCAGTGTCGTCGTTTTTGGGAGAATGCTATGCAGTGTTACATAACCAAATACATTGTCTGATGTGTGAATGATGCAGTGGCATGGTGTGCGTGTGCATGTGTGTATGTGTGTGTGTGTGTGTGTGAGAACATTGTGCAGTCAGTAATTTCCCATTCAGTGTCGGCAATCAGGTTCAGGCAATTCGGTTTTCACTTATGTAACTTTAATGTATGTGAATATTTGCACGGGTGGGTAAGGAGGGCATGTTACATAAATGCTGAGTCTCCAGTATTTCTGTATTTCAGTATCTCTCCTGCAAAAATAATTAGAAGGTATTTAGATTGTATTTAGACTGCAGCTTTCTGTGTGTATTTGGGTACATGTGTAACATGGGGAAGATGCATTGAATATGAGCATGTGAATTTTTGTCTATGGGTGTCATTTTTTCCAATGCGAGTGTGCGTGCGTATACGAGTGTGTGTGTGTGTGTGCTCAAGCTATACACGCATACCCTCTGGTTTTGGAACAGGGAGCTTTCTGGAGCAGCCTGGTTAATGATGACACGACAGGCGGCAGTTGAGAAGCTGAGCTGGAGCAAAGCGTGAGACGACACGAGACAATGCGAGACGATACGAGCTGGACAATGGCGAACGAAAGGCGAGGTGAAGCAGAAACGCCAAGCCATCGCAGGGATGGAACTACAGAGCTCATCTCCTGCAGGGCGCCATACAAAGCCAGCCATACAGGCAGGCGGAGGGAACAGAACGACCAGTGGCCATGGCCCACAATGCACTGCAAGCCCAGAGGAAGTGGCCACAGTCACGCTATCTGACTGATTCAACAGGCACCAGTGCACCAAGGGGAAGAGTTAGGCTCTACTGCAGTATGCAGTATGCAGTGCGTGTGCGCCAACACATGTGTGCGTGGGAGTGTGTGTGTGTGTGTGTGTGTGTGTGAGAGAGAGAGAGAGAGTGGAAGAGAGAGGCAAAGAAGCAGACTGGAGCATCCAGACTGAGAGGGGCTTGTGGGTGAACTAAAGGCAAGCGCAACATGAACAGGCATTTCATTCATGGAAATGACAGATGACAAAGCACACAAACACTACTGAGGGAAGACAGACAGATACCACATACACACACACACACACACTTGTATGCACACTCTCATACACACAAACACACACACACACACACAAAACACAAACTCATTTAGAAACATAATATAAACAAGCTTATGTGTTGAGGTGTATTTACAAACACGTCAATTTAGTACACACCAACATGCCCTCTGAGTAGACACACATTTTCAAACACCCTTAACCTTAACCAGTGACATAAACATTGACTGCACATGAGTATTTATATATATATATATGTGTGTGTGTGTATATATGTATATTCATACCAATGCATGCAAAACACACATCATCATGCTTGTGAAATGACAGGAGTAAACATACACAATATTCCCATAACAAGCACAAAAACAAAGTTCATCTCAATGTAACACAAAATACACTGCTGTGTGCGCAAACACAAACACATGCACAGACGCCAAAGAACACAGAAAGATGCCTGTGGACACAAATATATACCTATTACCCACAGAGTGTGTTCAAACATGCCTGTGGAGACTGACAATTGCAAAGACACACAAATATGCACTTGACCTCTGAAAGGGCAAGCAAACACTTCTGGACGCGCACATTAGACACACACACATACACACACACACACACACACACACACAGGCTGCACATATCTACACACACACACACACACATACACACACACACACACACACACACACACACACACACACATGCACACACACACACAGACAGACCAGACACATTAGTCTACACAAACACACACACAATACACACAGTTATCTACACACAAACACACACACACACAGACACATACACATAGTCTTTAAAGTTTTCAGGTCAAGGAGATCTAAGAGAGATTTACCTGCGTCACAGTCTGACCACTTGCTAAGCAGTAAACAAACAAGATCCATATCAAAGGGAGAGAAGAGAGACTCCCTGCTTTGCCCTGTGGGGTTTCTGCTCCGCTGCCCCTCCCTGTTCAATGAATAAACAACAAACATCCCAGCGCCACGATCAGAACTGTTAGTCTTTACAAAATTCACTTTTTTGGGAATGTCAAAGACTCAACTCCTTCAGCTGTGCCAGAATCTGTGCCATAGGTGCCAGAATCTGTGCCATAGGTTGGCTGATTTTGGTGGTCATGGCATAAATGCAGAGAAAAGCAGCCACTAAGAACAGATGACTGGTCAAATTCCAAAAAAAGAAAAGCTAATAGGAGGAAGAGACATGTCTGGTTCATGAACAGGGCTGCGGAAAACACAAGCAGGGCAACAGATGAAGACAAATTCCCACAGGATGCAGGATCATTAAAACATGAATTTCTTTGATGATCAAACACATCGTTTGACCCACGACAGACACAACTGTTGTCTGACTGAGAACCAAGCTGAATTGTTTGTGTGTGTGTCTGTGTGTGTGTGAGAGAGAGAGAAAGAGAGAGAGAGAGAGAGTCTATGTGAGGGTCTGGGTGAATGAGCGCTGGTCTGTGGACTGGCTATTTAGCGAGGGAAGACCCATATTTTGAGGTACAGAGGACACAATGTATGGGGTACATAGTGTACAGAGAACGATGTGTGATGTAAGCCATAGGGGAGGATGTAGACCATGAGTGATTTGGGGGGTGAGTGGGTTTACTGTGCAGAGAACAGGGCAGCGGGTGCACAAGACGTTGTGTTTGTGTGTGTGTGTGTGTGTGTGTGTGTGTGTGTTTGTGTGTGTGTGTGTGAAAGTGGGTGTGTGCTTGGGCATGTATATATCTGTGTGACTCAGCATATGAGCTGTGTACAGCTTAACTTGTGGATGTGTGTGACTGAGTAAGTGCATATGTACAGCTGTGAATGTGTGTCACGGTGCATGCAAGAGAAATAAAAGAATGAAAGGAAGAATGAAAGAAAAAGAAAGAAATCCATGCCATGCTTTTGGTTGACATTTTTGTGCTGAAAACTGGGTAGACTGGGAACCATTCCATGATTCAGTAGTTATAAAAGCATCAGAAAAAGAACACAAAGTACTTTTTCTGTACATTGTACAGTGCCTGTAAGGGATAATGTATTGTCCACTTTCAGCGAAGTTCCATTGTGATTACTGAATGATCTCTACTTGTGGAATGATATGCAGACGTGAATCTGAACCAAAATAACCCGACAGTATAATGACAGTGGTCATTATACTTTTGCAGCGGCGATTGTACAGAAATAACTGACCTCCGAACGTTGGGAAGGCCCATACAAAGTCAATGGAACCTCCTGCAGCATACTGGAGAGCCGTATAATAATACAATATACGTAGTGTGTAGAAATATATTATATTTGTGGAGTCTGTAGTATGGTGTACAATATCTAACAATGAAATAGAGTGTGTGGGAATCCAGTGGTTATGGGTTCAGGAAAACAAAGTAAGACTTTCCACATTACACACACTTTGATATACTAGATTATGGTTGTATAATATTGTATAATATTGTAAGTGTGAAACTGGGCGTCTGTGGCACAATTTCAGACAGGATTTCCTGACAGATAAAAATCGTGACTTAGCTTCAAGATGCAAAAATGTAAGGGAAGATGAAGCACTTCTGGTGAAATATGTATATGTGTGTGTGTGTGTGTGTGTGTGTGTGTGTGTGTGGTGTGTGTGTGTGTGTGTGTGTGTGCGCACCCATATGCAATTCTGGACTGTTTGGAAAAGAGTAGAGGTAGTTCACTTTCTGACCCATTCCCACTCTGAAATGATCAGTCAGTACACTAAGTAAGACAGAACAGCTATAAAGACTACAGGACTCTTTGAGAGACAAAATTTCTGTTAAGGATCTGGACAACCAATTGTTAAGGGCCAAGCCTGATGGAACCTAGTTTCTAATACTTTAATATTGTTTATGTTTATTGTTTATCATCATGTTTAATTAATCGTTCATGTTTATTATCATGTTTTATGATTAATACTGTTGCATTTACATAGATCCACTTTGATTTATGATACCTGATGATGTTATGTCGACAACATCGACAGATTTTCAGGGTTCTAAGCAAAGAATAGCACACTGTGTACATACACGCTTAATAGTGAGTTCACATCCAGCTGTAGAGGCCAGATTAAACACAGCCCTGTCTATATGTTCTGAATCTGTGTTTGTGTGTGTCCATGTGTGTGAACAGTGGAGGGTGCAGTTCTACCTGCAGGTTGTTGCAATGAGCCAGGTTTGGGGGGAAAGGGAAGAGGGGTGTGTATGTGTGTGAGAGTGTATGCATGTGTGAGTGTATGTGGGGGTGGAGTGAGCAGTAGCTGAGGTCGGACCACATTCCTGCCTCTTTCATTCATAATTCATCTGTTCTGCTTTCTCACGTTTGCGCCAGGGAGGGAGAAGGAGAACAGCAGAGAGAGAGAGAGAGAGAAGGATGAAAGCAGATGGGACTAAAAATTCCTTACTCAAGGTGTGTGCAAACATACATATGGAGCCACAAACACATATTCTCACTCTGTCACCCCCCCCCTCCTCTCTCTGTCACTCACACACTCACAAACTTACATATCCTCGCTCTCTGTCGCTCCCTCTCACACACACACACACAAACAAACATACATATCCTCACTCTGTCACACACTCTCTCTCTCACTCACACACATACATACAAACACACAAATTCTCAGTCTATGTCTCTCACAGACATATCTACAAACTGGAGAAGGACCAGCTCAGAAAAGTACACTGTTTCTACACACACACTCACACAGGCACACACACACTACATAGCCTCAATGTCCTCTTATGGACACAAGTGGTATGGCAGCATTACTAAGCAGACTTAAGGAATACTCACAGACAGTGCGATCTCTGCACTGTCAGCAAAGTGCACTCGGTAGACTGACAAGAATAATTTTGAGGAGAGGTACTTGAGAATTTCCATGGGAGAGGAACTAGGACTACTGATAACTTTTTATAGTCACACAAGGGTGTGTATACATGTTCTTAGTGGCTGGTGAGGTGTATGAAAAAGTGTATGTATGTGTGTGTGTTCTAGGGCTGGGCTTTTCTATCCCCTGCAGGGCAGTTAGTTTCATAGTATAGGGGAAAGATTGGGGCTTTTCTGGCTGTGATCCACATATACATTTGTCATACATACATGTGCACACACACACACACACACACACACTCTCTCTCTCTCACTCACACACACACACACACACACACACACGTGCATGCACAACGTTGTTTTTCAAGACAGGACAGGATGTTCAGTCCTCAGTCTGGAGCAGCTGTAATGCATATTTAATGTGGCAGACAGCGCACCAACCAGCTGTCTTTTGACTCTCACGCAACTCCGTCGGCAGCTATACATTAACACAGTCGCAACACCCCCCTCTTACACGCCCAAAATGAACACAAGCTCACCACAGCCCTGGCATGGACACTGGCACTGCCCAGTCCGACACATAGTTACCACGGTGAGAGTGAGGAAACACAGACGATGTCGCATTGGTGTCCACACAGCGGCACAGGCCTGGAGGGTTTTTTTACCGGTCACTCTTTGCCACTGACTCACAGCCTGGCACAGGAAACTCTCTGCCAGTTGCTCTGATGTACCACCAGTTAAGAGCTTATGTCAGCAACAAATCACAGACACTGCCTGCTGCGTTTGTGCCCTGGGCAAACACTATTTTTGTGACCCCTCCATTAAAATTGCTTGGGTGGGATTCCATTTAATTCTGGACTCTTGGTGGTGGGTGTGGCGTGAACACCTCCATCATAACATATATATGCTGGCACCCTATCTACATGTTTATGTTAATACATACATTACATTCAGTCAAAAATAATATACCCACATATACTGTACACTGTATGTATATGGGCACACTATACAACACACTGAATCCAAGGAAATGATAACAGATGAAATACTATGCGCAGGTATTCACATGATTTAACATGAAACCGAGTCACACTGTATGTTTAGTTGTGACCATATGCGGGTATCTTTTGCAGTACGCTTGTTTTGCGAGAACTCATATTTAACATTCACTATTCATGTGGCCTTTCAGTGTGTGGGTCCAGCTGTGAAGTCAAATATAGGTCAGTGCAGTCCAGTGTCTTTTGTGTGTATACTTTATCAGTGTGCCTACGCTTTGTGATTCAGGACCAGGAGTGACTCACAGCCCTTTACAGAGAGGGCCAATGCTGGGACTTCAGGGAGTGGCGACGGTTTCGGGGCTATTTTTGGGAATGTTTTCATGGAGGGAAACTACCATTACTCCAGTGAGGCGTCATGCCAGTCCCAGCTCCACCAGTGGCACAAAAACACTCCAACGTGGCACGCCAATTTTTGGTATGTGTGTTAAATGTCATAGGCTACCTGCTTCTTACCCTCCTCCTAAGCTTAAATACACACACAAGCATAAACATATGTGTGCATGCATACACACACACACATACATACAAGCACACACACATACAGACACAGAAGAAAACATTCTCATTTCCACCTTCACCTAAATATAGCTGCCATTGCGTGACCTCTGCTTTTGATTCTGGTAAAAAAGAGACAGAGAGAGAGAAGAGTATGTTAGTGTCAATGAGGGGTGTTAACTGTCCAAGCAAAGTGTTTCAAAGAGCCTCTGTTCACACTGTTTTTTTTTTTCTTTTTTCAAAGGGGCCAGGTGGTGATTCAGAGGGCAAATATAAAAGCGCACATATCCACGCCAGCAGGGTGGGGAAAGTGTGGACTAGGGAGGGACAGGGGGAGCACTGGGGGTTACGGGTGGGGGTAGTAAGGGGCAAATGAATGAATGTGTAGCTGAGGCAGCAACTTCAGGGGTGAGAGGGTTCATTTAGAAGGCGTCGTATGTTTTTATTTATGCCACAGACATTAGAGGAGCGGACAGAGAGCCGAGTGTTAGCAGCTGCAGTGCATCATGGTGGTGTTTTGCTGTCCACGTAATGCAAGCCATCAATGTTGTTGCTTGTCCGTTTTTATTTAGCGTGTGTGTGTCTGTCTATATGTCTGCCTGTCTGTGTAGCGTCAATATTTATATTTAAATTTCAGCATCTGCGAGTCATTGCGGAGTCTAAGCCTAAGATGGTACGTCTCCAATTCAATAAAACACACCGCAAGCTACACAATAATGCACAATCGAGATTACGTAAACAGATTTGGAAATCAAATAGTCAAAAGCAAAGTAGAAGTAGAAGTCAAAGTAAACAATGCACTTCATTTGAAGGCAGGAAAGCAATTATTTGTTTTGACTTTTAACAACTGCTTGCCCTAGTCATCTTTTTCCCAAGCCTCACCCCTTTCTCATTTCAAATTACACCATAAGCCATTGTACCGCTGGGTACGGCATGCTTTGTGTGGGCTAAGGAGAGCAGAGGTTTCAAAATAAACATCGTTCACATGGGCAAATGTCAAGGCACTGACGGCGAGTCTGCTGAGCCGTTACCCTGGCAACACCACTGATATACTTGGCAGCAGAAAAGTTCATACATTTCCTGTCCGCCAACAGCAAACGACCGAACTTCTGAAGACACCAAGGGCAGCCTTTCCCACTAACGGAAAAACAGAGTCTACTTTTGTGTCTGCAATAAAAGAGGATGACCTGAGAAAGAGAAGACGTCTGGGACGACATAACAACATTGTGCAATAACATTCTCCATTCAAATCCAAAGTTTGAAAATCCTACCCGCAACCTCCTTTCTTCTTCTGATACCCCGCTGACAATTTAGTCTTTAAATAACAGCAGGGCAGAGAGGTATGCAGTAGTTTGGGCATGCATGATCGACTTTTCTGTTACTGTGTATAGTTCCGTAGGTAGAGGATTAACTGACCCTCAGAAGGCATATAAAGTTAAAACTAAACACCGCGTTTTCAACATATTATGGAAGATAGGTCTATTAACAGCATATTGCATAGTTCCCAGCCGAAAAAGGAGCAAAATGCAAAACCGCAAAGTAAATTAACTGATATCTGAAGATGTAAAATAGCTTCTATAAGCTATAAGAAGTTTTTAACGTAACTAAGAAGTGTCAGCTAAATGCATTAAAAGTCTGTGGTTCAACATCAAAGGAGCAGTACATGCAGATTGGCCTAGGAATCTCACAGGACTAGAAACCTTTTTCCAGGAAGAATGGGCGAAAACAACAACAGAACCTCTCTTAGCTGAATACAGAGTGTGTTTAACAGGCGACAATACTTCCCCAATGGGCCGTCACTAAGTACTGGCCATGCAGAGTGCCAAAAAGTGCCAATTACCTGATGAAGGTATGTTGACCAAAACGTGTAATCACTTGCTTGCATAATATACAGGAGTCTACATTTCTTACAAAATGCCTAAAAAGTTTAAGAGATCCCTAAATCAATAAATCAACTGGTCATTAGCCAGCTAACTATAAGGGATACTAATCTGATTAGAGAGGTTGTGCATGCTTCCAGTCATTTATTAATAATAAAAAAAAAACTTCTGACAACTGTCTTGTTATTGTCACACAAAAATAAATAAGATCTCATTGATTCCCCCAGTTGTAAGAACTAATACTTTCCTTTGGGTGAGCCCCTTGTCAAATGAATGTCTCCCAGTTCTGCTGACCTTAAAATTGAAAAAAAAGAAAAAAAATGTTTTGCCTGGCATTTTTGTAAGTGTTGGAAAATAAGAGATAGTCCCTAAACATATTTCTAGGGACTTTTTATTTACGCTTTTTCCTCATGTACAAATATGCTGCACTATCACAGCACTTCTACCTCTTAAAGAGTCCTGTCAGTCTATTCAATTCAATTACATTACATTTACACAGTGCCTTTTACGATAGCTCTGTCTCATGGCACTTTACAGCAAGGAGCACACGAGAGCAACAGGGGCAAGGAAAAAGTCCCTTATGTTAGTTAGTCCAGGAAGAAACCTTGGGCCTATGACAAGTACCTAACCTGTTATGTCATTTCAGATGACAACCTTAAACGATATACCACCATATTTATCCTCAGTTAATTTTTGACCTTATGCATTCAGTAATCTCAGGTGGCATTTTAGGGGATTATCTCAGGCAGTATTTCAAGTCTAAAGAGTGGCAGTCAGCAACTAATCCCTGCAAAAAATGGCAAGCTTTGAAATAGCTGAATGTGATGTGACTTTGTAACATTTACAGTAAAGGCTAATAAGCAGGTTCTTTCCAAGACTTTATTGGGACAACCCTATACAATATCTCCACTCAGGTTGTGTCTTAGAGGCCAGTGTTTTATAAAGACATATACACTGTTAAAATACTGAACATAACAATCTGAACCCAAGTGAGTGTCACACCATGGTAGTTGGTAGTTAAAACACAGCTACTCGCGTGAGTGTGTGTGTTGTGTGTTTGTGTGTGGTGGGGGAGAACATGATTCGACAGTTTGCTAGAGTACAGTAGTGTCCTGAGGCTCTGAACGGATCAGAAAAAGCAAATAAAAAAAACATCTCGGGGCCAAAAACATGTTGGCGGGAACGGAACCCACCAGCACACAGTGGCAGGTGATGAGGATTCTCCAAGCACATTGCACCACACCCTCGTTAGAGACATTAGTGAGAATGTCAGCACATATACACATTCAGGCAACAAATGATCTGGAAGAAATCGGGGCAAAATTGCACAGGAATGCAACGCAGATCCGCTTCGGACCTGGTCTGGTACTGACATGTCCGGGAAAGCTGCCCATCGTTAAGCAGATGCCTTAATCGAATGCAACTAACTGTACATTAAGAACGTGTGTGTTTGACTAGACATGACCTCTCTGGCAGCTCTAGGCATGACATCGCCAGGTATGCTGCTGATTCTATTACAGGCAGAGTCAATAAAATGCTTTGGTACACGCTGTACTGTGTGTGCAGCAAGCAGTTCCTGATACTTTCTCAAGCCAACAACTCACACACCACATAAAAAAGGCGCGAGAATAGCAGAAGTCCTATGATATATCCTACCAAGCCCTGCCATGTATCCGACCATGAAAGTCAGAATTATGCACCTCCGTGTAGAATGTACTATATGCAAAATTTCACTGAAAGTCTGACTGACAGGCAGTCATCAAACGCATGATGGATGTGCATTTCACTATAATGGCTCAGCATGAATACAGTATTGCGTGCTGAACTCATGGTTTTACACCACACACCGACTCAACAAGAGTATTTACAGTAAACACTTAAAACTTACTCTTTTTCTGGCTTAGTCGGGTTCCCTGACAGCTGTACAATGATCTTATATGGGGAGAGTTTTCAGTAAGTTCCAAGAGATGCATCTAGGGCCTAGGGTCATTCCATGGAATTACACTCCACCACACGTGCTATCTATGGATCGTGGGCCTACCTTACGGCTTAACAGAATGTTTCAAGCACTTATTGTGTGTGTGTGTGTGTGTGTGTGTATGTAATGCAAGTACTCTCTGCAGTCAGAGCCCAAGTGGCCTCAGGCTCAAAAACAATCCATATGTACATACAACTATGGAGACACACACACACACACACCACTAACTCAGAAACAATGCTATATCTCATGATCTTATGACGACAATGATGATGATTTTAGGATTAGATGAGAACCTCTTCAGCTGTTTATGACTTCCAGTGATTCTTATTGGGCATATAATTGCTTTGTTCTTTAAGTTCATGTCCTTGCCACAAAGAAAGACACTCTGATGAGTCTGGTGATGCAGTCTCCACAAGAGCCGTCTCTTCAATCATCTCTTTAATTCACCACAAGCAACTTCATGCCTATTAACATGTCAATCAAACGGTCTCTGTTCAATGTTCCTCCTCATGTGTTAATTTCAGTGTCAATGTTTCTTGTCTCTGCTACATTTTATATGAACGCAGAGCAGCTTAATGTAAATTAAGCATTATCTCTGTAACAGTATTGCATAAACAGATACAATGTGCATGTTTGCTGATACTGTCTGTTGTTCTTCTTACACTACATTTCAGGGCATAGTCACACTGCTATGCACATACACAACAACTGAATAAACAAGGATGAATCAAGACATGCAGCACAAAACAAACTACCCCACCAACATTGAGGATCTAGTCTACATGAAAGGGCTTTCTAAAGTACTTTAGTATCTAACGGCACTCATCTAAAGTAAATCCATTGTATGCTTGTTTTCATAGGATGGGATTTGGAAACAAAGCACATCTAGT
Source organism: Tenualosa ilisha (assembly GCA_015244755.2). Classification (NCBI taxonomy): domain Eukaryota; kingdom Metazoa; phylum Chordata; class Actinopteri; order Clupeiformes; family Clupeidae; genus Tenualosa; species Tenualosa ilisha. The sequence goes on from PYXC01001082.1 coordinate 1,801,317, forward strand.
GAGATGAGGTGGTATTTGGTTGACGCTACTACCACCCAGTGGTCATTATTGGAATTTAGACTTTTTTTTTTTTTTGAAGAATTTATAGGACTACTGAAGTATAAAATACAGAATAACAATTTCAATATAGTGTAGTTTTTGGAAAGTGCAGGTAAAATATTTGAATTATATCATATTTAATTAAATTTTATTTATTTTCTGATATTCATCAAAATATCCTCCTTAACAGCAAAAAACAAACCACATTAGCTAAAGTTTCTGTTGTAATAAACACAGTCACACACACACACACACGACCCCACAAAAGACAGTATTCCCTCCTGAAGACACTATGTAGACCTTGTACTAGTGCGTCACTCTCTCGGGCTCCTCCACCTGCCTAGTCAGCTCCTCCACCTCTATCTCCATGCGCCTGATATCATTGATCAAGTGCCTGTGGTTAGACTGGGCCTTGCTCAGCTGGCAGCGAAGCCGCTTTACTATGGCATCGTATCTCCTGTGCTGGATCTGATGAGAAATTGGAGGGGGAGGGGGAAGGTGAAGGGTGAGCAGTATGGTGGGGACGAGAAAATTAGGCTAGTTTTTGCTCGCCTGTCTATCCTGATGTAGCTGTTCAACACCAAGTGATATAGTTTTAATGCAGTCCATATATTTAATAGTTTGTCAGTTTCCTGTCAATGCATCACATAAATTCTAAAGCTTACACATACAAAGATGCTTATTTACTATTCTCTTGTTGAATGTAAATACAATGCATAAATGTTGCAGATGGCATGACAGCAAATCAATACTACTCCATCCTTTTAACTACCTCAATGTCCTTTCTCAGCTGCGCTTGGACCTCACTTTCATTTTGCAGAAATGCCCTTTTCTCTTCTATCGTCTTCTTTTTTGCAAATACTTGCTGCTCTAAGTCGTCAATCTCTTGCTGCAAAAACAAAATGTTCATTTCCATTACGCAATGTAATGTCAAGACATCCTCCTTGCCCTTTATTTATGTGTTATTTCTCTTTCTGTTAGTCAGAACTCGGTACGGGTGTAACTGAAGCCATTACACGTCTGGGCGGAATGTCAGAAGATCTTCCAGTTTTTGACTCCTTTTAGGCACAGCTGCCAACCGTGGCTAAAGGCCATAAAGGAACTGAAGTCTGACTGCCACTTGAATACATGTCTACTGTCTTAATCATAAAAAACAGATATTCAGGAGTTGAAGCGGTTGTAAAATAATCTTACCTGTTCTACAATTTTCTCTTTTAACCGTTTGCATCATAAATTCAATTCTTACAATTATTTCTATTTTGTACACTTAAGAGCTTTCCTGTCTAAACATGAATGATTACTCTGAATTGCATTCAGGAACAATGTAGGGTGTGCAGACAAGTAGGTAACTAATTTAAGTCATTCCAAATGGCTCAATGGCTCCACTTGAAAGTTGTTATCAAAATACTATAGACAGTAATTTACTAAACGAGCAACTTAAACAAACCAGCTGAACCAGGTGTGAAAAATTAATTGCAGAGTGATCATCATTATACACACTTGAGCTTGTCTTGCTGCCCCTCCCTCTGGATTCTGTAAATCTATCATCAGTGCATCTCGCTTTTCCCTAAGCTGTTTGACATGCTCTCTCGCCTCCATTAGCTCCTTGTAAATGGGAGTCTGGCTCTCTGCCTCAGCAACTGCCATTCTGTGATCCTCCATCTTGGTTCTGTAGGCGTTGTAAAGAGCAAGAGTGGCCTGCTGGCGCTCCTCCTGTTCCTGGATCTGAAGTTGCAGTTTCATGTTTTCTGAGTTGATTTCATGCAACCGTGACTCAAGACTGCTGTTGTGCTGTTTGATCTGCTCAATCTCATACAGCACACCACTGATCTGCCTGTCTGAATTTTTCAACTCGAGTTCAGCTGACTCACATCTACTCTTTAGGTCTGAAAGAGTGTCCTGTTTGTATAAAGGAAAACATTACAGTTACTAAGGACTTGTTGTTTACATCAGAAGGCATACGACATCCATCTTTTATTCAAGTTCTGACCATCAGTGTCTTTTAAAGTATTCATTGAAAATGAATAGTAGTGTAGTGTAGTCAGTCCAACTTTTTTAATGTCTTCAAGCTATTTCAATTATCTTACAATATGAAGTCATTTCCTTATTGTTTTTAAGTGGTTGTTAGAAAGTTTCATCATGCCTCACTATGTTTTACTTTGGATGAAACACAGTGATGACCATACAGGCCATGGGGGTATCATTTTATAGTTGGAATAGGTTTGTTGACAACAAAGGAGTATTAGCAGCTACAGCAGCAGGAGGGGTTTAAATTTTACAGTGTTAGTGTGGGGCGTGTGGGTAGTGTCTAGTGGTGAAAATGGTACCGAGATTAGCTAATAAACTAATGTACATCTGCAGTTCATATCTAAAAACATCACCTCTAATTCACTCAGAATTTGTTGCTTTTCCTTCAGTTCACTGGCTTGAATCTCTCCTTGACGGGAGACTTCCTCCAGAGTGCCTAGTAGAGAAAACTGTGTCCCTGGGAAGAGGTTGGTAAGACAGTTAACGTTACACAGAGCTGCGTCTTTCAACTCCCACACCCTGATACTCTCGCAATGGGTAGGTTACATATCTCATTCTCTCACTGTTTACGTTGAACATAAATCATTTTGCACACTAACAACGTGCCATTACGGTTACATCTTCAAACGTTTTGGTAGCTAAAAGTATGTTAGCATACTAGCAGAATAAAACAAAACACTGGGTAACCATTTGTTTAATGAAACTATATTTAACATGATTTGTGGTTTAATATAACTAAAAACGAACAGAATCTACCTTCTCACATTTGCCACATGTTGCGTTACTTCCTTAGCTAGCTTTACTGGCGAAAAGACCTGTGGCTGTTTTCACAAGTTGCTGATTAGTTGTTTTCTGGCACATTTTGTGCTATTTCATTAGCTATCTTTACTGACAAAAAGACATGTGGCTATTTTCACAAGTAGCTAATTAGTTGTATTTTATCAGTTATAACATTAACCTCAACATTGGACACATTTATGACCTAAATTTTCATACTTTTGAGTACATACCATCACTCCCACGGTCCTCTTTAGTCATAATTTTTTCCATGATGGCTTACTCATACACGATTGTTTGGGGAGGAGTCATAAGGCAGGAAGAGTGGGTATTTTGCATATAGGTGCATTTCTGCATATCTGGAGGGCAGTGCTCTTTGGAAAGAAACAGGTAAACGAATTCCTGGCATTTTTCATATTGAATTATTCGAATATGTTATCTTACGACCTTTGCCCAATTTAAAGGTAAGCGGGAATGCTATTGTGGGTATGAAATTGTAATATCACAAAATTTGTCGACAATGGGCTGGCCTCCACCTATCTCGTCTGATGGGCGTGGTCTGTCCAGGCCTATAAATTAAGCCCAGCTTTTAATATTCGTCCAAAAGAATTTAATATAAGCAGAACTAATTGGCCTTTATGTTCCCCTTGACCCAAGACAAGTAACACAAGTGAATCTGTTCAAGGCAGATCAATCTGTTAATTTACAAAACTACACAGCATGGAGAATCAGAGCAGCAGCATCACCCCACCACTCCAAACTGCTGACTGAGCAGGCTCCCCAAAAGTCAGAGAGAGCTCTGGGAAAGAGGGTTTGACTGCTTCTGAGATGAAGACTGGCGATGGACCTGAAGGTGGATGTCAAACCTGAAAAAGCTGGTGCTGCAGGTGGGGGTGTCTAAGATCGAGGCATATTTCACCGCTCTCGAGCAAGACCTGGAGCGTCAACAGCAGCTCCTTTCAGGAAGCACCAGGACACTCCTGATGTTGCTTCTCAGGTACCTTTCTTTGGATTTCCCTCGGTTGGGTTAGGACTAGAAGGGGATAGTTGGATTTTTTTTTTCAAAAAGCGTTCGTTTAAATTGTTTTTACATATTTGTAGGTGTTTGTCCTTGTTACTTGGTAACCCTAAATAAACACAAGATTTGGGGTCTCGTCCACCATAACTGTATCAACTCACAAGTCACAACCCATGGGTTGGTCAATGTCAACCACTGCATATGACTGCATATGACTGCACCTTTTTTGTCCTTCTTCTTCAGTATGCTCCCCAGCATGGCCATGCCTTCCTAGCACTTCCACTTGATTATCATCTCCCTACAGTGCTAGTCAGGATTTGATCCCATTGAGCCTAATTGTCACAGGAGGCATTTTAACCTGTCCAATCAGTGAACAGAGGGAGGTGTTGTAAATGCAGAGCCAGAATGCTATCAGTCAGCGACTGATCCAATCTTTTTAAACTTAAACACTTCAAGCAAGCAGTCAAATCTCACCTTGAATGCCCAGACCCTCTGTACGAAATTAAAGTGAAGAACGAGGGTCTGGTTTTATTACCAGGCTATATGCTCTCAGCAGCAGCAGCACACAAAAGTTGATCAGTTGGAGCAACTTTGAGCTGGAGTAGTGAAGGCTGAGGCAACTGAAATCTCAGGTCAAGGCTGAAAAGGAGGCAAAGGAGGCAAAGAGCCACCATGAGAAGAAGGAGACAAAGAAACATAAGAGGAAGGATGACTAATTGCAGTTATTATTCAATTATGATTATTATTTTATTTTATAAACATTAAATACATGGGTGAGGCTTTTGTTTAACTTTTATTTATGTATTACTCTCTATAGGCCTATTAAACATTTAGATATTTTTTATTTTTGATACGTCTATTGCTACATTAGCATTTGCACAGTTGTTGCACAACATGGCAGACGAATTATCATTAGTTTATACCAACACTAATTTAATCTGCTGAACAGAAAAAAGAGCAAAAAAGTGCTTCAACTTCAAAAACAACCCCTAAGTAAAAGAATAAAAACTCTTTCCTTAGCTGAGATGTAGTTCATTTTAAAAGTTTATAAACTGTGAGATAAGACGCCAAAAAATGGTTTAGGTGCCACGTCACCTAACCACATGATGGCAGCCAAATTCTGATACTAGTATTAAGACATGCATAATCACTGTCAACCACACATTCATCAAATTCATTACATTAATCTGCATCATCTGTTTTCACACAGAGGAAATTCCTTATTTAGATTACATCTGGCCCAAGCAAGTCAGCTTTTTCCCCCATGATGCACTAGGGGAAACAGTTTTCAAACTAAAGGAGAAAATGACATGGGGTGCATTTGTAGTGTTGTTAAATAAGATAAATGAAGAGAGTGAACATTTCAAAAGACCAGTCATCAGGCTAAGCTTTCTGTCCAAGTTAGTGAAATGGCTGCCATGGACTTGCATTGTGATGATTACTGTTGTAAAAGTTAATATGATTGTATCAACCATTAGCTTAAAAGGAAACTGTGGGATTCACTATAATAACCACAGATTAGACAGTGGAATGCATGCTTTATTAATTCAGTCCAGGACATGGTCATTCTTGACCATCAGTCCTTCTCTGTGTGAAGTAGCCAGTGGTGGAAATATTTGCACAGTTGTCTACACTTTGTGGTTCGTGGGAGATGACAGTTAAAATGTCCATCCTGGATGTTTACATTTGCCTTTGTACTCTGCACTGGCTCCACTTGAAACCTACACTGGTGTTTTTCAAAACCAGGGTGCAAAACCATCCAGCCACTCCCCCTAGGGAGAGATTTATTTCCTCGTAAATCTCAGCAGTGCAGCAAGGCGTTGTTCGTTTGAAGGGTTTGTTGATTTAATTGTAATTTCACTCTGTCTGTGCTTGTGTTTCAAGTCGAGACCAGTCATGAACCTTTTGTAAGATTTCCGTTTTTCCATTGTGACTCATCCTTTGGATGTGGTTTGAGACAGAGATATGGCTTCCCATAACCAAAGGCTTAAAGTAAGGTTATTTGGTCTCTTTACATTACAATGTTTTAAAGCTGATCTTTCTAGGTGAAAACTCTTGAAATATTTTCTATGAAAGAAATCAAATATAGGGGAATGCAGACAATAGAGTGTGTTTTTAATTATGAATTCATCTGTAATTTATTTATAAGCAGTGTTGGGCAAGCTACTCAGAAAATTTAGTTTTCTACCAAGCTACCAGTGACTCCACATCAGATGAAGCTTTACTACACTAAAGGTACCTGAAGACAAACTGTAGCAAGCAAACAAACAACCAAATGGCAGAAGTAGTTTACTACATGTGAAGCTACTTTAGAATTTACAAAAAAGGCCTAGAAATAAATTGAATGATCCAACCTTCTGCTAAGATTCTATTAGTGACCAAACTAGTAGGTCTCTCCGATAGACATACAATAGTAACCAACTAATAGGAAGTAATTGTACTTTCATACAGGTAAAAAGTAAGGTGTAGTAATCTTTGGGTGTTATTTCTACATTCCTTGCCCAGAATACAGACACTACCAGTACAGCTACTTGTAGTAAAGCTACTGCTCAACACTGTGACTTAGCTACATGGCTTTTCCTTTTTTGACACTGGATAACAAATAGCAACACAATTTAAATGGTCTACTTTTGATTTCACTTAGTCTGTCATGTTTGCAAGCCTTTTTTTCTTTCTTTTTTATTAGTTTTGTTATATTAGTTTTCACTGTCATATTGCACACTTTTTGTTACCTAGTGGGCATTTCAATCTGGTGATGTTCGTAAAAGTTGAGTGTTTTACCTTTTTAAGGCTAAGTGTTACAGTAACACAGTAATACAGTGCCTGTATTGCAAGTAAAGCTCATATACATTTTATTTGTTTGTCCTTTTCTCTCTTTAGATCTAGAATTATCACCACTTATTTTAATTTCAGATTAAATTTTGCCTTAAGACCAAGCAACCTCAAAACATATTTGTATGAGCATTTTATTACCCTATGTCATTGCATCCATAGCAAATATTTGTTTTGCTAATGAGCTGTATCATGTTGCATATTTTTTAGATGTCTGGCAATCCTTAATTGCATCATTTTCACTCTTCATTTAGCCTATGGAATGTTGGAGTCTACTTGGCACTGGTATCCAATCATTTTGAGGCAATGGACCCTTGACGCAGCCGCCAGTTTTACAGGAAAATACAGGTTTTTCAACGATAACAATTATGGCAACCGTTGTGATTCTGCTATACTGAAACTGCACGGAGGCTTTGGTAATAGCATTAGCACTTGTGCTTGCCTTGTTATTTCCTGTAATATTGCGTTCATGGATGCAAATCTTTAAAAGAGGAGATACATAGGAACGACAGGTTTTGTGAATTAGTATATCTGTCTTTACCTATGGAAGGAGAGACTTATCAGCTCATACCCTCATGCCCCTTGATCCCAATATAATGATTAATACAGGAGCTGTCCATGGTGCTGGTCATATTAAACCCAACATTACATAATGAAACAGCTTTTGGCATCATCTTCATCTTTCGCATTGATGGTGTATTGACATGTGAAGGACAGTTAAGGACACCTTAAGTTCCTACTAGCCACTAAGGCTAGGCACTGTCTGTAATTCTCTGATCTCTGATGAAACACCTGGAAAATTGTTAGTCAAAGCCTCAGACCATGCCATTGCTACACATCACACATCATAGGCTCTTAGTGTTCTCTGCGAGGTTTGTATATGCACTCTAGGTTTAGACAAAAACTGTTGTAGTTTTCAAAAGTGCTCAAGCTTCATCAGGAATCTGGTTCTGTCAGATCACCATAAAGATCACAGGGTGATTTGCTCTTTCCGTCTTTTCATGTTGTATGTTTTGTGTGTGTGTGTGTGTGTGTGTGTGTGTGTGTGTGCATGTGTGTGTGTCTGCGTGCATGCACCATGGAGAGAAAGCATTTTGGAGCATCTCATGAGAACAAACTATGTATAGTCATACTGTAACGTACACCATCAAGTGAATAATTCACGTCATTACCATAAACTAAATCCCTCTGAGACTCGAAATGATGATCTAATTCTGGCTGTCATTCCTGAAGATTACCAAATCACCCTGACTCAGATTTGTTTACTTCTTGCTGACTGAAGTAAGAAACCAAATACGATGAGCTTATTCCAGCTTTATAGCATCCAGATCTCACAAATTTGGGGACATAGCCACCTCTCTAAAGAAAAAAAACAAAAACACAAAGTTGTTCTCTGCATTCCCGAGGCAAAACTATGTTCACTACACTGACATAATGATGTGTTCCTCTCACAGTCTTTTGGGAAAGTAATCAGGGCGTTTATTCAGCTAATGTGCTAAAGACTTAACTTTGTGTTTACAAAATGAGCAGGTGGTCTTTCATACCTCAGATTATGACTTTGTACATTTCTGTTCTGAAAAACATCTGTTAGCAATAAAGGAAAAAATAAATCATATATTGGCATGTGTTTATATGAAGGTAAACGTTATAAATTACAACCAAATGCTCATCAAAAAGTCATAACTTTCATGTGATTTGGAATACATTGTGAAAACGTCCCAAAAACTGTTTTGTGGGAAAATACATGTATTATACAAAGTCATTTTTTTACAGACTTAACATGACATAGTAATGAAAAGGAATGGCATTTCACCCCTCTGCACAGCCCAAGCAGTCAGCCCAGCTATGTTCCCGCCTAGTTTCCAGTGTGTTTTGTCTGTATGTCATGTCATTCAAAGCCATAGGAGGTTAGAAATAGCCTAAGTATAGCTATAGGCTCTGACATAAAACAACCCTCTATGACAAAACACATTCAGGGACCACATATAAACACAGTCATTTCTGTCTTTTGTCAACTTATCCTTGTCTCTCACTCTTTTTTTCTCTTTATCCATTGTCTGTGCTCTACTTCAGCGGCTTATCCTAAACATCCCAAAGTAACTCCCCTCCGCTTCAGGGTCAAGCATCCAGGCGTTGGACACTCGGACAAACAGACCATCCCCAGTCCTCAGTGCAATGGCGCCACCCTGCTGCTGACAGTACATGTGGTATCCCCCAACCCTCCAGTGCTGTGTACTCCCGCTCTTCATGATCACCGTTGGCCTGACGGTGGCGCCACCACTGGGCCGCTCATGGAAGATGTACTGGATCAGCTGGACTGGGCTGGAGGTGGCCGCCAGACGATGATCCGAGGGAGATCCCCTCGGGTGTGGTTCTAGCTCGTCGTAGTAACGAAAACAGGTTTTGGCATAGACGTAGAATACGCCTGGTTTGCGGACCAAGATTCGTCCATCTTGGTATCCAAATTGGGAGAGGAAACCTTGTTCTGCATTCCAGTGAATCAGAGTAGCCCGTACCTCCCCTAACGCAACAGCAACAGAACATAAATAAGTGAATGTTACATAGAAAAGGTTCCACTGGTTTTACTTCACTCAATCACACAATATTAAGAAAGTAGCTCCAAACCATAAACTGAAACAGGCCCTTCAAAACAGAATAATAAATGGCATACGTCATTACAACACTATTTATCGTAAATGTTTTTTTGAAAAAAACTGACACAGACCATTATGACTAGGGGTGGAAGTGACAGGATTTTATCAGTATTGATGACATTGTCAACCCTGATAATAGGTCAGATTCTTTATCAATTCCTTACTGTAGAGAAGGTAGTTTGCACAGGTTTATGTAGCCAATATTACTATGGTGGTAATAACAGAACTAAGTATTATGTACTAGACCTATTGACCATGGTCTAAAAAACATGTCAGGATTGATAAGAGAAACTATTCTTGTCTGAGACATTTGACTCATTTGACTCATTTGACTGATTGACGCATTCCATTCTATGCTCTAATCGATTCACGGTTCTCAGTTCCCACCCCTAATCATGACAAAACTTCTTCTGAAAAGCCACATACAGTATATAGCTCATATACGATACTTGCACTTGCACGTCTCTAGATGATGAACAGTAGGCCTACATACTTACTCTGTGTGTGTGTGCTTGAAGGTTTTATCGGTAGATGAGCCACCACTGGAGTCCTAATTCTAGGTTTCTTGACAGATCTGATATGTTGCCTGTGATGGGGCTCTACCAAAGGCTTCACTTCAACAGGGTTTTTCTCAGTCCCCTGCGACTGTAAGAAATGAACAGACGGAGGCTGTTGGACAAAAGACTTTTAAAGCATAAAAGTGGCCTCTCAAAGAGTTCCACATGTCACGGATCAAACAAATACAAAGAGACTTCATCCCATGGCGGACAATATTACAAGCACATCTTGGATCAATTGTTACTTTTTTAAAGGCTAATACGTAGGCCCATGGATAGAACTCTATAATAGACCGAAGAGGATGGCCTATTTGCGCCGAGGATGATCTAGACTTCGTCATTATGAAATTCCCAACTATGGGAAATTCCATTAGGATCTCTGTCTGACAGAGTTGGAAACTTAGAAGATGCCCCTTAACACCTGAATAATTCTATGCAAACACAAAAGACTACTTGCACTCCTCTGACTTCACTTCGCATGTTTTTAATACTGTTGCCATCACTTCGTAAAATTCTGTTAACTTCTCGAAAACCGCTTCGGAGTCATTCTGCCTCTTCACCTTGACCACAGGCTACGCGTCACAGAAAGAAGACCGCATACAAAGAATGGTTAAGCTAACAATATGTAGTTTAATCAAATACACCTGGAACCCCTTTGGGTATGGCTAGCGTGGGCTGAGAACAGCTCCTCCACACCCACACCGGGCTAAGTGGCCAGCTGTTTGAAGTAGTGCCTGCTGAATCACTCAGTACAGATGTGGATAAGCAAAGAACGATCTAGCTTACATATTTAAATCTCATGAAATTGGCTACAGGCATTTACAGCCTACCTTCTCAAAGTCACATTTACAGGTGTGAAATTATACTTTCAGTAGTCTAAAATAGGCAATAAACATAATGATAGTCAAGTCAGGCTTTGTAACCAAAACGATCAAGTAAAATGCTGATCTTGAAATCGTGTTAAAATACTAATAGCCAGGACTACTCCTCTATTTAGCCCATCAGCAAGCTAAACGACAGTTTACACTGCGAAACATATGAAGTTGCTAGTAAAAGTACTGTGGATCAAAGGGGATCACTTGTCACTGACCTGAATGTGTCCCGTTAAGTGTAGAATAACCATAACGCAAGTCACAACTTGTAGCAGTCCCACCAAGATGATGACTCTGGGAATATTTGCCGGCGAATTTGCCTGTAGTTTTGACGCAAGAGAATTCATGTCAACACAGTAAAGTCCACAGCAGAACTAGAAAGCACTAGGAAATCCAGGACCCTCAAACTTTATGGATTGCCACACCACAGAATCCCTCCCGAAAAGCCCATCCCTCTCCTGACTCCTTGCTGCAGTTATTTTTTTTATGACGAAGATGTGCTAAATGGCAGTCGAGGTTTAGTATTCCAATGAATCTGCAGGAAAAAAAATCTTCTTTTGTCTGAATTCCCCCTAGTTACATATCTTATATCAGATAGGCTAATGGAAATCAGTAACAGCTGTGGAATCCATAAACCTCACTGAAGAAACATGATGTTACATTTTCTCATTGAAACGTGGTTTAAAATGTATTCTTATGAGATAGTGTTAATGTAGGCCTAGCAGTAACAGGTAGCCCATGTCTGCATTACACAAAAATGGAATAGCCTACATATTTGCAAAGCGCATTAACGAATTCTGTTGCAGAAAGGAATTTGGTCCATGCCTGTTCAAGAATCGACTTTTACCTAAACCCAAATGTACACTCCAGCAGGTGGTGCTATAGGGTTCTTATCAGGCCCTGGTGCTGCAAAAAGCACTACAGTGGATTTGTAATAAAACAAAAATAAAAAAGCACTGGACTGGAATGATGAGAAACTAAGTAGATGTTTTATGTAGAACAGACAAAAAAATCACGTAAAGAAATGAAAAACAATGATAATGCTGAAAGAGAGAAGCTGTCGTGACGGTAAACGCACGAAAGTCGGCTGGCTCTTACGACATTCCCAGGCGTGTGCTTAATGCATGTGCTCCGCAGCTATCTGACATCTTCACGGACTTCTTCATGTCACTAGCCGACCCGCGCCGTTGTTACTAAGTGCCTCAAGACCACAGCAATCGTCTCAGTGCTCAATGACTTCCGCCCAGTTATTCTTATCCCTATCATCACCAAGTGCCTGGAAAGACTGGTCCTGTCCCAATCTCCCCCCTGCACTCGACCCCCACCAGTTTCCTTATCGTGCAAACCGGTCAACAGAGGACGCCATAGCCACGGCGCCTCACTCTGCCCTCGCCCATATTGACTATGGCATCATGCTATTTCTTGACTTCAGCTCTGCTTTTAACAGAGTACAGTAATTTCCGCTGACCTGGTGTGTAAACTCCAAGATGTGGGCGTCAGAGCATCCTTCTTTTATTGGATATTGGACTTCCTGACACTAAGACCACAGTCTGTGAGGCTAAATAACATCACCTCCTCTATATTGACTCTGATCACCGGTGTCTGTACCCCAGGTTTGTACTCCCTATTCACTCACGCCTGGGTCCCTGTGCACAGCACCAATTCAATCAAGTTGGCAGATGACACCAAGTTGATTGGCTTGATCAGCAACAACAAGGTATCAGCCTGAAATCTGAAACGGCTACACTTAATCTATCGGTTTTCTGAACATTGATGCAGTAGATAATTAGATCCCGTTATTCAACTGAGAAATACCTATGTACAGACTCAAGCCTTGTTGCCAGACAAACACACACAAACAAATCATATCAGCACAACAACCACTTTCAGATAGGCAAACTAAAAGGGGAAGAAAAGTTGACTATTTCTCACTAATTGCATTAACCACAAAAGTTGCACCTTTTTGCAGAGAGGGTTCACAGATGCCGATTTGAGATCTCCGATCAGGAAACCCATGCATGTGTAAACCAATTCAGCACTGACTATTACAAATGTCTTATGTATGCTTTGAAACCTCAGACAGATGATAAGGTCAGGAAGGACACTGGGTAACATGGTGTACACACACAAACACACACTCGGTCTCTCTCCTTAACTCTCATTAGCACACCCCACACCTCAACAGATAGGAATATATTCAATAATGACCTTGACCCTTGACTTGAAGAGTTATCTGTGTGCCCATATATACAGCAGCTGACGATGAAGTTACATAAAACCTCAGTGAAGAGTGGACTGTTAATGGTGCAAGTGAGAACTACTAACTGCAGCTCCAATGTCACCGCTGCACATTGCTGCATGTGGCAATCCAAGGAAAACAATGTCCATTCATATTCCTGACACATCTTTTGAACCGCAAGTCTTCCAGGTTTGCCCCCATATGAATTATACATAAACGTCTGCACACATACGTACAGTTCACACATGTTAACAGTCTGACTTCCTTTATTCTTGAACTCCTTCTTTAACATGGTTTGTGTAATCAAGCACACGTACAAGTACATACTTTGGAAGCGGGCTCATTTCTCACAAGACGGTGATTTTGTCCACTTGACCGGTCTTTGAGAGACTGTTAAAATATGATCAGTAGCTATATAAAAGCATGAGAGGTCTGTGTGTCTTTGATGTAATTTAAACAGCAGTGGATCTGAACTGAGTATGAGCACAGACAATACATGGAAACGAATATTTGGTAACAGTGGACTGAAGTGGTGAAAAAAACTATTTATCATAATTTATCATATAGGAGTTTTAATATAGCAAAATGCTGTTTTCATGTAGCAAAATGAGTTAACCCCTCCGCCACCACACACGCACACACACACACACACACAACTTCCTCTCTTCGATGGACTGAACATGCTCCATCTGTATCTATATGCATTTCCATTTAATGTCGAAGTGTTGCAATTCACGTTCAGAGGAAGCACACCTCTTACAGAAAGTCAAACATAATCACACCCACTGTGATTCTACCGATAAGTCAAGACCTGAGGAAACACTCCCTCTCTCTCAGACTTGCACCACGCGGCCTCACACCACCAGGCTCACGGGGGAGACAGAAAGAAACCCCCAAACATCCTCACTGCATTCTGCATACTTCCACTGTCACAGCAGGTAAGTTTATACTCTTTCTCAGAGCCATTTTATCTTCTGGGGCTTTTTTCTTATGACACTATAATTTCCAACTGAAGTGGCTGAGCACACAGCAGTACTGATAGCACTTGCTTTTAAAACGTGTGTTCTCATACCATACACGCATTTTGAATAGGCGGAGACTAGCATAAAGGTGTAGTGTACTTAGCACTTGACAGAGCCTGAGGCCATGAAAGAAAATTCCTTCCACCTGACTCCACTAATTTGCTAAACAGTAACAGTGGCAGGCGAACAGACGCACATGATCAACGTTCTTAGGAATGAAGAAAGCAAGACATCCTTTGTTTTTATTCTTAATTGCCTGAATTATTAACATAAACAAATTCTTGAAAGACAGACTATTTTTCTTGGAAGACATTAGATACTGAAGGTTCTTCCAGTAATCAGAAGGTGAGTCTGAACATAAATGCATTTGATGATTTCATTGTCTAGATAAGCCAAGACGAGGCATCAGAGGCTTTAATACTTCACAGAGGACTGACTGTGGTTATGCCAAGATGGGCAACTACTTAGTATATAATGTTTTTGTTTTTTCTGTTCTGACCATATTTCTGATTAGAGTGCTTTCTAACAGATTCCTTTCATACCCTGCCTGTTATTCAGCATGCCTTCTCAGTAAACTTTATAAGTATTTAGCTGGAGGAATTATATTTATCACATAATACTAACAGTATACAAACTCCCCACATAACCACCCTAGTATCTGAATTTGCAGCAACCATCTGAATTAGTTTTGCAATTTCAAAAAAAATTTAAAAAAAAAATCAATAAATGCAATCTCAATAAAATAAAAACACACATTCATAAGGCACTTAAACTAAATAAAACCTGATTTCAGTGTCATTTTCTCTCCTGTTGGCTGTGGTGAACCAACAGCACATACCAACCCTTAAGGTTTTGTGTAGACATGGTGAATTGAATTTCAATACAACTTCTTGACAGATGAAAATGCATAACATGCCGGGCCTGACACACAAGCATCAACTTGTGCCCTGAGTGCTTGTCTGAGCACAAAATTTCCCCTTCTTCCTCTGCAGAGCCTCCTCATGTCGACCGTTACGGCCTCGCTCAATGGCAACTCCTCCCTCGTTGCCGTCCATGCCAGGAATGCCACGGTGGATGACCCCTGGATGACGGAGACATCGCGCGTGGTGCAGATCATCGTGACGCTGGTCATCATTTTGATCGGCATTCCGCTGAACGCGCTGGTGGTGTGGGTGCTGGGTATTCGCCGCTGGTGGTCGAGGTCAGGGCACAGCGGCGGGGAGACACGCAGTGCCAACAGCTTCCGCGTGTACGTGGTCAACCTGGCGCTGGCAGACCTGGTGCTGCTCCTGCGCACACCCCTCATGCTGGGCTACCTGGCGCATTGGTTTTCCTGGCCATTTGGGGAGCACTTTTGCAGGCTGGTCATGTTCCTGCGTGCCCTTGGCCTGTACGCTGCTTCCTGTCTATTGTGCGCTGTGGCTCTGGAGCGCTGCCTGTGCCTGCTGCGGCCTGTCTGGGCCAGTCTCAAACGCCCACGCTGGGCCGTGCCCCTCGCCTGCGGCCTCCTCTGGCTTCTGGCAGTCATCTTGGCATCGCCATACCTGCACACAGCCGTACTGAAGGACTGGAATGGCTTACAGTGCCTGGAGAGTGACCCAAAGACAGGGACGGGCAATGCCTTCTTTATCACCGAGACCATCTTCGGCTTCCTGCTGCCCATGGTCATCTTCCTCTCCTGCAACCTGGCAGTGCTAATCAGCGCCAAACGGTCCGAGGCGGGCATGGTGACGCCCACTGCGTCCACAAAAATGTCTCCGATATCGCAGCCCTCGTTGGGAACTGGTTCTGGCTCTGTGTCGCTCAGTCAGAGCTACACAGCTCGGCGCCTGGTGCGTATGTACCGGGTGCTACTGCTCACCATACTCCTCTTTCTCACCTGCTGGGTGCCCTATTTCACCTTTCGCTTCCTGCGCTGGTACAGCGCAAAGCACAAACTGACGAACCTGACTAAAGTGGCGGTGAAGGGCTATTACGTGGCCCTCTTCCTGGTCTACGTGAAAAGTATGTTAAACCCCATCTTGTATGTGTTTGCCGCACGAGGCCTTGGACGGACCATGCGTGCCTCCCTACTGTCTGCAGTGGAACGAGTCTTCAACGAGGATAACTCGGAATCACTGCGCAGGAAATCGCTGCGCCGTAAAGACTCCCAGATCTGACATTGTGAGAAACATCGGGGAACTATAGTGGCTCTGAATGAATGTGCACTGAAACTGGACTTTCGCATGGACTTTGCATGTTACATTTATGTAGCGTCAGACACTGTAAGCGCTTCACTAATGTGTAGCACACATCTGATTGATGCACAACAGCCATTTTGCACAAGAACACTCAACGCCACACAAGCCAGAGGTGGAGAGTGAGGGGATCAATCAATTACTTGCATGGACTGGACATTTCTTAAATGGTGTACCAACATGTTTTCTAATGCATTTTAACCTGCCAAAGTCCAGATTACATTTGATGATTTCTCCAGTCAATTCCTCAAGGACAGCTCTAAAATATAACCAAATTTGACACCATGGATTTTTTTTCTCTCACTCCGTTCCTCACCAGGAACCAAAAGTGAAAGTTCTTTTAACATCATCTAATGAATGTAATATGAGTAATGTCTTCTATACTGTTTGTGTTCTTCCATTGTATATTCCCATTCTTTGTCTTATTTTTATGTTGATAGTTGAAACAAAAAAGAGAGGTGTTTTATTTTTGTTAACAATTTATATTTCACATTTTGAATTAAAGCAAGACATACATTTTGGCCACTTTGCTAAATGGAGACAAAAACACAGGTTCATGTCATGCACTGCACAGGTGGTATTTCGCAGCTGTGAGTTATCTGATAGAGAAGATCCTGTTTCAAAGTGAAAAAAAAAAAAATTGAAGCAAGTGCAAGAAAGTTCAGAATGGTGCAGTACAACCTGTTTTATCTCCTCTCAATGCATAAAGACACTTAGAAATAAGAGGTGGGGTTAAGGAATGAATGAAGGAGCAAACATCTTGAACATGCAGGGGCTACAGAAATCAGTCTTGATGATGTCACATAGACTAGGGCTGGACTCAGCGAGAAAGACCACTAAGCCTATTAGTAAAGGAAGGTATGCTGCACCATTTAAGTCTTGTTAACCTTAGCTGTCAAGGGCTGCTAGTTGCTGGTCGGCATGTTCATGTGCAAGCTCCATAAATTTGTTCAGCTGCTGGATACCAGGCATATTCTGCATCGTTTTCACCAGTGAAGCCCCATTCGGCAGCAACTTCATAAGCTGCTCCTGTGCAAAGATACAGGCATTCTGTCTTAGAACTCTCTTAACTAACACAAAGTGTTAGTTGCACCACTGACTTCCTGTTGTGGCACACTGGATTTCCTTATTCTACAGGCAACACTTACCACAATCCCCACACACTGATAGAATTTCCTCTTACTTGGAAAAGGCAATTTCTTCACAATGCTGACCGCTGAGAAGGCTGAGGCATCTAACACCTATGAATAACACTGACAGCTCTGCACTGACAAATGCATTACTTCACTAAACTGTGTAAAATTCTTAGGTTTTCTGTAGGGCCATAAGAACTAGTTGATTAATTTATTGATTAAATAATTAATCTTAAAAACTTAAACTTGAATATTCCAGGCTTATTTATTTCATGACAATAAACAGAATATCTTTTCAGTACGAGTAAATCAAGCCATTTGAGAATATGGTCTTTGTTGTCTTGAGATACTGGTCAACACTGATCAAATTTCTTTTCAAACAACTTGCCAGTCATCAAGGAAATAATCCACATATTTTATAACCTACATCCGATATAAATGAATTCTTATTTGCAGCCCAACTATTTGGTTAGTTATTTTTGTGCTTGTTTGCATTAGCATTCTGTGGTTATACAAGTTCTATTCTCACATCATGTCTGTCAATGAGGGCAGTGGTGTGAACTCCAGACGGTTGGTGCAACAATTCAGATACTGTGCACATGATGATGGCAAAAAAGTTACCCAATTCCTCGCCCCCCCCCCCCCCCCCCAAAAAAAAAAAAAACATGCAATACATTTGTCTAACACATGTGCCTTGAATGTCAAAAAGGGAATGGGATGACTACAATTTTTAGTAACTTGCTAAATAACATCTTTACTTTTTCTGATGTTCAGCAGAAGGGCGTAAAGCAACATATCTGTGCAAGAAGTTGCTAGAAATTTGAGGCGATTACATTGTAATCAGAAATGACATCCTGAATTCTGACTCAGTGCCTAGAGCTTTTAGCACAGCAGTAGGCACAGATCATACAGTGGCTCTAACCTGGAGTGGCGGATCCACTTCAGAGCGGGACGGTAGGGGAGGGAGATGTAAAACTGTCTGCTCTTTCCTTTGTAGAATCTGCAAGAAAGAAAAGAATGAAAGAAAGACAACTCCTATAAAACTCAATTCCATTACAGAGTGAACTCACAGAGAAACTTCTGAATGATGTTTTCAGTTATCCAATCATAGAAAAAGATTTGGGATTAGGATTACAATGGCTGCACTGCTCCTTCTGCACTGAGATTTGATTGGAGAGATTGTTGCTTACTCTCTATGACTAACAAACTCCGATCTGAACACACCATACTGGCATGAGACTTGAGATGAGACTGCCTAGAGTAGTCTACATCAAGTTACATCTCCCCCCTGTCATCTGCATGGGAAGATTGCTTTGCAGGTGTGGTAGAGCAGCGGTTAGGTCACTCGACTCAAGCTTGTGGGGGACTCACTTTGGATAAAAGTGTCTGTTAAATACCAGTCAACTTTAACTTTACCATTCAACTAGCAATGCTGTTTTGACTTATATTTGAGCTGTGCTCTCCAAATGACCAGCATGGCACTTATCATGCTACAGTCGGATGTTCTCCAGTTGAATGGCTGATCTGCCAGATTTTTCAACTTCTGCCTAGCGATGGTGCAAGCAACACTGTCTTGCGCATGTGTGACTGAATTTTTATTTGCTTTTTACATCTATCTTTGTGTCTGTGATGAATGCTTTCAGTGGTCTTTGTGCTAAGATATATACTATATCAATACATTTCTTACAGAAATTTATGATGGCGAAACAAGGTAACTGTGTATATAAAGGCAATTCCACCGCAAACAGTTTTTTTTTGTCATGTCCGTAATGCCCATAAAATGTCATGGTACTCTATGATGTGAAAGATTCAATTCAATTTAAGTATTTGCTATTTTTGGCTGTAGAATTTACATGAAAAAAATTTATGACATACAAATACCAAGGCATTCTATTGGCATTGTGGATGTAACAAAAAGCACATTTTCCATGGAATTGCCCATATGTGTTTGTGCATACTTGAGTGTGTATGTGCAAAAGTAAACATGTGTATGTGTTTACACACAGATGTACATATGTACTGTTTATCTGTTTGTGTTTGTCTGTGTTTACCTCCTGCGAGGTCTCCTCCAACTCCTCCACCTTGAATTTCAAGATCCTGCACTCCTCGTCTAATCTGTCTCTCGTCACTTCCAACTCTTCCAGGGCATTGACAACAGATCTGTGGTTCTCCTGGGCATACACATAAAACATACACACGCAAGCAAGCACACACACACACACACACACACACACACACACACACACACACACACACACACACACCAGAAAGTACCTATAGAGTTTAAACATGCTCAAAATATCAGTAAACCCAAACTCAAATGGAAAACACACTCTTTGAAACTTGCACTACAACTAACAAGAAAACCCCCTTTTATGCTCTGTTTGCTCCCTAAAACATTGCATTGTAGGAACAGATAGACCGCACTTGATCCTTCATCCTACTCTGAAAAGTGGAAAAAAAGTATCTATTAGCTTGTTTCCACTGCCGGTGCCATGCCAGTGCACAATCTAGAACTGGTTCTACATGTTTCGACCAAGCAATCACTGGTGCTGGCTCGACTCCCTGCTCCCTGAAATTGCTGGTCCTGAAGTCGAAACCACACACGTCACAGTGCTGTGTTGTTAGCAAAACGATGCTAACGTTATGTGCAATACCACCATAAATCCCTCAGCTAGCTTTACGCTGACATGAATACATCGTCTCAACAAAAGTATTTCATTAAATGGTATAATTTTGACAGGGTTCATGCATAATGTGAAAGTGTGAAATTTTGCTAAAATGAGAATTTTAACTATAGTGCACATACTTTTTTGTTTTTGCCTTGGAGTGTCAGAGTTGATCATTTGAAATGATAGTAAATAATAGGCTACATGTCAAAAAAAGTTACCGATGCCCAGACCAAGGCTCCGTGAATGTATCCAAGGTAACAATTTGCTAAACAAATTTTGGTGCTGAAACCTGTGGAAATGCCTGTCAGTGCTAGTGCTGGTGGAAAAGAGGTATATCTATCTATCTATCTATCTATCTATCTATCCATCTATCCATCTATCCATCAATAATAAAAACATTTTACTTGGCACAGGAGGTATACATGAGTTCATGAGAAGGTCAAGAGAAAAGTGGGAGCATCATGGATGACCTCCAGTGGAAAAGTATCAGACTCGATTTATTAGATATACCAGCGTTTAAATGAAACCAGTGCATTTCTATGTTTTAATTGTGAAAGTAAAGAAGCGGTACATTAAATTCCAAACTAAAACCTGTTGTTTTCAGTTTACCACTTCTGCTTCTTTGTACCATGGCTGAGGCAACCCTTCAGTTTTTATTACATTTCTGTTTTGTTTGTAACCACTTCCCTATGCCTGCAAGACTTTCTTTTTAAGTATTATTATTATTATTATTCACCTTTGTTGTGATGGGAGAGTAAAGAGAGGAGTCTCTGCATTTTTCAAAATACTCATTTCTGTTCATTTTGTAAAGTGCGGCAGAGTTGGTGCCCAACAGAAATCTATTATCGTGTATAATTTAATAACCGCTAAACTTTTGATTATTTTGAATGTCGATGACGCCAGTAATGCTATCACTTTTATTAGCTACCCCCTCCCCTCCTCACCTCTAATGACTTCAGCCTCTTCTCCCCCTCTTCAGCCTTTAAGCTCTCTGTCTGGTACTGCCGCGACTCCTGCCCCAGGTCGACTTGTTTTCGCGGGGGTACTGTGAGTTGGACACAGCTGGCCAGGAATCTGTGCAAAGGTGAGAACACGTAATTCATGACTTTATGGACAGACCCACCGCTCGCCCCCAACCCTGTGTCTACAGGTCTGATGAAGTTAAATTTAAGACTTTTTAATACCATTTGCAAAGTAAATTTAAGACCAACTCTGCCATCAGTGTTGGAGTAGATGCACATGTTGTTTGGATGTCGGACGATGTGTGTGGTTGTTGAGCAGGCTGTGGCCTCACATCCTTTTCTCTCTAACAGTGGCAGCGCAAGTCAGAGATTTGAGGCTGATGTTGGCAGATTTTGGCAAAAGTAACGTGCTTACCATTCTGCACCGCACCCCATTGCTTTGATCCCCATTGTGCCCAAAGTGTTTACGGCAAACCACACAATAGGCTTCACTAGCATCCTTCAGCACTAGGGCTGTCCTAAACAATTATTTTTTAAATGATAAATCTAACACTTATTTTTTTCAATTAATCAACTAATCTAATGACTAATTGTTTGATTAATCAAATGATTAATTTAGTAATTAATGATTCTTTTCCCCACCTTAAATCAATACAGCAATGTACCAAAACAAAATATTGAAAAGATTGTTTCATTAGCATTTCAGTTTTATCACTACGTAGGCAAAAAAAGTAAAAAAATAAAAAAGCGAATTGCTGGTGAATCCTCTGTTGAACCTCTCAGCACCTAACACTCTATTCCTCTCTCCCAACCATCTCTCCGGTTCCGGTTGATCGCGGTAATGGGTCCGAAAAAATCTAGTAAAGAGTTTGCTACTGAGGATGATTATGTCACAATGAATGTATTCACAGAAACACTAGAGCAACAGAAAATATTCTTTAAAGAAATGATGGATCTCCAGGAAAAGAATTTTAAAACCTTCCTACAACTAATCATGGAGACAACTAACAAGCGAGTCGATGACCTCGTCAAAGACTTCACCGAATTCAAACAAAGCCTGGACTATACCCAAACGCAGGTGGATAATCAGAAAACAATTAATGACGAGTTTACCGCAATGTGCAAGGACGCACGCAAAGATATTAACACTGTTTGCGAATCTGCAATATCCCTGGATAGTAAAGTTGACTATCTCGAGGCCCAGTCCAAAAGAAACAACATTATCATTGATGGCATTCCGGAATCTAAACGCGAGAGCTGGGAGGAAACGGAGGGTAAGGTCCGCCAAATTCTAGCTGGAAAGCTGGAAATGAACGTGGAGCAGATCGAAGTGGAACGAGCCCATCGAATGGGTGATTTGAACACAGAAGACCGACACAGACCGATCGTTGTCAAGTTTTTCAGGTGGAAGGACAAGGAGGCCGTGATGGCGAGAGCTAAAAAGTTAAGAGGAACAAACATCTATTTTAACGAGGATTACTCCGAGGCTGTGAGACTGAAACGAAAGGAACTCATCCCAGTCATGAAGGCCGAAAGAGCAAAGGGAAACATTGCCTACATTCGCTATGATAAACTCATTGTCCACCCTCCCTCCCAAAACCATGGCCCTGGCGGAGTCGGGGGAGAAAAGTCGGCCCCCTCCCAAAGGGCCGTCAGAGCTGCAGGAGAAATGTCAGGTTCGTAACGCACACGCATGTACTGGACTGAGGCGAGTTATTTGTAGCCTACCGTAGTTACTTTAATCTTTCATCATGGCGATGTTAAAACTTCCCAAGAAGGGGCTAAAAATAGCTCATGTTAACGTTTGCAGTTTGAGAAACAAAATACAAGACATTGAGAACTTGTTGATAGCTGACAATATTCACATCTTAGCCATCTCGGAAACACATCTTGATGAGACATTTGATGACGCCACTGTGAGGATACAAGGATACAGCATTTACAGAAAAGACAGGGATATGTATGGGGGTGGCGTGGCAATCTACATTCAAAGCCACATTCCTGTTAAACTTCGGAGGGATCTTATGACATGTAATGTTGAAATGTTATGGTTACAGGTTCACTTACCCCACCTTAAGCCTCTACTATTAGGATGCTGTTATAGGCCACCCAGCTCAAACAGCCTGTATCTTGATCGTCTGTGTGATATGTTTGAAAGAGCATGTGATGAAAACCGAGAACTCTATGTAGTAGGAGACCTTAACATAAACTTTCTAGTGTCTAACTGTCCCCTGAAAAAGAAAATTCTTAATACTATGAGCGTCTGTAATCTTGTTCAGGTTATTAACCAACCAACCAGAGTGTTTACAAACAAGACTGGAAGTCTATCATCTACATGCATTGATCACATTTACACTAACGCTGGTGAACTCTGCTCGAGAGCCATATGCATTCCTATTGCTTTTAGTGATCATAATTTAGTGGCCATATCCAGAAAAACCAAAGTTCCAAAGGCAGGGCCAAAAATTGTATTTAAAAGGTCATATAGGGGCTTTTGTTGTGAAGCATATGTGAGCGATGTCAGAAATATATGTTGGACTAATGTTGGTATACAGAGAGATCCGAATATTGCACTGAATGTTTTCACAGAACTGTTAGGTCCTGTGATGGACAAACATGCACCTGTCAGGAGGTTAACTGTAAAATCTCTTAGATGTCCCTGGGTTGATGAGGAATTAAAAGATTGCATGGCCCAGAGAAGGGAGGCAAAAGAAGCCGCAAATAGATCTGGCTCTACGTCTGACCGGCAAGTGTATTGTAAATTAAGAAACTATATTACTAAGTTGAACAGAAAGAAGAAGAAATTGCACTATGAATCAAGACTAAATGACATAAAACATGATGGAAGGAAGTTATGGAGCACCCTAAATGAAATCATGGGCAGGAAGAGTAGCGCAACGCCATCATTCATTGAAGTGGAAGGCTCATTTATAACAAAGCCTGTAGATGTTGCCAATTATTTTAATGATTATTTTATCAACAAAGTGTGTAAACTCAGACAAGAAATGTCAACAGTGGGTGAGTCATTGAATTCACATATACAAAACAAAATCATGTTTGGCAAGAACTGTGCTTTTGAATTCTGTAACATAACTGTAGAAGAGGTGAAAAAACTTTTGTTGTCTATTGATACGGAGAAACCCCCAGGAATTGATAACTGGGATGGAAAGCTATTGAAGACTGTAGCAGACCATGTTGCCACTCCTGTGTGCCACATCTTTAATTTAAGCCTCAATAGCAACATATTTCCTGAATGCTGGAAAGAGGCTAAGGTAATACCTTTACCAAAAAATACCTGTGCTGCCTTCACTGGCTCAAATAGCCGGCCCATAAGCTTGTTGCCCATCTTAAGCAAGCTGCTGGAGAAAGTTGTATTCAATCAGATACAATGTTACTTCTCACTGAACAATTTAACCAGCAATTACCAACATGCTTACAGAGAAGGCCATTCGACTTCTACAGCACTAACACAAATGACAGATGATTGGCTAACACACATTGACCAACAGAATATTGTTGGAGCAGTATTATTAGATTTTAGTGCAGCTTTCGATATCATTGATCATAAAATATTGCTAAATAAGCTGAAGTGTTATGGCTTTACTCCATCTGCCATAGCATGGATTGAAAGCTATTTAACCACTAGAACCCAGAAGGTCTTATTTAATGGGTGTCTATCAAATGCACAACAATTGCAATGTGGAATCCCACAAGGCTCTTCATTAGGGCCCCTGCTCTTTTCCATTTTTACAAACGACCTTCCACTTGTCTGTAAAAATGCTTGTGTGTCTATGTATGCTGATGACTCAACATTATATACATCTGCGCGAACAGTTGAGGAAATCAACTCAGTTCTTAACAAAGAGCTGCAACTGGTGTTTAACTGGGTCTCTGAAAACAAACTGGTTCTTAATATATCTAAGACTAAGAGTATTGTTTTTGGTAGTAAACACTCCTTAAGATCCAAACCTCAGCTGAGTCTCGTACTCAATAATGTTGTTGTGGAGCAGGTACATGAAACAAAGCTGTTAGGGGTAACCTTAGACTGTAATTTATCATGGTCAGGTCACACAGATCGCCTGGTACAAAAGATGGGCAGGAATATATCTGTTGTCAAAAGGTGCTCTACTTTTTTATCACCACAGTTGACCAAACAAGTCTTGCAGACACTGGTACTATCTCACCTAGACTACTGTTCAGTGGTCTGGTCAAGTACCATGAAAACTAATCTGGAGAAACTTCAACGGGTACAAAACAGAGCAGCCAGGCTCGCCCTTAATTGCACACAAAGAGCCAATATAGACACCATGTACCGCCACCTCTCTTGGCTTAAAGTTGATAAGAGGTTAACACTATCCCTGCTTATTTTCATTAGAAATATAAATACATTACACAAACCTGACGATTTGTTTAAGAATCTTACACTTAGCTCCTCTTTGCATACATACCCCACAAGGCATGCTGCTAGTGGTAACTACACAATACCAGCAACCAACACAAACTCAAAACAACGCACTGTCTTATACAGAGCAATGGCTGAATGGAATGCCCTCCCAGATCACATTTTAAAAGCCCAAAGTAAAATTACTTTTAAAAAACAAATAAAACAGTATTTTATGTTTGAATGTATCTAAATTTGAAAATTGATTGTATTGTTGTCTGTATGGTGAGTTTTGGTCTGTTTTGTATGTTTTCAATAATGTCTTTTTTTTTTTTTTTTTTTTGGACTGTATGTGAACCTCAGGGAATGATTTAATCTTTTCCTGTTTTATAGTAGTGTTGTATGTTGATGTCCTGTTTGTTACTGTATGTTATGTGTGGACCCCAGGAAGAGTAGCTGATGGGATCATCAGCTAATGGGGATCCTAATAAAATATCAAATATCCTACTATGACCGCTGTCTCATGACTGTAGGCTATAAGTAAACAAAACACGGACAGACGCATTTTGGCCTGTAAGGACTTCCATACATAAAGTAACGCTTACTCTACCTTGTGTTCAAGCAGCGATACAGAAATGATAGGGGCTAAGACAAAAAACAATCAACAAAGGTAACATTACTACTAGAAATATATTGATAACAACATGCTTGGTTTGGGGGGGAAAGGTGAGTAGAATTAATCTCAGTTCGCATAACCATATGTTTTGTTGTGCGTCAGGTCATGGTGTAATGGGCCACTGTAGTTGCACTTTGCAGTCTGCAGAAGACCGGATTGTTCACGTTAGGCCTACTAGTATTTCTAGTATGTACTATTTCTTCATTGTGTGCAAGCATTATTTATTATGACCGCCGCTAGCGAAGCTAGCGAAAGCGGTCATATTGGTGTTGCTGCACGTTTTTTCCCTTTTTTTTTTTTTATTTTTTATTTTATTTTTTTTTCACCGATTTTCCGTCAACGATTCCCGGGACACTGAAACTCAGGGGGAGATGAATGTTTGTAGGCATGTAGCCCTAGAAGTTTGTGAGCGAATATGAGCTTTTGGCCCGCAAGGCCCCCCCCCCCACTGTGCCAGTCAAAGAGGGGGAGACCGGCAAAAGTTTTCGCTGAATAACTCGATGAACCTTTCACCCAACAACACGAAATTTTTGTAATATGTCGGTGTTACAGAGACGTATCGACCCAGCCCATAAACACTCACTTGAAGCATAGCGCCACCTACTGATATGGGTAAATGCAAAAATTGGGATTTTGAGTTGGCAATATCTTGGACCTGAGAAGCTGGGAACTGCGCAAAATATGTCATGCACGATCACCCTAAAGACTTCTAAAACCACAGCACAAGCCATGAAATTTGGACCATAGGGGGCGCTGTAATTGCAGAAAATGTCATTTTGCCTATTATCTAGAGAATGCTAATGTTTACAGCAATTTTCTTTTTATTGTGAAAACTACTGACCCTCACGCATTGAAAACACTGGTCGACGCCCACTTCCAACGAAAACGGTTTACGTGAAATTTTAACATTGCCAAAACGAATCTGAACGAACTCGTCATAGGCCGTTAATGTGAATCTCACCAAATTTGGTATACGTCATCTACAGACAATGCTGACAAAAAGTTATCAAAGGATTTATCTTGAGATAAATTGTTTCGAAGTTACACGTCAATGAACATTGAACACGTAGCTTAAATTTTTTCAAAAGTACATATCTTGGCTTTTAATTGCTCAAATTTGGTCAAAGTTGACATGCCATCTCTAAACAGCTTTCTTGTCATGTGTACTAAATTTTGTGACATTTCGTCATAGGGGGCGCTGTTTATCGCCATATATAGGTGTCAAAAGACCTATATATATATATATATATATATATATATATATATATATATATATATATTTTTTTTTTTTATATAATACTCCATACAAGACAATCTTATGACTACCATCTCTACACAAACACCAAGTGGCAAGAGTTCAAATTAACACATGTAGGCTACATACATACTATGACAACACCTACCCTTTCATAAATCACTCCTACACACTACAAAATCACACACAATCTCATTCATTCAAAAAACACATCCATACCCACTTCCAAGACATAATTTCCAATCTAATTCCCACCTCACAACACTGTTCTACCACACACTTGTCATGCCAACAGTTCTCACATTTCAATACATTGCGGCGGTCATACCATGTATCGCTATGCGGTACATCTAGTTATTAGGCTGCAATTGTTTGATCCTGACTCATCGGCTCAACTTTTTCATGTTGGCAAATTTTTGTAGACTACGTTGATGCATCATCCCAGGTCTGTTGGGCACAGCTTTCAGCCAGCACGAGTAATTGGTATTTTCTAAGCGTTTGTCGCTAAACTTACATTTACCCATTCCTTGCCTTTCCTTAAAACTAAGACTACCAAGAAATCCACCACTGAGGTGTTGTCTAGCAATCGCCTAAGCAGATGTAGAACCTTGAGCTTCAAAATGAGGAAATAAGCTTTTCTATTCCTTGTCTCAAAGTGTAGACTAAAACCTCATAAAATGACTGGAGAAATTGTCTCTAAAATTAAGAAATTTTAAGACGCCTGGATTGACATTTAAGATAAATTCAGACTTTTACAGGTCTTATTTTAGGAAAACAGTATTTAAGACTTTTTAAGGACTTGTTAATGTATAGCTGTTTTGCCACAATGTTTGTCATTTGCAGGTGCAGCAGAATCCTGCTGAACAAATCAAAAATTTGAATGCAAACAACTGTAACTCTTCAGTTTAATGTTGTGACCGCATTCCTTCACAAAATTGTCTACGGACATGTTGCTAACACTTGTTAACGAAATGGTTAAAAGGGGAGGAAGTTTACTGCTATCTGCACACATTACGTTATGACCCTAACCAGCACCACGGTATGGGTTAGTGTTTTTCCTTTGGTCATTCGCCCAAACTATCCCTCAAAACAAGGTGATCTCAACAAACCTGGAACTTCTGTGTCTGTTGGATCATGTGCGTGTTGTGTGTGTCGTGCGTGTGTGTGTGTGTATGTGTTTGTGGTTTTGCACAGGGTGACAACTACTCATACCATACCTTTCTTTCAGAATGTTCAGATGTTTTTGTGTCTCCTCTTTCTCCTTCAGTTTCATCGACAGAACAGACCTGAGTTGAAAAATGAGACAGAGAGTGAGTAAGAGAGAGAGAACAACAGTCTTTAGCCTTCTACAGACATGCCAAGAACAAGAGTCCCACATCAGCACAAAAGTGACCACAAGCTCTGATGAAGCAGATTCTCACGGTAGCACTCACAGCACAGACAGACCCAGCATCTTGTCTAGAGCCACAGTGACAGACTGTGCCAGCGGTTTCCATTTCTTTCTACCTCTGATCTTGTCTACTTCAACTGATGGTGAGGGCCCTATTGAGCAGGAAGAGAGATAAAAATACAGCTTTTAGAATCACTCTCTTCAGAAACTGGTCTCAGTTGATACACAAGCAATGCATAAAAGGTTTATCAAAA
Organism: Tenualosa ilisha; assembly: GCA_015244755.2. Classification (NCBI taxonomy): domain Eukaryota; kingdom Metazoa; phylum Chordata; class Actinopteri; order Clupeiformes; family Clupeidae; genus Tenualosa; species Tenualosa ilisha. The sequence goes on from PYXC01001082.1 coordinate 1,830,315, forward strand.
GTGATCATTTAGATGACAATGAATCAAACAGACAGACAGGCTGAATGATAACTATTAATCTAAGGAGAAACTGCACTATTGCAGGAACACAACGTCTGCACAGAGCAGATGCAAAAAAGTGCAAAGCACTGCATCTATTTCAAATACACTACGGCTGAAAAGTTTGTGATGCCTTGTTTTCCATGGAAACACTTGTTAGAAATACAATTAATGATTTTATTTCAAATGATGAATGTGTTTTTCAAACTTTATTTTCATTTAAAAGCCACATTTTACGGCAGTCTGACAGACATTAGGTATTCTACCTGTCAATTTTTCCAGGTAATCATACGAGATTTAAACCTATTACCATTATCTTGAGGGATTCTTCCAACATAGCATAGTCAGGTTTCTTCCACAAAAGTTCCATAATGTTCAGATACAGAAACTGTCCCGGCCACTCTATTCAGATCACTTGCCTCAACCTGCATCCACCATATTTGACTGATGCCATCATGCACTGTTCTCGTATCTTTTCATTTGTTCTGCATCTCAGAAACTTCATGAGTGTTCACACTAATTCACACTAATCTGACTGTTTCCATGGTAAACAAGGAAATTTCCAAGTGACTGCAAGCTTCTGAGTGGTAGGGTATATACATATTAACATGAATAATTAGCATGCTAGTTTGCATGCTAGTATAGTATTGCTTAATGCATTACCTATTAAAAAAAAATAACTGAAAAAAGTAATATTCAAGATATGCTTGTACTGTATAATTAATACTACATTTACATTTAGTCTTTTTGACTGTAACAACAATTTGCAAAACGGGTCATATGTTTAAGAACACCTGAATGATAAACTAGAAAAGCAGTCGAAGAGCACAGACCTAAGCCAAGGCAATAGGATCACTGAAACAATATAAATTCCAGGTGGTGTTCTGGATCACCACCAAAATTTAATCATCTGCTCCTTGTCCTAATTCCTACATTGTCTGAAAATTTCATCCAAATCCATGCAGTACTTTTTGAGTTATTTTGCACTCAGACAAACAGACGGACAAACGCCAGTGAAAACATAACCTCCTTAATGGAGGTTAAAATGATTTGACAACAAAAATTAAAGACTGTGACAAGGCTATGGACCTCATTTTTTTTTCAGTGATCTTTAACCTAAAACCCCCTTCATCCTACCACTATTTAAAGTTTCTCTAAAGGGCTTACTTACTTTTCCTTTTCTTCACTTGCGGTTGCCTCACTCCAGCACTGCTGTGGTCAACTTCCTAAAACATTTCATGTTGTGAGGTTTTATCTACAGGACTCCACAATGCAGCCAATTTGGGTACATGTGTTAAGACACAAAAACAACCAGACACAAGAACCACTTCTTTCCCACTGCCATCACTCTCCTGAACAGCTGATGAGTTGGGTCATTTCCACTTTAAACCCACTTCTCCAACACATTACAAACTTTTAATTCCAATGTGCATCTTGAACACTATATTTTCACATTACATATGCTGTCATTCCAATATGTCTTGCACAGTACATTTGCACTATTACTTTGCACCTTACATCCCACTACATGTGTACTTTGTCTTGAATATTATTAGTATATTATGTATATGTATATAAAAGTGCCTATTTGTATATTGTTGTCTCTACTGTACAGTATGTGCATATATATTTCTATTTGTCTATTGCCTGTGCAGTACTAGATGTCTGCATGTTGAATGTATAGAGTTAACATCTTGATCTACCAAAGTCAAATACCTTGAGTATAGAAGTATATTTGGCCAATAATAAAACGAATTCTGATGTACAACCAAAAACATTGTGTGGTCTAGTGTGTAGTGTTACTGAAACTTTACATTAAAAAAACACCAATATGCCTTGCAAAATGCAAGTATTACTTATGTATTATGTACAGTAGTTCTCCGCGTTTTACTCTGTTTCTAGAACAATCTCAAAACATGCCAGCGAACACACCAAGGATGTCCTTGATCAGACCTAACGTTATGCAACCCCTGTATACTCTTTGTCTGGTCTGTCCTCTCACAGATCTCTGTCACCTATTATTGCTTTGTTGTGAAAAAAATTGTTAGGATCACAAGTTGGTCTGGAGCTTTGTTTATAGCATCCCATCAATTTACAATGACGTAATGATTTGCATAGATGCCCAACCAAGATGAGAAGTGTGGAAAATTTTGCCTAGTACACAGGCCAACTGTCAGCCTGAAGAATGGCTCTGTCTGTACCCACAAAACAAGAAAAAAAACTGGTTCAACAAGTTCTTATATTATGTTAAAAAAACAAAAAACTTGCTTTAGGTACTCAGCGAACCAGGGCCAACATCAGTCAAGACAGCGGTGCGTCTCAGTTTTTACCCGGGTTTCTTATTTCAGCAAGGTAAATTAATAAATGAGTCTGGCCCACCTTGGAAGTTGTTGGGACATTTTTTGTAGTAGGTTCACGCCGTCTCCTGCTTTCTGGGATATGCGAGGATTTTCTTCCAGACCCTCTAGCCTGCTTCATGTCTAGCGCGGTTTACCGTCAAAAACTCTAATCAACAAACGTTGAACGGTTAGCCGAAACGTAAGACTATAATTAACAAGTGAGTCTTCATTTAACCACAGTAAACAAATGTGAATTGTTTCCCAAAGTTGACATGTTGTTACCATGTTAGATTTAAGATACGAACAATTGATGCGACAACTGTCTGCAAATGATCAACGTCGTGCAGGTTAGCCATTAGCTCGCTATGCTACAGAAGACAAAGCTCACTGCACGCAAAGCAAAACTCACGTTGTTTCATTGGTTGACGGTTGTACATGTGTTTAAACCATATTTAAACTGGATAGTTATACATTTTTGCAGTGCAGTAGTCAGAAATATTCTCTTCAGAGTAGCATTGCCTACCAAATTCAACTTACTGATTCGCGGTATGCTTTCAAAACAGTGTACTACACATGCGCACAAATCTGACTAGCGCCAACGCTCCGCCTACCAAATTCAACTTACCGATTCGCGGTATGCTTTCAAAACAGTGTACTACACATGCGCACAAATCTGACTAGCGCCAACGCTCCGCCATAAGAAGGTCAACATACAACTCCGCCGAGGCGGTTCAACCAAGCATTTAGTTCAACTCATTACGTCATCAGTAGACTCATGTCCGACAAAGAAGTGTTAATTTTAAGTGAACCAATTAAATAGGTATTTTTTATTTGTTAGAAGAGTCATCTACTGCATATGTTCAAGGCACTTATGTTGGCCTACAGGGTGAATGATGGCTCTGCTCCCATCTACTTGAATTCTCTTCTGAAGCCCTATGTCACCCGACGACCACTACGCTCCTCTAAGGAACGTTTTCTAGCACGGCCAACACCTTGTGCAGGTCGGTCCAGACCCTTCTCATATCTGGTTCCGCGCTGGTGGAATGACCTCCCAAGTGCTACCAGATCAACTGATACCCTCTCCACCTTCAAGAAACTCGTGAAGACTAAGCTCTTCCAAGAATATCTCCTGGCGTAAACTTTGAGAATGCACTTAATAATTTAATTTCTCTACATTGTGTTACACTATTGCACTTTCAACTTAAAACAGCGCAGATTCTATGTTAGCAATATGCACTCCTTGTTAGTTCATTGTGTTGTAGCTTGAATGTTATCCTCTTTTGTAAGTCGCTTTGGATAAAAGCGTCTGCTAAATGCCTAAATGTAATGTAATGTAAATGTAATGCATAATACAATATAATCAATCTTTATTATGATAACATCAACAATATCAATATCACAGGTAACGTTAGACATTGTGTTTTCACAGAGCCGGACCCTAAGGCCAAGAGAATCTAGTCCAATCCCGTCCAACAGGCAGTTTTATTTGTTCCTGCATCACCATCTGACTTAGCGACAACATGTATAATCTGAGTTTCTAAAGTGGAGGGAAATAAAAGAGTGCTTCAGGTTTAATGTGATGCCCTTGACTGATTCTCCCTTGGGTTTACACAACTGCAGGCTCAGCAGTTCAGACCCTATCTGGGTAGTAGAATTTGCCAGCATAGCGGCCATGGTTACGCAGATCAAAGGAGCTTAGGACCTTCCGGATCCCCATCATGTTTCCCTTGGCAATCTGCTCAAAGGTCCAAGGATTCTGATTATTTGATGCCCTGTCCTCCAGCTCCTTGTGCATGGCTGCCAAATTCTCCCTGCTCACAACCTGCAGGAATGCAATTCACAATTAGTAGGATAATCCAGTTCTGAAGGAAGACTGAAATGTTTTTAATTAACCTTGTTTTAGTACTGCACAACCAGTAAAAAAAGGTTATCCGTTTAAACCAAGTTATATTAAAACCTCATTAGTTCAGTTTTTATAACATTGACATTTTTTGATATTCCCACATAAATTTGCTGAGAAAATTACCAAAAATTGGCTATCACACAAAAAATCAATTATTATCAAGGACTGCACATCATGCTCAAGCAAAATGAACAACCAACCTTGGCAGGGAACGGCAACTTCTTAGCCACCTCTTTCAATATGGGTTCTACCTCCTCTAGCTCGATTTTGCCTCCCATCTCCAGCACCAGGCGGCCAGCACGGACTGGTGTGACATAGTGGTCAATGGCACCTTTGCCCCCTCCCATTCGCTGGCCCAGGCCCTTGCGAGTGATTGGTTTGTATGGAGCACTGATTCGCCAGTCGGCGAAGGTTGTCCGTGGGTTCATACGACGGTTTATTGTCAGCCTCATCATTTCTATGTGACCCCAATGTAGAAAGCCTCCTCCGAGGGCCTAAGAATGAGAAAGTGTATACATTTTTCACCCATTTTATAAATCATTTTGAGAGCATCCTATGCACATTAGGCATTTATTAAGCATTATGTTAACATCTTGTATGTATTCTTATTCACATGCATCATTCACATGTGTCAATTACACAGTTGTATGTAACTCACCACAATGCCATATTGGCCTTTTTCAGTGAATTTGTCAGCTCCTTTTGTGGGTCCCTGGATATCCCTCAGTCTCTTCATCTCTTTTTTTGCCTTTTTAAGATTAGGCACTTTATTCATGAACTTAAGTTTTGGTTTATCAGGCAACACCACGTCTATAAGAGTGGAGAGTAAAAAGCATGTTTTTCTAGGTGGCGCGCACACACCAAAAACACTATCCTTATGAATTACGTAAGTTAACGTAAGCACGAGGAAAATTGTCGTATCATGTACAGCGGAAAACTGTAACGCCCATAACGCCAACACAATGCCATGGTGTGATGTGAATAATGATTACACGAAATTTGAGCATTCACTCTACTTGGTTGTAAAATGAACACATAAATCACATCACATAATCTTTCGCATCATACAAATACCATGGCATTGTGTTGGCCTTATGGACGTGACAAGTTTCCGTGGAACTGCCCTGTATGTTTTTGTATTTTATGTTAATAATGCATCCAAGACAGACAAAATTAGATTACCGCCATAGTCTGGAGGTACTTCATACGTCTTCAGTCCCACAGACAGCACTTTTGTGTGCGTCAATACCCTATCTGCGGGCAAAATTGCATAAGGTCACTTCAGCAAACCCCTGATACACTATTTCAGTTTAACGGGACAATGAAAACTATTCGTAAACAATTGTCAATATTACAGTAGTAAATTCGGTCTCGTTGATTCACGGTAGCTAACGTTATCCAATTTACCTGGACATCCCGTAGTCCTGCCAAGAACCAGTCCACAGACCGCAGTTCTGAGACTAGCAAACATGACTACAATCCTTAACAACGAGTAAAATCAAATTACTAATCCTAAATTGGACATTTCGCGTAACATTATTTTGTTGCATTTACAGTTGCCGTTTTCATGCTCTCAACAAGGTCGCCATCGCTGTATATCCGGTCCGTGTGCAAAAGGACTCGATGTAAAACCCATGCCTGATATTTTGTTCCGGACAAGAATCTTCGACATTACAGGCCTGTGCATTAGAGTTTGATTACCTCTTGAAGCAATGTACAGTTCATTTTATGAAAAGGATTCACTCTTAAATTGGTCTTAATAATAATTAAGTCTTTTGCTTTCATTTTTCCTTTCATTTTACAGAACCAGAAACATGCATTGAGGCCTCACAAAACCTCATAGCTTTATTAATCCAACTTGACTGCCTTGAAAAAGCCTTTTTAAAGAACTTGTTGTTCAAATAGATCATGGTTGTGTTCGTCATGTGATCATTTATATACATCAATATATATACAATCTTTTAGCTTCACTCCCCCTTAGGTATTTAATACTGCATTTCAATTCAATTTGTAGTTTGTCTTTGTTGGGGTTGGCTATGGTTTCCTTTAAACAGAACTATGTTCAGGCAGGTATAAATATATTGGGCAATAAACAGGGCACACAGAGTTCCCTTTTCTGTGTGAGCTGTCATTTAACATGTAGGCCTACCTGTAAGAACAACATCACTGCAACTTCTGTTCATACTGTGTACGCTCATTGTAGAAGTGCATTCCGGGGGCAGGATGATTTCACAATGACTTTTACATGTAACGTTATCTTGGATGACTTCAAGTTTTAACAGATATCACCTAAATCATGACTATGCATGTCGGATAAGGATTTGGCCACATATTCAGTACTTGAGTTACAACTCTACTGAAGTATGCACACTCAGAATGAAATCAGGCAGTTTGAGGCATGCTCTATGATGTCTCTTGGAAGTTTGTTAGAACTGCTGCTCTGTTGGCAGTATGTTGCAGCATGACTGAATCAGCACTCTCTCGTTCTCTCAACTCTCATTTTCCAAAATTGAGGCATCTTCCAAGGAAATTGTAAAAATTATATACATTTTCAAAAACCTCCAGCTATCAAAAAACATTCATTGGAAATACTAAGGTAAACATTTTTGAAGTAACGAGAAAGACTACACACAATATGTCAGTTAACTAGAAATCTACTTTGAGAGGCAACAAAAATAACATGGCCAAGATTCAAGCAGGTATTATCCTTCACATCACCTAATTTGTCAGTATCTCTCTCTATCCAGTCAGCAGATACAGTCCTGAGATCTCTGAAGTTGTCACATTTTCTCCCATTACACTATATGACTTAATCCAGAGGTTTTTAGTCCTTTTCATGATGCATCTTTGCTGTTCATACATGGCTGAAAACATTCTGTGGCACTTAAACTTTGCTGAACACACCCATGTTTGAGCACACCTGATTAAAGTTGGTGTAATTATAATAGTCCTGATTATTTTCACCTGCTTGAAAGCACAGCTCACAAATTCAGTCAGGTACACAAAGCAAGAAAAACAGTTTATAGGAGTACTAATGACTTTGCTGTGAGCACATTATGCATTGTGACATTTGATTATAAAATATATCACCTTTTCTTTGTACTATCGCCAAGTCTGTTGATTTATCGTACTTTACGTGTTCCAGCAAAGGCAGAATGGAGTTCACATCTAGCTTTGACCATGACGACCATAATCTGTCTGATTTCCCTTATTGCTTCAACAGTGATGGCCTTCTATGCCACAGGGTCACAGGTGAATTGTACGTTTTCCACTTCAACTGCCATGACGTCCAGCGTACACAGCAAGAGCAGGCAAGTCTTTGTAGCTTCATCACCACGTACGTGTTCAACATCCTCGAGCACCACCTGCAGCTACAAAAGGCCTTTCTTACTCATACTGAGGACTTTGTGTACATGAGCCCTGGGGCACTGCAAAACAAGAGGGCCCTGCTGGTTTTGATTCAGGATGTGGGCACCGTGCGTTGTGGGGTGTGGAGCTGGAGGATGGTGGTGCGTGAAGGCCTGAGGAAAGGCAGTCAAATTTTCTATGTGCTCTGGGCCATGACTGAGAAGTGGGCAGTATTGCTAATGAACCCAAACGAGGGAGAGATGTCACCTGAGGAGCATGTCTGCCATGTCTGGGACTGCATGATCTCCAAGGTTAATCTCCATTTAATCCTTGTGCTTTATGCATTAAAATATCATTTATCATACTACATAGAAATTTAGGAGTTACACATAAAGGGTCCTGATTTTAATGATGGGCTAAACTCACTTAACAAGGGGCAAAATCTGTATGCTAACTCAAGATCATGTGATGGATGCTTAGCATAACACTTTGATGGGTCAGCTGAATGCCATAACATAAACATGCTCAGGATGCTTTACTCACACTTTAAATGCATTGCACTTTGTATTAAAAGTGTTTGACTATGCATATGACAATGCACTCACAAAGAAAGTTTTAGAGGAATTTGTAATTCTTGTAATGCACTCAACTGTGGTACTGTATTGTCTAATCTTGTAACAAATGTTCTAGAGTGCTGCTGACCATATTGTGGTGGTCGCCCATGGTTATGGCGGCCTGGCATTCGTGGATCTGCTTTGTCGGCGAGCAGAGGAAGTAGAGAGCCGTGTGTCAGCAGTTGCCTTCATAGACTCATCCCACAACGTGTGGCACCAACCTCTGCGGGTGGATGGGCGTGGGTGGCTCCGTGCCCATTCTAGGAGATGGGTCCTCAGCAGTAAACACCTGAATGGACCAGTGGGCACCCTAAGCGCTGGCATGCAGCTATCTGCTGGTACACTGTGCCACGACGGAGCACCTGCTACATGTATGGAGTCTGTATTTCGGTTCTTTGCCAAAGCTATACGGCCCAGAGCACCTCCCACTCCCTTCAGTATTGTCACCAGGAGCATGCGCCTGGCCCAAGAAAGAGAAAACAGAGCTGGCAGCAGCCACAACCACAGTAGATAAGACACAATTATTTAAACACAAAATAGTGCTCAGGCTATCAAGTAGAGATCCTATCTTCTGATTAAATATTCCCACTCTCATGTCTGTGTTATTCAGCATCTGAAACTAAAGTGTTGAAATTGTGGGTTTCATTGTGGGTGTGGGGTTGCAAAAGCAGCAACTGACAATAAAAATAAATTAAATGCAAACATTTATTGCTCTTTCATTAATATATCAACACAAAAATGTACTTTAAAAAACTTGATAGGAGCCATAAATATTTGGCCGCTTATTCTGAGATGAGAAGAAATTCAATCATGTCATATTTTCCTGTTTCCATGGGAAACAAAGATGTCACCAGCTCTAGCTTCAAACTGACACTAATGTCCATTCTGGTTTGGTAACCTCTAGATGCCATGGTAGAGTAGATTGTATTTGGGGATATTTCTGGGATCTATTGGGCTTTGAACAATTAGCTTTCCTCTCATGGCTCCTCGGTAGATCACTTCGATGAGATCTATGAAGTCTTGCTTGGTTTTGAAGCTTCCCACAAACTTCGTGTGATCAGGAGACCTTAAAAATACAGAAGGCATCAAGTCACGCCTATATTCCCTACCAGTAACGTAAAACGGGCAATATTTGTTAAATACAAGCAGTCTACTCGAAAATTGTTTTCCAGCGAACATGCAACATGTACTTGAGGATTTACATTTGCTACCTTACCCATAGTCAACTTTCATGTGTTGGCCATTGAAGAAGAACACCGTCGAAGGGATGAAACTGATGTCAAAATAGCGACTGTAAATAGGAGCCTTGTCCACATCCACAAGATAGATAGCTGCCATGTTGCTTAAGTCATGGCATGTTTTTGACAGCTAATGACAGACAATGAAAAAAAACTGTTGAAAAGACTTTGCGTCGACAAATACATTGTGGGTATATTTACCATGCATTGTACGGTTTACTAGGATATTTGGCTAATGCTGCTTACAATTTCGTCCAGTTGCATGCACACAGCATCATCATCTCTTCCAAAACGTAGAACCAGGACCTTTTCAGCAACGGTCTTAATAACTGTATCGATGTCTTTCTTTGAAGACAATTTAGGAAGAAATAAACTCATAATTTCAGAAATGTATATACTGTCTATGACTGTGAAAACCTCTTGATGGTCAGCAAGTCATCCTCACGCTCGTCGTGTTTTCGGTGCAACAGCATTATGTTTCCGTGTAGAAATATACCTCGCACCATTAAAAAGACAAAGCAATTTCAACATGTAGCATAACGTATTGTACACATATATTATTATTATTATTATATGTTTAGACCACAAGTTATATAGTTCGTCACATTTTTTGTTTTGATTTCACATAATGTGTACCATTGTGTATCAGCTATAAATTTGTTTCCCCACGGTTAGAGAATGCAGTTGTACTTATGATCAACGTGACCTTCCATGGATGCATGAGAGCTGCGTGCCTTGTTTGACACAATACATTCGATCACGGGTGAATCAGTTATTAAATAAACTATAGCATCTAATTGCTTGCCGCCAAGCCTTTAATACGATGGATGACAACTTGGAGAGGTCACTACATACAGAGGTTAAATGTGCAAGTCTCTGAAGCAAAGGTAGCTAGCCTCTTTGCTAGTTGTGTAAATTGGAACCATTTCTCTATATTTAATAGTGACTGTTGCGTGCGTATACCGTCATGAGCGTGAGAATACTAAGATTACTGCTTCTGAATGACTTGCGACATCCTTGCCATTCATGGCCTCCAAGATTAGCTTTAAAGAAGAGGTATCTATCGCCCTCGGCAATATCCGCGTCTTCACTCAGCCACTTCAAAACCCCAGTCCGATCTCTCAGCATAAGCTGGTCGAAGTGGAAAGATGTGCCTCAACCCAAAGACCAAGAAAAAGAGAAGTTGGACCTGGACATCTGGAAGTCCGTAATGAGATCACAGGTAGTACAGGAAAAGACGCTCAGGGCCAGTGACGATGGCACGAGCCAAGGAGAGGCTGGGGAAATAAGTCAGGAGGATTCCGCACTGGAAGCTACCCGTGGGCTGGTGGAAATGTGGCGCCATGCTGGAAAGCAGGTACCAGAGCACATTACCACCGAACAGCTGGAGACTGTAGCCGATCTTTCGTCCAAGTCTGCAAAGAAAAAGTACTTGAAATTCCTGTCCATCAAAGAGGGTCACAAGAAGGCCAACAAGAAGAAACAGGAAAAGAAGAGAATGGAGTGGTTGGAAAGAGAGGAGATGAAAAAGGAAGAGGAAGGTGATGAAGGCAGTAAGCTAAGGAACACCTTAATCCTTCATTTCTGGCAGCGGTCTCTTGACCGACTGCTTGGTTGGAAGAGTATACAGGCTATGCGCTTTGGTCAGCCACTGGTGTTTGACATGAACTATGAATCGCAGATGACGCGTCGTGAAATAGAAAACACAGTCTCCCAATTAATCGAGACTGAAGGCTGTAACCGACGTTCAGTGGAACCGTTTCACTTGCACTTCTGCAATCTGAATCCCGAAGGTGCCTACCACAAGGAGCTTCTCAGACGATATGGTGCCGATGCATGGGAGAATGTCCTGATAACCAGCTCCCCTCATCCTCACATTGACATGTTCCCTCGCGACCAGTTGGTGTATCTGACAGCAGATTCACCCAATGTGCTCCGTACTTTTGATCATAATAAGGTGTACATCGTCGGGGCCCTGGTGGACCGCGCTTTGCAGCCTGGAGTCTCTCTGGCCACTGCCAAGCGTCTGAATCTGACCACTGCACGTTTGCCATTGGATGACCACTTGCGCTGGGAATGTGGCGCCAAGAACCTGACCTTAGATCAGGTGTTCCGCATTCTGATGACAATCAAGGAAACTGGAAACTGGGACGAGGCCTTAAAGCACGTGCCAGAGAGGAAGCACTCTGGCTTCGACATCGCCAAGAAAAGCAGCACTGATTCGAAGGGCAGAGAGGCTAATGCCACCCTATTGGCAAATACAAAGTCTAAAGACTTGTTTATTAGCAAACGACGCTCTAGAGGGAGAGAGGAAAGTAAAGCTTCACCTCAGAGCTCAGTAACAGCCATATTGAAACGTAAGGTGGCTGCACACAATAGTATGGCCAAAAAGAACTGGTGCGATGACGACTAGAGGGGCCTCAGTGGCACTGCTGCCATGGGGTCTGTTGGCAGGCACCATCCACATTCTACCACAAGGACAAAGCATTTTTTTCTTTATCAGATTGTAAGTCTGTTGCCAGTGAACTGTTTTGTCAGGATCCATGTCTCAACTGGACTCTTGTGTGGATGTCTCTCTAATTTCCTGAAAACCCCATCCTAACTAAAATGTCGAGTGAAACGTCTTGATGGTAACAAATTTTTGTGGATTCTGAAAATGCGCTAGACCAATGAAAGGTCATTAAAAGGATATTATTACAAATATATTTGTCTGTATTGCTTTCAGATACTATTATGAATGACTAAAAATAAGGCTCAGTTTTCAAAACATAGCTTAAGCATACTTTAAAGCATACAATGAAAAAAAACAACAACTATTTACCACAATCAATTTATTTTGGTCTCAAGAGATAATTCAAGATCAACACAGCTCTGACATCAAAGTGACATTGCTTCTTCCAAGGTCACTTACTACCATGAAATTGAAAAAAATATATATATGCATACCCACATTGCACATCCAACCATATATATATATATATTCTTGTATTATGTCAAAACTGTTACCCCAAAAATTTTTAAATTATGAAATGACAAGTGACAATCGCTTTGGTACTCAATTCAGTTCAAAAGCATAATAGAAAAGAGATAAAATCATCACTGTAGACCTGTATTACAGAAAAAAAAAAACACTTTTGATACATCCAAATTACTGCTTGATAAAAGTGAGAATGAATGTTTCACCAACACATTCCTTAATAAATACAACACTTTACATGTTAAATCCACACAGATCACTTAAAAATCCAAGAATATAATATACTTTAGAAAACACAGTTCAAAATTATGTAGCCTTTATATATTTTTCTGACATTTCAAGTAAAATTCATGTGCTAATCTCAAACCAATCTCTTCACAGCGGTATCCCTCTTCAAGTAAACTCTTTCATATTGCAACAAGGTTCATATATTCCTGGGCAGTACAGCCAACAACTGAGTGCTGGTGTAGCATCTGAAAGTTCACTCTCAAAGCCCGACACCAGAGGTTACACACTCATCCTTAAATATTTTGAACACTGGTTCAGATTCATTTTCTTTCACTCTAAAATCTAACTCTTCTCTCTTAACTCTTAATCTAACTTCTTTTCACTTTAAAAAATAGAAATTTGTGAGTAATCTGCAGTGGTCCGACCACTATCCTAAGATATTTCCGGATAGTTCACATCCCACAAAAGTTAATGAAGTCCATGAAAAGCCATGGACGCAATGTATAGACTTTCGTTTTTATCCCAAAGCAGAACTGGTGTCTGAGGGAAAAACAAAACAAAACAAGAAAACCCACCCAAAATCACTGTACAATAAAACACCATCACTGTTCTACAAACCTCCAGCAACAGTCTGTCCGTAACCTAGGCCTAGCCTTTGACAGCAGTAGGGAAGAAGGGGATCTGTAATGGTTCCTCTACAGCACCAGCAGTTCTCCATTGCAACGCTCACAGCAGTTAAAGGTAATGTTTTCATATCGTGTGTATGGATGGAACCGTCCTATGCTCTTCTTATTGGGTAGGAAAGGCGGAGAATCAGGCGAGTCTTCCTCACCCTTATTTTCTACGCCAGATATCGGGTCCAGATTCCGAAGCACCTTCAATGAGAGAGGAGGAAATGAAGACTTGACAACCAAAACCACTTTGTCTACATCAATACCAAACAAGACTCAAACAAGGATAGTCCATACTAGGGACTTTAAAAGCCTTTTGAAACCAAGCCACAGTGTTTCACCAGCATAAGTGGGGCAGACACAGTTACTGTTTTATGCAATCCTGAATTTAAGCTAAGTGGTCTGGGTGAGTTCAGGCTTAAGTCATTTTCTTTCACAAACTGAATAATTTGCCCAGCTTCTCAGCCATTCTTGGTTCACTCTACGCTGTGGAGTTAAAAGCCTTCCAATAACAGTGCAAACTTTTTATTACAAGTTAAATAAATCAACATTAAAGGCTCCTACCTTCTCAGCCATCTTCTCTGCAGGCGTGTTGCACAGCTCTGAGCTCTGATTGCTCTTTGGGCTGCCGCTGCCTCCCATGTTGCCTAGCAGGTGGGCGTTGATGGCATCGGCCAGTTTGCGGTTGGCCACGGCCAACTCCCCTGTGCTGAGGGGCTGGGCACTGGGATAGTAAGTCTGCTGGCGACCCCACTGCAGAGACACCAGCAGCTGCTCCAGAGATCTGCCAATAACAGTGACATGTATTCAATACCGATGATCAGCACATTAATCAGTGCATGTTTGCCTTCATGACACATTCAACCACAGGATCTCCATCATCCTCCTCCTTTTCAAGTCTCATTTCTATCAGTGTCATAGTTACAATCACAACATCAAACCAAACATTCAGTGTCATATTTACAATCACAACAAAATTAAGAATTTGTATTCACTGTACATTGTAAACATTAATCAAAAAAGTCTAACGTGCATTTTCACCATTTAAATAAAATAACAAAACCGCAAAACTTCAGACGTACATACAATCTCCACATGCACACTAGTTCATACTTCAGTTGACGACAGGGAGGTGGATTAACTTGTCTTTTTGCATGGCTACCGATGGGCTTCTGTAATTGTTGCTCTTCCAACCTTAAGTTCTGATCTGTTGATGATATACCTGTGTGTGTGCATCATGTCTCTGGAGAACTCTTCTCTCTCACTCAGGAGGTCCTGGATTGCGCTCTGGGCCTCTCTGGTTTGTCTCTGAAGAGCAGCTCTGGCATTGGTCAGCTCTTCAGCCATCACTCTACAGCATCAATCCAAACCAAACATGAGCCATTGTATGAATGTCTATAGTTGGGCTTGTCTGTACTGTAAACTGCCAAACATAAACTTCATAAATATCCACTTGTGAGTATTCCAAGTAAGTAGTGAAGTGATGACCCTGGCTAAGTTAACCTCAAGGAAGTAGTGAAGTGATGAACCTTGCTAAGTTAACCTCAAGGAAGTAGTGAAGTGATGAACCTTGCTAAGTTAACCTCAAGGAAGTAGTGAAGTGATGAACCTTGCTAAGTTAACCTCAAGGAAGTAGTAAACCTGCTAATAAAGTAGCTTACTGGCTTTGTTTATTTAAAGGAGAATTTCGGTAATTTTCAACTTACACCTCTAAAAACTTTGGCTACGAATACTGGGGGAATAACTCTCCGTATGTGGAGTCCATATAGGTTAGATCAAAAACTTTTTGGCAATGAAGGCAATTCCATGCTATGGACGTGACGGAACATGCATGTGTGTGTGTGCACACCTACACACACACACATACTCACTCAAATAATATGCAGGCACACAACCACACCCACACCCACACACCTGCTTGCAAGGAACTTGCTCCTCCACACGTCACACTGGATACTCATCCTTTCTAGCTGTTCTGCGGTGTGTGCCAGGTTGCGGCCCAGGGCTTCGTTCTCCAGGACCAGCTGGTTCTTCTCGCGCGCCAGACGCTCAAAGTGATACTGCAGATCATCACCCACTGATGCCACCAGCAGCTTCTTCAGCTCTCTATTCACCTACATGTGGAGACACAGTTGGTTCAATAGAACTTTTTCCCCCTGCACCCATTCATGACATTTGGTATGCAAGAACACGTATTGCCAGTTACATGGATGACACTGCAATTCTAGTCAGTTTCAATGTTGCACAGGGTTCAACATAACTTAACACAAACAATTGACCTCCTGCACAAGGGAAACATAAGGCGAATTCGACATTACCTGATTTTATCAAGTTGGCACAGCTGCCTGCAGCCGGCAATGCAGTTTGGGTTGAAAGCGACTGGTCATTTTTGCCGTTTTCACAACAAAACAAACATACAAACAACGCTATTTTTCTCTCATGCTCTTTTAGCTGTAATGCCAGGACATGGAAGTAGTCCTGGCTCATCAGCACTCCCACAACTCAGTCCCGCAGTAACGTAAACTCAAACAAAGTAAAGCGCGTACTCAAACAAATATAGGATAGACTGTGTGCATTGTTAAACTAATGTATGTAAAGGTAAATAAAGTGATAGATTGAAAAAAATATTGAAACTTAACGTGTTTTGGTTTTTGGTTTGTTTTTTGTGGCATATATAAATGAAGATAAGGTTATTGTTAAATGACACAAATTAACTAAAATGGTATGGGGAAATGGTTATAAGTAAAGACTTAACTGTGCATAAACAAAAGATAAGCACAAGAAACTATGAAGGCTGAGCTGTGCCTATGTAGCATCAGCGTAAATGCTTGTGTTGTGGAGCACCAGCCAGTTGAGATGTTGCCAAGTGTGTCTTTAAAGATGCAAATGTTTGTGTTGTGATGAGCCTGCCGGTTGAGATGTATCCTTGTGCGGCTACGAAGCTGGCCGTAACAGTGTGACACTACTAATAAAAAAAGTTAATCATTTTTCATCCAATACATTGCGTTTTATGGATAATTACTTTTCCAGGTCAATATAAATAAAATATACTGGCACAAGAGGTCAGTATATACAACGCTTTTATAGAAGAATCAGATCCTCAATAAATATCAACATGGGATTGCTCTACTGTCATGTAGAAAAAGGCCCTTGCTCCCACTGAGTAGTCTTTGAATAGCCATTTCAATGTCATCGCCATTTAAGATACTCATGACAGTTACAATCTACAAATAACGAGAGCTACATTAGCACTGATGATGCATGATCATCCAATCACAACACATAAAACTGGTTATGTGGTTGCCAAGCAACATTGCTTAAAAGCTGCCTCATATGCCATCACTTTACGCAGATCCTTTTACCCAAAGTGGAATATAGACTAGGAAACTGGCAATATCAAAATGAATGCACTGTGTAAGCACATCAAAATGAATCAAGTAATCAGTACCACAGTGCATCTGACTCCTTCATGTTGTGAATTATAAGCTCAACAATTAGCCTCTTATTAAGGTCTCCAGGATGGCAATGAACATAATCCAATTTCTTACCTCAGTTTGCACTCTTAACTGATTGGACAGACCCTCTTTATCCTGCAGTAGCCTGCGCTCTGAGTTCTGCAGCTTCTCCATGGCACTCTTCCACTCAAGCAGATCGGACGATTGGTCCTCTCCATGTAGAGGGGACCCCTTCTCGCCTCTTCCCCCATCTCCTTTCCCTTCTTCGTGGGGTCCAGCCCGCGAGCTCCGGCTGATGGCGGCCCGTGGAACCATGATCCGCACGGCTTCGACCTCAGTGCAAGCCTCGCGATTCACTTTCCCCAAGTGCAGCACACCGGGAGCCTGGGGGGGTGTTGCTGCCAGGCCAGCCCGACGGGGACTCTGTTTCGGGGTGGCCACCTTCAGGGGGGGGATCTCTGTGGAGATCTCTGAGGCCACCAACGGCTTGTCCATTTCCATTCCATCTCCAGGGCCCCGAACAGGTACGATGGTGGAGCCTGAAAGAGATGCCATGTTATCAGGCTTGGGATCGGGGAAATGGGATTGGTGGAAAGGTGCAGTCTCTCAAGTGGTTGGCTACCATCATGTCTGGTATGCAAGTTTGTTTATAGTCTACTGACTGATACAGGAGACTTCCTACCTTTCATGATGACTTCGGTAGACATAACTGTGATGAGGAGGGAACCTCTCAGACAGGGTTGAAAGAAGCGCACGTTGCTGACAGCAGCTGATTGCGTTTTAACTAGTCCCTGAAAAAAAAAGATATAATGCTAGCGTTATCACAATTTTTACTCGCTGTATACAGAATCTGAACGCTGAATGTTATCTAGTCGCCATCAACAAGACACAGGCTTAAATAATACGTCTACAAATCACACAAACACCTTGTAACTTAACACAGACCCCTGTTTGCAAGGCCTCAATGGCTAGTTTGATAATCTCACCTTCTTGCAATTAGAGAAACACTCACATTTGTTTTATAATATTCGTATCGCGGACCAACCGGGAATGCATATTCAAGTCAGATTTCAAACACAAATGCCAAACTTATTTGATTTTTACAGCTAACGTTAACTTGGTAAGCGATTGGTAACGTTACCGGTAGCTAGTTAACATTAACGACAATACATTGATTTATCCAAAACAACGATTCCATGACCAACTCCGGCCGAGTTGGAATCTCTGTTTTAATACACTAAAATGTTTAGTTTTCCGAACTAATATACATTTAACCGAAAGGAACTGACGATAAGCTTACATGATTAGGACAATCTGTTGAAGTCAGCAGTCGCCATTTTTGTTTACCGGATGTTGTTGGCCAGGCCACTTTTTGGCTGGTCTCCCATTCACATAAGAACATTATCGCCACCTAGTGGCATTACCTCGTCCATAACAGACGTGAGGGGGATATTCCAAAAAGCAGGTTTACTGGCCTAACTGGGTATGTTAACTGGGTATGTTTCAGTTCTAAAATGGTCAGGTTAATTAGGTCACTATGGTAACATACGCTATGAACAATGGGGTTGGTTTTGTTGAAGTTATATTCAAGTTACGTTCAGGTTATCGGCTATGTTCGGGTTGCCTATTTCAAATGCATGTTCAAGAAAGGCCGCCGCGAAAATGTTCTTTCCTTTTCAGAAAGGCCACAATATTTGTCCATTGTATTCCATTATCGGTTCGTAAAATGTGCCTCGCACTAAAGCAAATCGTGCGCACCTTCATTCGTTTTTCTAGCCACAAACCTACGAGGATGTTGAGATTAAAGTAATAGATGGCATTTGGAATTCTCAAGGAAATGTTTTGGTGTTTACACGGGCCGAGAGTCAGTCCTGACAGGGCCTGCGACATAATTGTTGAATGTGCACTGTGCCGTACTGCACTACATTATGACCTTGCGTAATAAATCACCTTTGAGGAGCCGGCAGCCAACCCAAGGTACTTATTCACTAACATGATGTGAGAAATGGTTGAATACTTTGTTTAAATCCGCCACAAGCACTTCAATTTAAATAATAGCCTACATTCACCGTTTTTTCCCCCCATTGCATGCATCCTTACGAAGTCCTTGAGGTGTCATAGCAAGAATTCCTTTGGAAGGCGTGAAGGTAGTGTGCGCATGTTTTACTAAATCGTGCTCACATTTTACTAATCGTGTACTCAATTTACTACATTGTGCGCACCCTTTAGTAAAGTATGCTCTCACTTTACTAAAATGTGCTCTTGTTTTTTCTCTTAAAGTGTGTGCACGATTTATTCAAATGTGCGCATGATTTAATAAATTGTGAGCACATTTTCCTAAATTGTGTGCATGATTTGTATAAAATGTCAAGGATCAAAGAGTTTACATGTCACATACATTAAAATACTAATGTAAGACGCTGCGCTGCTCCTCCATGTCTCACTGTCACCTTCACAGCCTGTGCTCCAGTTTCCCTGCATTTTGTTCCCTGCTACACACAGCAAAAGAAGACGTCGCAGCTCCGCAGATGGGGGTGCCTGGTGGAGATAGAGCTTCGCCTCGATGGCAAACAGATCAGTCGGAGCACATTATTTGAATAGGAGCACTTCGTAAAAATTCCAAACTAATCTCAACTTTCCAAACTGTTAGAGACTGATTAAAACTAAACAAAAAGTAACAGATAATTAAAAGTCATGAACCAGTACAATGCTTGTCACAAAATATGAAAAAAAAGCAGAAAGGGTGAAAACAAGAGTGTAAGCTCCGGTATCAGGCTCTTTTCTTAAAAGGTTTTATTAAATCATGGGCACATTTTATGAAATTGTGTTCTCGCTTTACTAAATCGTGTGCACACTTCAGAAGAAAGAAAATTTGAGCGCAATTTAGTAAAATGAGAGCACAGTTTACTTAAATGAGAACACAATTAAGCAAAATGTGAGCATGATTTAGTAAAACGTGCTCCTAATTTTGTAAAATGTACCCACAATTTAGAAAATTGAGAGCACAATTTAGTAAAATGCTTCAGTGAAACATGCACATGATTTAGTAAATTGAGCACACAATTTAGTAACATGTGCACAATTTTTTGTGGTGCCCAAAACTCTTTCTGTGACACTCCAGGGTTCCACACTTCCATGTCTGAAAAGACAAGAACTGCATTCCAACAGATACAATAAAGCCAACATGCACTGATAGGTTGCTTGTCTATGCATAACACGTTTATCTCAACTTTTAGATATACCCCCTAGGCCTACATGGCTGACCATGCTTAGCTAGTTATGAAAACTGATATATTTTCCTCCTTATACACACAAATAAAAGTTGGCCTACTATAATTCCACATATTTATTAACCAATGTGTTGATCAGGCTACTGCTAGGGACTTGTAGGCCTATTGTTTGGATGAATGGGCCAGTTGCGAGAGGTAGGGTTGCCACCTCTCACGCATCTGGCGTGATCGTCACGCATTCAGTATCAGTCTCAGTTCTCATGCTCATGCAGGCAATGTTTTAATCTGCAAGAGGCCATGAGTTAATGATTAGATCTAATAATATTTCATTGGGTCAAGAAACCAAAGCTCTAATCGTAGATGAGGCTTAAAGATTGACTTCAGGTGATGTGCCTCATCCTAGTTGGTGCGTGAAAAATGCATGTTCCCCAATTGTGGATTGGAAAAACTCTGCTCTTATAAGTTACATCTCCTTAGATAATGTAATGGCTTTACACACAATACAAAATTCGTTGACGTTGACGTTTCATTTTTACACACTGGACAGAGTAGGGTACATCGCGGAGGTGATCAAATAATAAAAAAAAAGGACTTGTTCTACCGCTTGGGTATGTCTAGATTTCAAGGCTAGCTCTAGACACCATGCTCCATGCATCTCGCAGAATAAGCTCATTGCTCTCTCCCCACGTAACACATAACGCATTTTACTAATCTTGTTGTGGCATGCTAAAAGTCGTACTTGTAGCCTATAAGCAAAAGTCAGCAGCAGAAAATGCTTTTGAGGCATGAGTGTTAGTAATCGCTTGCCATGTTCAGTGCAGTCTGGTGGCAGACCTACCCTTACAAAAAAAATAAAAAAATATGGACAGGAAAGCTGCAATGACCTACTGGACTATTCGTTTCCAAAATACTACATTATGCAGTAAAGTGCAATATTTTATGAATGTCGTCTGTTATCATTTCTGTATACACATATATTTTTTACAGTTGTCTGCATAATGGGCATGGTATCTCTTTTAGTGCTCCCCTATGCCCTCTATCTGTGAAATCAAGATCACATGCATCTCCTTTAAAGCCACTCCATACTGTGTGTGGCTGTGGTGAGTGAATGTGTGTGTGTGTGTGTGTGTGTGTGTGTGTGTTTGTTTCCCTGGTGACCGCTGACCTATATCTGTAGGCTTCAGCTTGCTTCTGCAGCAGGATGGTTGTGGTCTGGGTCTCGGTATCAGCCAAGTGTTTCAGGAACAACTTCCTGTTTTCACTTGCAGTCTCAGCGGTCTCAGCAAGCCTCCTTACTTGGGCCAACATTCAAAAGAAAAAACAACAACAAAACATCAACAACATTAATATGTCTTATATGACCCCATATGACTTATATGACTTGCTAGTTTTCTGCAGAATCCTTTGCAGAAAACAGATTCTCCACCTTCTGGTGTTTAATCTGAAAGGCCACATGGAAACTTTCTCTTAGAGAGTCAGGAGCTGCTTTTTGGCCACATCTGCTGAGGCAAGACAGAAAAAAGGAACAGTTTGTTACAAAGTCATCTGAGGGGGATTTTATGAGATGCAAAAGTGTTATGAGATGCAGAATGTGTGCATTTTGCACATCCAGACTTGGCAAGCAGTTCATTGTATATGTCCATCTTCAGAAATATTCAAAAATGTTTTTTATAATCATTTCCAGGTAATGTATAGCGAAATGCAATTTCAATTTTATTATCAAGCAAAAACAAATCAAGCCAAAACAATCCAATTGGAGTTGGACTGATAATACAATTTATCCAATGTCCTTGAGGGACATTCCTTCTCTGAGTTTTAGCCATAAGTGATTTAGTAAATCCACACATACATGCATAGTGAGGTGAATACACAGAAAATCAGTGCACTGTGGGTAGCCACTGTGGATGCAACCATGTTGTGAGAGATCCAAAGTTCAACTCTGACCACAGTGACATAGACTGGCAATTTTAACGTGTTCAATCAGCAAACAGAGGGAGGCGTTGTGAATGCAGAGCTAGAATGCTATCAGTCAAGGCAGGATATCACTCAAGGTCTGATCCAATTTTTTTAAACTTAAACACCTCAAGCAAGTAATCGAATCTCACTACTGAATGTCCAGACCTGCTGTATGAAACAAATACTCTTCTGAGTGGACAAAAATGTCCACCATTTTAAATGTAATAGCAGGTATCTCAATACTTTTGCCTAAACAGTGTATATTAAACCTTGTCAGTAGTAAGTGGCAAATTACATTGATGTAGGGAGATTTCCTGTTGGGCTGCTTTTTAAAAAAAATGGACATTCCAGTCAACCTGGGTAAAGCCAGACAAATCATTCCACAGGTCTGTTTGGAGTTGGGTCCATTACACTATTACTAGGCAGTGTATTGGTACACCAAGCAGCAAAAGTAATCAAACCATTTACTAGCCTATGAGTATTACAAATAAACTTCAACCAGGTCTTTATACTGTAATAATATTTCATATTATTTTATTTTAGAAATTACATGTTAACCATCAGAGTCATTGAAGGTGATACGTGGACTGTTGTGTGTTGTGTGCTTTCAATACACCTGTATTGGAAAGTTATGCGATACTATACAGAGATTCACCAGGGGGCACAAGAGAGTGTGTAAAAGTAGCCTGAGCTTGAATTTGCAACAGAAGATAGAGCAAAGGATGCATGTAGAACCTCCTGACCAGCTCGACCAGACATTTCCTCTATGAGAACAGTTGGTTCTGATAAGCACACAGGGAGGTGATGCATAGTGATGTATGAATATGTAGGCTGCAAAATATAAGTGTTAGATACACACACACTCACACTCACACGCACACACACACACACACACCAACAGGAAACAGAGGCTTCAAGTGTAATGTAGGCTATTCACTTTAACCTAACATGGACACTGTTGGTGTGAGATTGTTCCAGTGTTATAATGGCTTCTATGAATTTCAGAAATATTCTTTTAAACTATACATCTTTTTTAAAAAGGAGAAACTGCACTTGAGTCTTTGGTTTCTCTTTTCAAGCAGCTTAAAGATCAAATTAAACACAAGGACAAATCAAACACATTGGAAGAATGAGTAATGTTACCCAGTGGAGTACATCGTTTTGCTCTGATGGGTGCAGTGGAGGAAGTATTTTTATTAGGTTACCCAAAGTGTGAAGTTTTCTCACCATGGACGACATTGACAGGAAACTGGGCAGGTTTTAGTGGACCACAAGACACTCATACCACTTAAACTGTAGACTGACATGAACTAGAGTAAACTGGGTGTCTGAGGACTGAGAGCACATAAGCAGTTTATCCACAAACAAATTTTATGCACTCGCTGTGATTTTCTTTCCCTTTTGTTTTATTGTGTGCTAACTAGCTTGGAAGCAGCTGCTCTGACTGACTCCTGCACTGTGCTGTGGAACAGTGGAGGGCTGAAGGAGCAGATGTGTTAGCACTTCATGGGAATGATGTAATTCACACTCTCAGGGGTAAACATTAGTCATAACCAGAAGTATATTAGTCGCCAAAAGGACGGCAAAAACTTAAAAAGTACCCTATGCCGATCAAGGTCTCAAACTGTTTTTGCTAACATGACCAACACAGAATTTGAGACATAGACTATAAAAATGTAACAACTTCAGAGTTAGATGCAAGTTCATTAAGAAATAGGATATCTATACAAAATAGGGTTAGTACATGAGAGAAATACACTGAAAAATCATTTGAATAAACACAATAAGACATATGATGATGCGGTTTGCGTTATACTCAGACTTAAAGGAAATCTGATGGACTGCCATAAAGCTCTGACACAGTGTAGCCTATACTTGCATGAATAAGCAGAAGTCATGTAGTATTTTCATATGTGTTCTTACATTTTTACCATTCTTTTTGTGTTAGATGTAAAGTCATTTTAATTTAATAACTAATTTGAAATTAATTGACAAAGTTGTTAAATTAATCAAAGACCTCTAGATTCTTCAAAATAGCCATCATAGCCATCATTCACTGGCAGTGTTGGTTCCTTGAGAGATCTCTTTTGCTTCACAACTTTCAAGACTTCTGACAGGCATGCCCAGTTTACCCACCTCTCAAATTGTATTCATTTTATTCATCTCTTTATGCATTAAAATCAACTTTAAGATTTAAAATTCCACTGCATTATCCACTTTTACCTTTTAATACCACTGATACTGTAAATACAAATTGAGGCAATAACCTTCCATAATCCAAGATATTCTGTATGTCGATACAGAATACCGATACCATACCTGATTAAAAGTTTATGCACCTCTTATTTCACCACTACAGCCCTGGGCATGTCTGTATAGTCCAAGTTGTCTGATACTATACCCTTTACCCTTATCTTCTATAAGTGAACCTATTGATTGTCTTGAAATATGACATGAGAATTTCACTCAGCTCACAGAGCTGTCTGTGAGTCAGCTTCACAGAGCTTTATGTTTACTGCTTCAAGTTTTGTTTAAATTTAAATTAAGTTAAATTAAGTTGTGTAAATCATCTTGTATGTCTGGTTAACCATTATTTGTTCATATGCTGTATTTTCACATTTGATATTCTTCTAACAGTGTGAATATCCTTCAGTTAAGGAACAGATTCTTAGTGAACACTGCATAATAGCATCTTTTCTTTTTGGGATCCATGCGGGTAGGTTTTCGTTCCCATTTTAAAAAGGGAAACGCTTGACTTTTGTACCAAGTTAAGGGGCCTCAACCTTCTAAATGCATCCTTTTGATATAGTAGTTAACATGTAAGAGAGGTTGCATTTTGTCTGAAGGAAATAAGTGCTCTCACTAGATAAATGTCACACGTTTGTGGACATTGTCACAAGCCAAAATGTGCGCATATTTTACACATACGCATATTTTTCCATCCTGTGAAAGATCTGGACCCACAGCTCAGTACAGAGTAGAAGATTATCTTCACACTTTTCAAATAATTATTTATTTTTTGAAGCAGGGGCACGCCTGAGTGTGACTATGCAGCCACTGTCAGGGTCAGCCCTCATGTGTGAAAAAGGCATGCACTACTTTCTTCTCTAAACTTGCAAAAGAATGCACAGATGTATGCACGTTTCCCCGTGTCTTCGACACAGGAAAAGACATCAACGGAGAAAGAACAGACTTGACAATGTGTGACACAAAAAACAGCACCTTCTTAAACCACATCCCTTTGGCAGATACGTTTGTGTGTGTGTGTGTGTGTGTGTGTGTGTGCAGGCTACATGGTGCATGTGTATGTGAAAAACTGACAATGATGGCAAAGATGAGAGAAGGAAAAAGGTGCTAGTGGGCGGTGGGCTGCATACATGCAGCCATAGTCATAAGACAAAAAATGTGCCTTCAGGTTTCAAGTCATTTTTTTTCACCACATCACTGAATAGGTATAAAGGACTAATGATGATGATGGTGGTAATGAAATGGTAGTTCTATTCTTTAGTTTTTTTTTCTCTGTGTCACATCCTATGTAAATAATGAAACTTTAGCCCCCCAAATTACTGTTTTTTGTTTTTGTTTTTTCAAAAAATCTAATACAGACTAGAACTGAGGGAGTGCTTTAAGATGCACATGCAGGGACAGTGCAGCAGGGCCAGCAGAGTTGACATTTACAACACCAGGCCACATCAAAAGTGTTTGACTTTAGGCTTACTATTTGGTTTCAGCAGTATACAGTAGACAACTGCCTATGTGGTAGCCCAGTGTGCAAAAAACTAGTGGCCGTGTAAAATGGCCATCAAATGTTCAGACAATACATGCAGTTTATTAGT
The DNA here is from genome assembly GCA_015244755.2 of Tenualosa ilisha. Lineage (NCBI taxonomy): Eukaryota > Metazoa > Chordata > Actinopteri > Clupeiformes > Clupeidae > Tenualosa > Tenualosa ilisha. The sequence continues at coordinate 1,856,149 of PYXC01001082.1, forward strand.
GTTCATTGTTAAATGGTTATTAGTTCATATCCTGGTCTAACTTTTTAAAATTGGGAAAACAAAACATTTACACCTAAGGTACCCAAGGTACAAGGTCGTGTATACTGATATTCTCATTGAAATGAAGTTGTCAGATAAAGGATTTGGCCTCTTAATCTTCTTAAACATCTTATCTCTTTTAAATTGATTGCACTGAAATTGATTGAATTGACTGAATTGCACAACTTTATACGTGCCTCCAAACTTTATTTTAACACTATGAGAAAAACATGGTAACACTTTTACCTGTTAAAAGATGTTGAAAAAAGACCCTGTACAACTCATGTTTGCAAATAATGGCATTTATTTTGCGCTGAAAGATAAGACAATAGCTGCTCTGTTTTAAATCTTTATATACAGATAAACATAATATTCACACACTTCTTCCTGACAAAAACTATTCTGCTATCGTGCAACACAGCGTCAGTGAAACGTGGAAATTTTTTGCTTTTATGTACTTATTTTAGTTTATCAAACATACATTAAATTTTAAATAACGTTTAATAGCATTCATTTCTAAGCATGTACCTGCAGTGGTTAAAAAACAAATAACCCAAATACAACCTGAGTTTTGGTGAAGAGGGGGAAGAATTACAAAGTCTTAGTTATCATCGGTCGGTAACTGGTACTATACTTAGATAACTATACTTAGTTATGTGGTCATCGGTCGGTAACTGGTACTATACTTAGATAACTATACTTAGTTATGTGGTCATCGGTCGGTAACTGGTACTATACTTAGATAACTATACTTAATTATGTGGTCATCGGTCGGTAACTGGTACTATACTTAGATAACTATACTTAGTTATCTGCTCGTCGGTGCCCCTTCTTCCTGGGCTGTGGTAATGGCGGCATCGCCTCATCATCCTCCTCCATAGGGGGTGGCGGGGCCCTTGGCCGGGGTTGTTTCCTTGCCTGGGGGAGCACTGGGCTGGGATTGGGCTCGGGCTCCCCCTCTGGGCCCTGGTAGTAGCCCTGTTCATCTGGGGTGGGGGGCACTGGTTGACCCCGGGCTGTCTGTTTTGTTCGTGGTGTGGTGCCAATGTACTGGAGGTTGGCCAGACGTAGTTCCTCCTCTTCTGGAGAGATTAAAAAATAAAACATAGTGGGTGAAACTGAATTAGGCTACTTTTAAAGATAGATAGATCAAAGAGAGATGAGAAAGAGAGAGACAGGGACAGAGAGAGAGAGAGAGAGAGACTGTGAAGTCTTGACAGCAAGACCTTTAGTTATTAGCCAACTATCTGTGACCAGACTCTGTTGACAGCAATTTATAATGATTTATTAATAGGTAGGATTAGGGGTGGTTTGATTTCAGGGTATGGGGTGGTGTTTGGTTGAGGTGATACCAAGCATGTTTCCAAAATTATTCACTGACCTTGAATTTCGATAAGCCGGTGTGGATGGTCTACCTAGCAACAGCTACACCTCTCCTTGACCATACTTTTGCTTCATGATTTTGATGGTAATGGTTTGTCTGGTTTGTTTAGTACAACATCCCCAAATTTTGACACGTATGATCATATGAAAACCAGCTGATTGCCAGTTCCCATTACATCCATTACAGGCACTTCAGTGCAGCCTTTTTTTACTACCCAGATCCAAATGTGATTGTATACAGTAAATCCGTCTATAAGAAGGTCATCTAGTGATTATAGATGCAAATTATTTATTTATCTAGGCGATTGTTTTTAAGTATCTTGTAAATTCATTATGACCGCTTTGAGTATTGCAGGGAACTCTTGAGGTTTATATTACAGTCAAATATACCTCTGACAAATTGGCAGGTTTCAAGTAATAAGGATGTGAACATAATCACATATTGGTGTCAGCAAATGCATATCATAATTTCCGAAAATACCAAAAATACGTCACCATAACCTAGAGTGTGTTTCCTGAGAGTATTGTTGAACTCAGAGTCAGAGTTGTTGATGTAGAGATACAGTATATGATAACCATTGACATTTTTAATGCTGGCAGCATGTTTTATGATCAAACTTTTTGTCTGATGTCCTTTTTACACTTCCATTTGTGATTATAGTAAATATTTCTGTTTCTATTTTTTATTTTTTTATCTATTTTGTTTCTATTTTTTGGACTTGGCTGTCATACCTTGGGAATCTTCCTCTATTCTTGGAACCTGAGAGTGCTCTTTCCTGGTACTGCACAGTCATTGTGTTTGCTAAGCTTATACTCTTTCTATATTCTTACCAATATGCTAGATTAACTTTCATTTATTTCAGATATATACAGGAGTGTTAGTGTTGGAAGTGTTAAATTACTAAAGCTATATGCAAGGAACTTTCCACAGAGGTTGACCAACAACCAGCCTATTAATAATGCGCCATTTGATGGTGGCAGTCACACAAACGTAGCTGACGGAAAATGTAATACGGATGTTGATAAGTTGCTGACCACTTGAATGAAAATCACCACAAACTCTGAGAACTTTATTATTAACCATGTCAACTTCAGCCTGAGTCTTTTTGCAGGCCTTCTTTCAGCCTGAGGTCGTTTCAAAAACACATTACATGTTGTAACAAGGAACCGTAAAGGCTGTCCTTCATAATACAATGTGTGCTGGCAAATAGTTAGTAAGCAACTAAGTCTGTTCAAAACAGGATCCATACAAGCTTGACTAACGGCTGTCACAAACGCATTACATGTTGTATGTACTTGAATCCATGAAGACTCTCCCTCACGACATATGCACTACCTCTAGCCTGACTGCCTAACTAAAGTTAAACCAAAACAGAAAAAAAGAAAATCAAGCAAAACACTTTCTCATTATGAGGAAAGAGAAATGGACTGACAGCACCTACCATGAAGCAACACAGTGTAATAATTTACTTTTCAGTGTGGCCTACTGAATATGTTGGTGCCGTTACCGGAACAAGCGGGTAGTTTCTGCATGGTACCATAGTTGTTTATTGCAGTGCCATGTGTTCTTAGTGTAGAATGGCAATAACAGCGATGCCATTCTCTATCAGTGTACCATCATAACGTTTTTAAGTATAGTATATAATATACACTCTTTTTATCCCATTAAGGAAATTCGAAAACTACTGTGGCGGCTGTGAAGAAGTAAGGGGTTAGGTGCCTTGCTCAAGGACCACAGTCGTAGATGTGGATGGGACAGCAATGTTCAACAACTTCTCCTGCCCACATTTTTCCAACTGGCTGGGATTCGAACCAGCTACTCTTCGGTCACAAACTCGAGGCTCTACCTAGTAGGCCTTCGTGTTTGAAGTTGACCTTTTAGAGAAAAAACTAATGAACGAAAGGAGAAGAGTGTGCACACTTTAGTCTGTGCAAAATGTTATGACCGAAAGCTTGCAGATTTGAGTAAAAGAAAAATTGCACAGACTTGTGCGGACTTTTCATCTTTCTTTTATAAGTTACCTACTAGTCTTGCACCTTCACACAGATGAGCGGTGATTTTTGACTTTAAAGAAAAAAGCAAGCAAAAAACAAGACAAAAACAGTATTGCTTTGACTGTCAGACAAGGATAAAACTGCATTAACTAATTGTCAGGGCACAGATATAAACATCACCAAGCTCAACTGGTAGAGCAAGCAACAGGTTAACTGTCAAATGGAAGGAAGTAGGGTAGACAGGTTAGAATTTGTCAGAAGAAAGTGCTGACAGCTCCAAGTTAGTTAGCTGGTTGAGTACCCATGGGAAATATGGACCAATCAAATTCAAAGGTAATTGTATGCCTTAGTTAAATTCATGTACCACTCTAGAATCTTTGGTTAGACGTTTCCGCCCAGCTATTGTAAAGTGATTGTACAGAGTATTTGGGATCTCTGATTTGGACAACAAACTAACTCATCTGGAGGACAAGAAAAAAAACTCAGTACATTGCTCAGTTAGAAACACAATGAAGGGTCGATTGCCAGATCAGTCAAACAATAATCCATTCATTCACAACATCAAGGAGCTCAATGGCTCTTATAGAGGTTAATTCACCTATGTTAGAAAAGAAGAAGGATAACAATTTGGCTGAGGCAAAGTAGTGTGGAGAAACAAGGTCCACAGAGGTACGGCACGCCAGCACCTGGATTCAGCACCTCTCTATAAAACGAGATCTGGCTAGAAGAAAGGGAAATTTTTCCTCTTCTCTAGTAAATCAATGAGACAATTTAACAATTAACTTTTATTACAAATCCCCATGGCTCGAAATGACTGTACGCTGTGATTTGTTGCACTTAATGGCTTCAGATAACCCCAAAGTACCATTATGCCAGTGATGGTTGTTCCAGCATGCTAATCAGTGTCCTAAATATGAAAAATAATCGATCGTTTATGATGAAACACAATGGTTAAGATTGAAAATTTGACGAATGGCTCTGTTCCAAGAATTTTTTGTTGGAACAAACCCCCCCCCCCCAACCTACAGAATGGCTACATAGGTGCACAGCTGCAATCTTTCCTAAAACACATTAAACTTTCGTTTGTAAAGACATGAAACGCACTGAGTGGTCAGTAATGTTTACTTCAATGTGCACTTCATATTTCATCATAAACAATCAGAAAACAAGGCTTTAAGTGTAAAAAATGGACTTATCCTTTAAACAGATCAGGATACTGTGAGTGATGTGGGGAGACAGAATGTATCATCACAATACTTCTGTGGTCTGCACAACAGGATGTGTATAGACAAAGACAGAGAGCAGAGAGAGAAAGAGAGAGAGAGAAAGAAAGAGAGAGAGGGAGAGAGCGAGATTACCTTGGAACCTCCTTTTCTGTCTGCGATTGTTCTTGCAGCAGATGATGATCAGGGACATAATCAAGACTAGCAGCAGAAACCCACCACCAGCAATGATTCCTATCATCATCCATTTGTTATAGCCCAAAAACAAGTCATCTGAATCAGAACCTCCAGAGAGAGAGTGAGAGTGAGAGAGATTAGTCTGTCACTTAAGTTTAGCAGTGACTGAATGTATGTAGAGTAGCTACAATAATCTACAGTACACTGGACCGTTGCATATTCCACAAACATATGGCACATATAACACTTTTTGCATCTCATTAGTTAACTAGTCATATGGAAATTGCCTGCACTTCTTCACTAGTGGGCATTTTGGTGTACACTAATAAACTAATGACACTTTTTGTACCTCACTAGTTAACTAGCAGACATTTGAATCTTCACTAGTTAACTAGTGAGCAGTTTCGCCTTCACTAGTTCACATGTAAGTGTCACACTGAAGCCACTAGTTTACTTGCTAAAGTTCCATAGGCCAGCATGTTAACTGTGCAACATGGAAATGTGGTAGGCGTATAATTCTATGCTGTGATTGGTTGGCATGTTCTATTTTGAACTTGGGAGCCAATAAAAAGCCTCAATGGCCAGTTTTCTCCACCTCCTAATTGAAATTCTGTGCAACTAACTGACTAGTGTGAATTCAACAGTGTGAAACTAGTTTACAAGTACATATTTACACCCCCTCTAGTTCACTAGTTTGGACAAAGGATGCACCTGCAAGCTGCTAACGAGTGAGCCTGCTGACTTCACCTAGCTAGCTATTAAACAATTTATGGTTCACTAGTTAGCTAGTGACAGAGCTATTTTGGCCTTCACTAGTAAACTTGTGGACATCTTTGGCTGTCACTAGTTAACTTGTAGAGCCCAAAATCCCCCAACTAGCTTACTAGTACGCATTTTAGCCTTTACTCATTAACTAGTGGACATCTGGCTCTCACTAGTTAACTAACTAACTAACTCACTAGTTAACTAGTGAGAGACAAAATGTGTTCACTAGTTAACTAGTCTGCATTTTCACATTTTCACTAGTTATAGTTGACAAAAATGGTTTACATGCATATGACAGTTGTGCCTGATATCAAGATGTCAGAATAAATGCTCAATTGGCTAGCTATAGACAGACACACACACACACACACACACACACACACACACACACACACACAGACACATACACATACATAAAGGCAAATTTACAGAATTCTAAACACAGAAAAAGGCAAATTAACAGAATTTTAAACACAGAAAAAGGCAGATTACCAGAATTGTGAGTGTTTTTTGCTTATAATATGCTTATATATTTACCAGAGGGTCCGCATGATGCCGTGACTTCATTACTGTCTTCCCTGCTGAGACTGTTGCTTAGTCTGCATTTGTAGACATCCTTTCCCTCTCGCTTCCGAAGCGTTAGAATATTTTTCGTGTCACCTGTCTTTTCCTTGTTGTTTACGAACCATGAGAATTTGATGTCCTTAGGGTTTTTCTCAGGCTCACATTTAAGGATTATCTCACCTTTTTTGGAACACTCCTGACTCAGCTTTGGGACTGGAGCCTTGGCTAGAACAGAATTTGAATTTTCAAATTATTTGAGCTTTGTCCAGCAAAGTGTGTCAATATTCTGGAGAATTAATTGTTGACTGAGAATTCATCTTTTTGACTGTGTTGTACTTACAGAGCACACAGAGCGTCTCTGTTCTTGTTTTAACTAGCTTTCCCTCGTTGTCATAATGTTCTGCTTTGTATGTGCAAGCATTTGCCTTGGAAATGTTCTTCAGAGTTAGGGAGCCGTTGTCATCCACAATTGCACTTGTAACAACCTTACCCTTCCTCCTACGATACACAGAATATCTTGACACTTCCAGTCCAGTGCATCTTCAGGTTTTTTAGGTGAATCCAGTCTAATGGTATAAGAATCCCCCTCCAATCTTTCTGTACATTTATCTTCTGTGTTGAGGGGAAAGAGACAAATCATGAGACGAGAAATATAAATATAAAAGCTGAATAGTTTTTTGAAACAGGCAAGTACATCCTTGTTCATTTCACTATCCCATCAGTGAATTAATTTAAAGCAACAGTAACACACTGATATCTATCTATCTGTCTATCTATCTATCATCTCTATATCTATTATCTATATATATTAAACATGTTTTGTGGACAAATAATAAGAAACAGTAACACACTGATATCTATCTAGCTACCATCTATTTATCTATCATCTCTATATCTATTATCTATATATATTAAACATGTTTTGTGGAGAAATAATAAGAAACAACAAGACAACAATAAAACCAACAAGACTATCAAGTACTTACTACACAGTGTTACAGAAAAAAATAGTAACACAAAGAAGCCTTCAAACCACACACAAGTACATCTGTGAATTGGTAAAACTGAAATGCATTTCATATAGATTTGAACTTATTACTCACGTTGGGTTGCACTTGAACCAAGAGAATAAAGACACAGAAACACTGAAGCAATTTGGAAATTCATCTTCTAACGTCCCTTGATGCAAAAATGTCAGGTTGGCTGACTGAGAGTTTCCTGTGTGTGAGTGTGTATGCATGCAAATGTGTGTGTGTATGTGTGTGTGTGTGTGTGTATGTAGGTGTATTCATACTGGTGTATGAATGAGTGTACATGTGTTAGAGCTTTTGAGTGGTAATGGTTGAAATTATGAGCAAAAAAAATAATTGTCAGTGAGCGGTAATGGGAATACAAAATAATCCACCTTCTACTCTAATCAGTTTTTCTCTGACCATCAGTCATCTTGATGCTGAAGTTTTTGTCCAGGGCCACTATAGCTTCCTTAAAAAAAATGTTCATCTACAATGGCCCAAAAGTCATCTGTGATAATGGTTAACAACTATCAAATTAATAATTATAATTTTATGCCTAAGAATTGAGAAGATGGATACCTAAGTAATATGAGGATCTTCTGTGATACAAGTCACTATGCGTTTCATAAATTGTCAGAAGCAATCTGAAGTGTGTGCAAACTGTTGCAGCCACTTTAGATCCATTAATTATTACTGACACCTAGTGCTGACTATCTGTAATACATCTGTAGTTTTATTGTTACTACATGTTTATACATTGTCCTGCATTGTATCTCAAATGATATTGAAGGCTTGCATAACGTAAATGTGGAAGAGAAGCTGTAGGCTCATATGCAGTCTACCATATTCTACATAAAATTCCTTTTATCCCATGAATAAAACCATCAGCCATTTGCTTGTTCCTGGGGTTTGGCAGTTAGGGTAACCTGCCTATGTCCAGGTCATGCAGTACCTCACCAATGATCTTTGCAGTCTCTGCAGCGATGACAGTAGACGTGTGAAGAATCAACGCAGTTCTTCAGCGAGTAACAGTAACGTTTGGAGCCTCCTTACATGCGCTTAGCATGAGTAGCTAACTTCAAAGCCTTCCTCGAGTTCACTCACGTTAACTCTACCAACAGTAAGTTTGCACAGTCTCTGCTGTATATTTCTGTTGCACATTTAGTCCGAATAAACATAAGAACTATTGCAGGTCTCTGCATTGAAATACATTTCACGTACTTTTTCTCTACAATCTACTGCAAAAACGGAGATAGCGTCCAGCCTTCAGTATGTCGTCTTCACTTCTCTCCTCTGGCTCGAGGACTAATACTGTATAGCATTCCTCACGAGTAATCCGGTCTTGAAATCTCATCAACTTTCTGCATTGTCTCCAACCACACCACAAAATAAATAATTTCCTTTCCGTATCAAGTTGGGTTCGAATCCTGGCTACCACCGTTGTGCCCTTGAGCACGACGCTTAACCCTAAGTTGCTCTGACAAATGTAAGTTGCTTTGGATACAAGTGGCTGCTAAATGCATAAATGTGATATATCAGTAAGCAGGCTTATAATGTAGCCTAGAAATCTAGACGTACATCAGCGGTAGCAAATGGTTTTGCTATGCTGGCATATGTTTTGATTCTGTGTTATGAAAGTCTCATATTTCCACCCGCGGGCTTACCATCAGAGCATTTTCTTTGTTTGCTTTTTGCCCAGTTGCTTCATATTTTTCCTGAAAAAATCTGAGAACCAACATATTAAATTGGTGTAGCCTAAAGTAAGTAAAAATAAGTAATTATAAGTAAGTAATTATGTGTTTCGATATAGGCAGGAGCGACCTGAAGCATGTGTGTAGTGTTGCAGCCCCTTTGAATCCATGAATTATCAATCACATTTAGTGACGGCCATCTAAAATTTGGATCCAATACAAAACATGCTCCCTCTATCCATCCCATTCGGATATGCTTTATGATCAATCAGTCTGTAATCTCCAGATATGGACATCTTCATTGCCCACCCACCTTCATTTGCTGTCGGGTGACTGACTTTTTACAAACTTTTTTCTTGCCACCAGGCATCTTGACATTGAAGTTTTGGGCCAAGACCTCTAAAATGCTCAACTGAATGCCATCTATGATCGAAAATGTTTTTTTCTTGCCTCCAGGCATCTCTGACCACTACAGCTTCTTTAAAAAAAATGTTCAGTTAAATATCATCTAACAATGTCCATTCACATTTATAGTTTTGCATTCTTAAACTTGACAAGATCTTCACCAAAATAATATTTATCTTTCCTGGTGCACTGAATAAATGAGGACTTTCAAAAATGTGTTAAAACATATTAAAACATATTAATAACTGTGTATTTCATGGAGAGATCTGAGGTGTGTGTAGTGTTGCTGTCACTTTGAATTCATGAATTATTCCTGACACCCAGTGCAGCTATAATACATGTTATTATTCACATACCATCAGACTTGGCTTTATATGATTCACAACCAATGTGACAAGTGACATTTTAAACAACATGTCAAGAAACACAAAAACTATTAATAAAATGTTCACATCTTATTTTTGAAATTTTTTTTTATCTCTAGAACTCCCCCTACAGTCACTGATTTTTTGTAAAAATAGCAACAATATTGTACATTCCCACCAAACCATGTGAAGTTACTTGCAAACCAAAGAATAGGAACCAGAGATGATCATTTTCATGCGTTACGTTGATATTGCAAGTGTAGTAACCGTGAGACCTATGCTAGAGGTGGGCAAGAGAGCCTTCATTCTCCCTGTAATGAGCCATTAATCATCAAAGTGACTATGAATCTTATATATTAACCTAAAAACATTGCCCAGTTTGCCTTTAACTACTTAATAATAATACACACACACACTATATGCACAATACTGTTTTATATTTCCACTCAAAGACTTGAAGTGTAACATTCAGTCCTGGACATGCACCGGCATAAGCAGATATTGTAAGTCTGTCTACTGTCAAAGTAAGTTTGAAGCCATTATCTTAAATGTTAAAAGGTGAAAGTCAAAGTTAATGTCCTCCTTGGCTGTGATAATGTCAGGCTCGGCTCCCTGCCATCCCTTAGCAGCGCAGCCTGTGAATGGGGTTGTTTCTGATTGGTCTCCTCCCCTGTGCTCTGGTGGTTGCCCTGTTTGTCTGATGTTGGGGATGCTGGCTGACTTTGGCCTCTTTGCTTTTGTTGTGGGCATGGATTGGAGTCTATGTGCTGGAGGTTGGTAAGATGCAGCTCCTCCTCATCTGAAAAGATTTTAAATCATTTTTTCAGTAGGTGCTGATGGAGTTTGATATAGCCTAGCTCCACTGAGGTCATTTTTGTTTCACTGTGAGTTACAGCCTCTGTCTTGGGGTCTGTCAATGTCTTAGAGTTTCTAAAAAGCCTAATTTGAATAGGATCCAGTCAGCAGGGACAGGGGATGACATCTTAAAAGGGACACTGGTAAAGAGTTGCAACAGTATATATAATTAAACAGTATATATTAATTATTAAAGAATTGTTTTTGAAAAATGAGTACAATTATTCTGTGTAGCAGTAACCAGCTGGTAACTAGTTGTGAAGAATTTACATTGGTAAATCTTCCTCCCAATACCTCAAGAGAGATGTGCTAGTAATTTAAATGGCACTATCATCAATTTCCTGTTAGCTAGTCTTACTAAGGTTTTATTAGTCCTCTATTTGTAAATCGCTTTGAGTAAAAGTATCTGCTAAATGAAAACCTTGAAACTTGAAAACCTGAATTTAAAATTAAATTAGTGATGTTAATCGGCAAAGTGAGGAGGGCACTAGCGGGTAGTGTGACGTATGTATCTGCATGATTAGTTTGCGTAAAAAAAATAAAAAATATTGACATGAATCACATGTGTTAACGCATTAACATTGACAGCACTAAATTAAATTAAATATACTTTCTGTTTTTACAATCTGTATAACAAGATGTGTATAGACAAGATGTGTATAGCATAGTGTGTGTGAGAGAAACTTTACCACGTAATCTTTTCCATCGGCCATGATGAGTCTTATAGCAGATCGCAGACACGATCAAGACCAGCAGGAGAAACCCACCACCAGCAATGAGTCCAATCACTGACTCATTCTTGTTATTGCTAAACACCCTGTTAACTGGGGCACCCTCTGGAGGAGAGAGAGAGAGAGAGAGAGAGAGAGAGAGAGAGAGCAACTGAGTATCTAGTACCAGAATAACACTGTGCTGGATGATTGCTTGAAAACAACATTCTCATACCAAATACATTTTAGAACAGATAACAGTATATGTTTTGAATATATTAAGTATACTTTAGATTATTTGTTACAGACATTTACCATAGACTCCACATAGCATGGTGACTTCATTACTGTCTTGCTGGTTGAGACCATTGCTTAGTCTACATCTGTAGCGATCCTCTCCTCCATGCTTCAGACTTAGAGGGTTGCTTGTCTCATTTATCTCCTCGTCATTTAGGATCCATGAGAATGTGATATCCTCAGGGAAGCTCTTCGGTTCACACTGGAGGGTTGATACATCTGTTGGGGAACAATCCACTACCAACTCTGGAACTGGAGTCCTGGCTAGAACAGAGGAATGCCCACAGTGTTTGGGTTTTGTCATTGTCAAGATGGTAAGATAGTCAAGATAGTAAAACTGGAAATGTTAGGAGAAACTTGTGACATCTCACGACTAATTAACTGTTGCACCATTTTGATTGTTTTAGACTTACAGAGCACACAGAGTCTCTCTGTCATTGTTTTAAGTGATTTCCCATCTCCATCATGATGTTCAGCTCTGTATGTACAAGCCATTGTCTTGGAAATATTTGTCAGAATAAGAGAGCCTTTGTCATCCACATTTACAGTTGTTGTCTTTACTTCCTTTCCCCTCCTCCTGTTATACATGACAACATCACCACATTTCCAGATCAGCGAATCTTTATGTTGTTCAGGTGAATCCAATCTAAGGGTGTAGGAGTCTCCTTCCAGTATTTCTTTACATTGAAGACCTGGATGGAGAGGACAAGGAATAAATCATTACCCAGGCTAGCGCTGCCTATAGTGTTTCCCATTTCACATGTAGCACATTTAGCACATTTCACACTTAGCACTGGTCAGGGAGCTATCCGTAGGCTTCGGTTCGCACCGTCTCAGAGCTGTGCGGGCCAATCAGCAAACAGAAAGAGGGCTGAAAGTGCTAACGTTGAATTCAACTGGTGCATTCCAACGTGTAACATACATCACGACCAAACAGAAGAAATTGGTTGAAGCAGAAAATATCTGTCCACTGTGGAGCGAAAGTATGCCAATGGACAGGTTTCAGATGCTCTGCACAAAGTGAAGTGATGTGAAAATGTTTGATGCATCAGGCTAACAAATCATGAGATCAGTGACATAAAATATTACAGATTTTCATTTGATCAGTCACATACAAATGAATCCATTTTATGCTGGATCACAAATGGGCCAGTGTATCCTTGTCAGTTTGACTAGACTAGACTCCAGGAAGTCACTAACAGGTTAATATTCTTTTGCAAATGTGAGTTAAAATAGGTAACACAACACAATATATGTGTCCTCTCTCTCTCTCTCTCTCTCTCTCTCGCTCTCTCTCTCTTTTACATACACACAGACACACACACACATGTTTAACCATGTCTCTCTAGGGTTGATTGACTCACCTGTAGCAGAAGATTCCACCACCAACTTTGGCACTGTAGCCCTGGCTAGAAGAGAGGATTGCCCACAGTATTTGAGTTTTGTCATTATAGGTGGTAAAACTGGATATTTCATGAGTAAACTGTGACAATTTAAACAATGAATTACTTTTGGACCATTACATCATCTGATACTCACAGAGCACACAGAGTCTCTCTGTCATTGTTTTAAGTAATTTCCCATCTTCATCATGATGTTCAGCTCTGTATGTACAAGCCATTGTCTTGGAAATATTTGTCAGAATAAGAGAGCCTTTGTCATCCACATTTACAGTTGTTGTCTTTACTTCCTTTCCCCTCCTCCTGTTATACATGACAACATCACCACATTTCCAGATCAGCGAATCTTTATGTTGTTCAGGTGAATCCAATCTAAGGGTGTAGGAGTCTCCTTCCAGTATTTCTTTACATTTAAGACCTGGATGGAGAGGACGAAGAATAATTCATTACCCAGGCTAGCGCTGCCTATAGTGTTTCCCATTTCACATGTAGCACATTTAGCACATTTCACACTTAGCATTGGTCAGGGAGCTATCCGTAGGCTTCGGTTCGCACCGTCTCAGAGCTGTGCGGGCCAATCAGCAAACAGAAAGAGGGCTGAAAGCGCTAACGTTGAATTCAACTGGTGCATTCCAACGTGTAACATACATCACGACCAAACAGAAGAAATTGGTTGAAGCAGAAAATATCTGTCCACTGTGGAGCAAAAGTATGCCAATGGCCAGGTTTTAGATGCTCTGCACAAACTGAAGTGATGTGAAAGTGTTTGATGCATCAGGCTAACAAATCATGAGATCAGTGACATAAAATATTACAGATTTTCATTTGATCAGTGTCATATAAATGAATCCAGTCTTTGCTGGATCACAAATGGGCCAGTGTATCCTTGTCAGTTTGACTAGACTAGACTCCAGGAAGTCACTAACAGGTTAATTTTCTTTTGCGAATGTGAGTTAAAATAGGTAACACAACACAATATATGTGTCCTCTCTTTCTCTCTCTCTCTCTCTCTCTTTTACATACACACAGACACACACACACGTTTAACCATGTCTCTCTAGGGTTGATTGACTCACCTGTAGCAGAAGATTCCACCACCAACTTTGGCACTGTAGCCCTGGCTAGAAGAGAGGATTGCCCACAGTATTTGAGTTTTGTCATTATAGGTGGTAAAACTGGATATTTCATGAGTAAACTGTGACAACTTAAACAATGAATTACTTTTGGACCATTAGATCATCTGATACTCACAGAGCACACAGAGTCTCTCTGTCGTTGTTTTAAGTGATTTCCCATCTCTATCATGATGTTCAGCTCTGTATGTACAAGCCATTGCTTTGGAAATATTTGTCAGAATAAGAGAGCCTTTGTCATCCACACTGGCAGCTGGTTCAGCCTCTCCTTTCCTCCTTTTGTGAATTACTTTTTCATCACATTTCCAGATCAGTGTATCTCCTTCTTGTTTTGGTGAATTCAGTGCAATGGTATAGGAGTCACCTTCCAATTTCTCTGTGCATTCAGGTTCTATTGGTTTAAGTGGATTTAATTTGATGAATGACATAAAAATTAATACAATTTACTACCAACAAGTAAGATTAATTTGCCAACTCATGGAAAGGTATATGAACTAATGCATTGTTGTGGCTTTGCGAAGCCTCCTAGTGAGTTAGTTTACTTTCATATGTGGGTATTCACTGCAAATAAATGGTCAACCTTTAAAACATGACAAGTGAAAATTGTGTTTGTAATAGGCTACAGACTTTCAAGCATATTACATGAATACATGTAAAGCATGATAATGAATTACTGAATGAGTAAAACTATAGCGACTTGATTTAAATAGATCATTACTCACCTTTGAATGCACTTAAAGAAAGAAAGTGACAAGAAAATACCAAAGCAATTTTGAAGTTCATCTTCCAACATCCTTTGCAAGAGAGAGAGAGCTGTATAAGTGTTTTTGAAAGTGTGTGTGTGTGACAGTGTATGCGAGAGCCTTTGAGTGGTCATGGTTTATATTAAGAGGAAATGAATCTGAAAGGAGTAAAAATTATACTTTTTCTTTAAGGGTTTAGTCTGCAATCTGTTTGTGAACTGTGAACCCATACTTATAATTTGCCATGGGGTGAGCATTTCTTTTTTAAAATAGGCAGGAACAAAATGGAGTGTGTGTATGAGTGTAGCAGCCGCCTCGTGACACAATGACACTAAGTTCGCATGAGTTGATGAGCGATCTGAAATTATTCACCATCCACCATCATCCTTTTATTATGTTTACTACAATGAATCACCAATTGTATTGAAACTTTTCATATGTTGAAGAATAATAAAAGTGAATAAAAACGACAGGCCTATCTTATTTTTCTTAAAATGTAACCTATCAATCCATTGACAAAATGACAGTTCCTGCGGCTTGACAAGTGCTTATCTCCAGCTCGTGAATTAGACTCATTTCTCAAGACAAAAACAAAAAGGTCTGTAGGCTATGTCTTATATCTTCATTAGATTGCCTTATTTGGTCATGACTACTATGCCCATTTCTCTTCTCATGAAACCTATTTCCTTCTCATGGGGCCTGCAGCAAAACCTATTTGACTTTCCCTTATGAGGTGTGTTTTGTTTTGAGAAATGTTTAGAGATATACACATACATGTCCATGTCCATTTCAATTTGGAACTCTTTACCAGCTTTCAATCACCGGTCACTGTATCAAAATCACTGTAGCAAAATCCTAAATGATCTGATCAGGGAATATACCTACCATAACTTTGCAGTAGCCTTATTGGTAAGAATAAGACCACCAGCTCTAGCTAAAGGTCACTTATGATTTATGCCTGAGTTGATTTGTCACTATTATTGTTGTTCAGCATTTTTGCCATATTTGTAAGCAGAAATGAACAGCAGATTGTCATTGACAAAAAAACTGTGTCTATAGTTGAAAGTTAACGTAAAAAAAATGTTACCAATTCTTAACCTTTGATGTCTGGCACAACATTTGCCTCCACACTTCTTCAACTTTGTAGCTTTTAATTTGAGCTTGGAAAGAAGAAATGCTGCAAGGGGCTAAGACATCATGTGCTGCAACAGGGAAGTGAAAATGCTGATCATGCAGTATCAACAGTGTCAGTAATGGTCAGTTTTTCTTTTTTTTTTTAAGGCTCATCATTTGCAAGAAACTTCGCTTGAGATTTATAGGTGAGGTAATATGACTATGGAGAAACTGAGGGGAGAAGGAGTATGTAATCCCATTATAATTCACTATTATCTGTGCTCTGATGGTTTGATGGTTTGATAGGTTTAAACTGTAGGGTCTTAGGACACCTCATGTGTAAAGCACTGAGGCCCTTTGTTTGGCCTGACCACTTTTGCTGAAGTGTGCTTTGAAACAGAGATAGCCTATTTCCTACTTTCAGTTCCATGCACCAAAAACAATTAGTATCTTTGATTTTGGACTCTTTTTGTCACAATACACAGATTTTGTACAGTTTATATTGTCATGCCACCTTACATGCATACAAGAACTCTTTCTTTCATCTCATTCAAATGCTTAATAATACCACACCATCATAGTGTCAAAAATTGCACCCCAAACAGTTCATGTGCTGTCTGAACTGGCAGAGTCCTGGGCCTTTGGGATGAGATTCAGTTTACGGCGTGGCTGTGGCACTGGTGTTCCCTGCGTTCCTGGTGTTCTTGGTGTTCCCGGTGTTCGTGGCGTTCCCGGTGTTCTTGGCGTTCCCGGCGTTCCCGGTGTTCCCGGTGTTCCTTGGGCCTTCTCTGCTGAGGGCAATAAGAGCTCTGCACTGGGCTGGCAGGCAGTAGGGTTCGGCTCAACCTCTGGGGTCTTTATGTGGCCCTGATTTTCATAGGCACCTTGCTTTGGTTGTGGAGAGTCTGTGCTGGTGTCCTTGAGGTAACAAAGCCTTAGTTCCTCATTGTCTGTGGAGAATAAAAAAAATATATTTTATTAAAGGCTGATGGGATGCAACTCTTGCATCCAAATTCACACCCATTCTTCTCATGGAGTTCTCATCACCACACACATATTATGTGACACAGCATTCGAGCTTTGTAATCAAAAAATTGAATGATATCTCCAGTCTGAATACAGCGGTACATCACACTCCACACCCAATGGGCCTCAGTCTCTTCACATATCTTCCTAAGATTTCTGTTGTTTTGTTTGTGTTAAGGTTCCACTTAGAGGATTTAAATCCTATAATATTTTGCCACTGCTGAATTGATGAAAATGCAACAACAACCAATTATTTTACACAAATAAGTCACTGCTCAAAGGCTCAAGTTGAAAGCTCACTGCATTTTTACACTCAGTAACCAAATGCATGTGACAATAAAAATTTCCTTGGATCCTTGTAAGTGCTCTTGAACGTCTTTATTTTTATTCATTTTTTTTACACAAGAACAAATAACAGATAAGAAAACACAAAATCACTTAAAAACTATACACAAGTCGGGTTTAAAAGGAAACGTATGGCATTACTTCAAGGATCTGCGAGCACATTCACACTTACGTTCTGAAAACAACAAAAACGTTGTTTGTTGTTGCTTTAGATATGACGTACTGGACAACAACTATGGGAAACCTTGCAGCAAAGCAGCACAAAAATACATGCCTCCTTGGGCATTTCCTGTGCGATTGTGCAACAAGAGAAGGGAAATGGCTCACCGTGTGTCCTCTTCTGCTGACGACAGCTCTTGCAGCTTACAACTATGAGTGACAGAATCAAAACCAGAAACAGAAATCCAACCCCAGCCAAGCTCAACAGGATTACCATTTTATTAAAGCAGATCAGCTCCTTATCTGAAGAGTTTGAACCTAGGTGAAAGAGAGAGAGAGAGAGAGAGAGAGAGAAAGAGAGAGAGAAAGAGCAGTGGATGTTCAATAGGCAATTTAAAGCTCATCACAAAGTATGAGATATAACGTTGTGTAATCCATACACACATGAATAGAATTATTTACCAGTGACTTGACATGACGTGATGAGTTCATTACTGTCTTGCTTGTCGAGACTATTGCTAAGTCTGCATCTGTAGCGATCCTTTTCTCCATACTGCTTTGGCTGAAATGGGTTATTTATCTCTTTTATCTCCTTGTTGTTGTGGATCCACGAGAGAGTAAAACTTGCAATACTCTTATGCTCACAATGAAGCGTAGCCACCCCAGCTGAGGAACATTTTACTGCCAGTTTTGGAACGGGAGCCCTTGCTAGAACAGACAGGGTTCTACATTACTTGGGTCTCAACACAGACTGTATGGCTATGCAGACTTTAAAACCAACATTCAACAAATTTGTAGAGAAGTCATTTTGATATTTTCACTAAATGACATTTCGATTTGAATACTTACGGAGCACGCATAGTCTCTCTGTTTTTGTGTCAATCAAATTCCCTTTACTGTCTCGGTGTTCAACTTTGTATGTGCAAGACATTAAACTATTCAGATTTGTAAGAGAGAGGGAGCCTTTGTCATCCACACTCAGGGTTGATTGCTTTTTTTTCGTCTTTTGATATATCACTGTCTCGTTGCATTTCCAGATTAGCTCATCTCCTCTCTGCTCAGCTGAATTGAATGTAATAGTATAGGAATCACCTTCCAGTTTCTCTGTACATGTATCTATGCAAAGAGAAAGATGGTCAGTGACACAAAATAGATACATAGGTGCTTATAATATACTCCCACGTATAACAATGGAACATCACCTACACCCCCAACCTCCTTGAAAAAAACATCCTGGTTTGAAATAGCCTCTCACTCAATGAATTAATCAGTTTCAGAGTTTCAGGGTCTTTGCTTGCAAAATATCTGTGGCCTGCGTGTCTGCAGTTGACTGCCAACTGATTTGGATTTGAATTTGATAAACATGTAGAATCTCCTTTGTAGATTCTGAAATTGTAATTACCTTTCAGCAAGGACATAATGGAAAACAGTAAGCTATATGATGCTGTAATTATACCCCAGTACTCAGGCGTGCTTGCGCACCTGCACACACACACACACACACACGCTAACACACACACACACACAATAATTATTTACCAGTGACTTGACATGACGTGATGAGTTCATTACTGTCTTGCTTGTCGAGACTATTGCTAAGTCTGCATCTGTAGCGATCCTTTTCTCCATACTGCTTTGGCTGAAATGGGTTATTCTTCTCTTTTATCTCCTTGTTGTTGTGGATCCACGAGAGAGTAAAACTTGTGATACTCTTATGCTCACAATGAAGCGTAGCCACCCCAGTTGAGGAACATTTTACTGCCAGTTTTGGAACCGGAGCCCTTGCTAGAACAGACAGGGTTCTACATTACTTGGGATATCCACACGATATCCCAAGATATCACAGCACATTTCTAGAGAGTTCGCCAAATGACAATCATGAAGTTGTTACTGAAGTACATTTTCGTTTGAATACTTACAGAGCACACAGAGTGCTTCTGTTTCTGATGTGAGTAGTTGTCCTTTGATATCATATAGCTCAGCTTTGTATGTGCAAGACATAGAACTGTTTAGGTTTGTAAGAGAAAGAGAGCCTTTGTCATCCACATTCACGGTGGATCGAACAGTTTCATTTGCCCTTGAATATATGACTGTATCATTGCATTTCCAGATTAATACATCTTCTCTCTGTTTTGCTGAATGCAATTTAATGGTGTAGTTGTCACCTTCCAGTTTCTCTGTACATTTGTCTGTGTGATAAGGACAGGAAATATGATGATGAATAATACAAACCCAACAGAGCAATAAAGGAAATGACAAACAAATGAAAGAATAAAAAACATAAATAATAATAATTGCAAACCGCTTTTACATACAAGACATTGCAAATGAATAATCAAAAGTATTGGAGCCTACAAACATCTTCAGCGCTTCAAATAAACTGAAATTATGGGGTGCTCAAATTACTTGAGTTTCAGTTCTCATAAATGGATCCATTAAAAACAGAATAGAATGTTACCCACCTTTTACTGCATTTATAGCAAGAACAGAAAGACTCAGAAACACAGAAGCTGTTTGAAAGTGCATCCTCTTTTGTGCCTTGCAACAAAAACGTTTTTTTTCAGCTCCCAGAAACAGTTCCTTCTGTCTGGCTGTGTATCTCTGTGTGTGTTTGTGTGTGTGTGGGAGGGCGAGTAATAATCAGATGACTCTTCCACTTGAATGTTAGCATGGTTTGGACCAGCCTCACCCACTTTCTGAAGAGTCTTTGCCACTCTTGACTGGGACAGGTTTTCAATCCAGTGTTGTAATAGGTGTGGACACTGCCTTAACTTTGAACTCACTGGTCCATCCTAACCAATTGCACTTCAGCCAAAGTGAAGTTTTGGTTTACTTTTTTTTTTAATTAGCATTTAAATTTTAGATATGGCGGAGGATATTTGTTCTTGTTTGTTATTTTATCCTAAAGTGGCTTAGTAGAAATGGGTCAAAATTCTGTGATTTCAAATTTCCGTGAGACAAAGACAAGGCTGTGGTAAAAAGTATTTTTTCCCCTCTGGGATGTAATGTTTGTGTCTGTGTCTGAGTTTGCCAGTGTCCCAGAAGTAAATAATGTTACGTTGTGGTTGCTTTGTATTATGTTTGTATGGATATTACTTGGGTGGGCTTGAGCTATTTCTGTAACAAATATAAGTTTGGTCTGTTGATCTGACAAGAAGTGAGTTTTCGGTGTCAAAATATTGCTACATAGACACTTTGGTGAAACACGTTTCATGCAATACTCCTGCTGCCCAATTAAAAGCCGGCCAGGTAAGCTTTTTTGTAAGATTGTTCACAGGAACAATACATTAAAGATGTTTTCTTGCAAATATTTAGGCTCTTTTGGATCTTCAAGCCCAACAATATGAATTTTGTTTTGAACATGTTTTGTCCATTCTTCAGAGAATATGTCTTATGTTCTGGACTATCCAGACATCGGGATATTACTGCCCAATAAAAGCCTGACAGGTAAAATGGCAACATCCTGGATTATTTTTTACAAACACAACTGTTGACGTAAATGACCCTGTGTCCTTATTTCAGTGCACAAAAGGTTTTCTTGCAAAAGGATTGAATCAGCTAATTCAAACACATTTTACATCTAATGCATCTAATGTTCTCCAAAATCTGAGCTTCCTCAGCCTAAATCTCATGAACCCCAGGAACAGAAATTTGAAACTGAAGAGAATTCTCAGAAGATAAAATATTGTTTGATGAAGCTGTAAAGATATTCAAAAGAAATATTGTATAAATTAAGGTAAGTGCCTTTTTTATTTCACTATTTAGTGTTTGCACACAAAAGTCGGCGGATGGATACTGGTGACCAGTGTGCATGAACTGGACTCAGTAATTGATTTAATGGTTTCCTAGCTGCATTTACTCCAGGCTACATCAGCGTCAAAGACATTTCCAAACGGCACGAAACAACAGCTATCTGTTCGAAAGTGATGGTGTTGTACATGTAAGAATGACACAGCTTCTTTTTTAATCTTTGAACCTATCAAGGTATAACACGTTGAAGTTGGTGGGTATTTAGCAGACGCTTTATCCAAAGAAACGCAGACTCGCAATGTGGGAACCGGAAATCGAACCCAGGTCAGTCGAGCGACGCAACCGCTGCTCCGCCACGCCCGTATTACAACAATAATTACTGACGTACAGACAGTGCTGTGAAAATAATCCTACCAAAAATGTACAAAGCATTAATCTTCCTTTAAATGGGCAAACCTACGAAATCAGGGGATCAACAGCGAGAATTGTCTTCCCACTTTATCTTTATCAGCAGATGATTTGAGTTTAATTAAAGTAATTTGCGCTTTTTTCACAGTATTGCATTGGTGGCGGAGGACACTTCCAAAATGCTAATGCATGCAATGACTTCACAAACTTCGAGTGTATTGGATATGGATCCAATATAGGGTTGAGAGAATCCATAGAGATGACTGAGGCTGCAATGTTAATCTTCTGCTAGTGAATGTGTAGAGAAAACACTGATAAATTCTGGCATGCTACAAGCAATATGTTGTCCATAAATTGCACATAAGCAATCAGTCTTTTGAACAGTAATCAATGACAGCCTGCAAGAGTATGCATGTCAGTCTTCAAACAGACATTCACATTCACACATGCTCTCTCATGGAGGCACATACACACACACACACACACCCACACAAACACACACAATTTGCATTTTGAGAAGCTAAAGAACAATAATTTTTACTCTCAATATGCAATAAAAAAATCTTTAATCTACATAGCTTTAGAAAGGTGCCATTCTCCGCTGATATCATATACCACCTTATTTGTTATTTTATTTGTTAGATCCCCCCACAGTAAGACTACATTTGTCATATCAGAGAACTTTTTTTGTTGCACTAACTGTAACTCATTCAGCAGTGCTTGGATTGCATAACACAATCAGGGCAGTTACATATTATGGATGTGACAGAACATGAGCAAGCATAATATTTTTCAAAAAAAAATTTTCATGTAACTCTAACAAAATCCTCCAAATCCTCAAATTTCCAGCAAATCCTCAAATTTCACATGACCATTTACATCATACAAACACCTGTCGTTTTATCGGTGTTATGGATGTGACAAAAAGTCCACTTTCACAGAACAAAATTACAGAATTATGAGTTATTATTCCCTCTGATTTATGTGGGCGGAAGAGAATTTCTTCCACATCTGCTTGTTTGAAATGTTTACCTATTTTGACCAGGAGAGGGAGCTGCACAGCGCTGAAATCTCTGAAAGACTAAAACTGATTGTATTGAAAGATTGATGAGATCTTCAAACAAACACACTCACACTCAAAATAAAATTAAAAGGGGAAATTATTTCAGTGTTACAGGATGTTAATTCTTTACATAGAACTAGGACCTCTATTATTGTACAATTAACCAAAATAACACAATAAAACACGAGTGGAAGCGTGGCTGGTGGTGGACATATCAGTCACATGTGACTCAGCCGTAGCCACAAAGCCAAAGGTTGAGTATCTATCTCTGCTCATTTTCATCTCAGTGACATACTAGGCGCTTATCAACGCTTTAGCTTTTTTTCTTTGCTATGAGGATGGCAAGCCAATCAGTGGCATCATGGTCTCATTAGTTGTAGTCAGAACAATGTGTCAATTGATAAAGCAAAGGTAAACTGCATAGTTTCCTCACTGCTGATGTGTATCAGTTTTTGTTGCACTGAAATAGGAAGTCTAGACCCATTACAATGCCAAGACTGGAAAGGTTTTCCCATGGAGTCAGACTCCTTTTGCAAAATGATACAAAGTATGTAAGTCTGGTAAAAAAACAGGCAATCAGATATTGCGAGTGCATTAGTGTACTGGCTCTCAAAGTGGTCCACAGCATGTTGCCAGGGGGTCCGTGAAAAAGCTACAAAATATCGTGTTATGTGGAGAAAAATGCGACAGATCAGTGTTACACAGTCACATTGTGCTCAATACTCCCGCCCGGATAACACTGGACAAGTGACACTTTTTATTATGAGGGGTCCTTGGAAGATTTTCTGCTCCATGAGGGGTCCCCGACCCAATAAAGTTTGAGAACCCCTGCATTAGGAGATGGTGAAATGTTTTGAATCATGGAACCACAGGTGCTTTGGTTCATCGTTGCCATTTCATTGTGAATACTGCCAATTCAGATTCTGAAATCATATTGCCTACTGCTGTAGGCTTATATCACATTTGCATCTGTATACATCTGCCAATTATAAGGAGACAACCTGTCATAAGTTATAATTTTCTGACTTTCAAATGAAATTCGATAAAAATGAGAAACCCTGAAAAAATCTTAGCAAACTATAGCTGTAAAGGAGCTAAGTGTTGTTATTCATTGTTTTAGTAGTTGAATTAATATAAAACATCATGTCAAGCACACAACTTAAATGGTGTCCACACATCATTCTGGGAGTAGGCTACTCAAAGAAACATTTGTAAAACCAGTCCCATATGATTGGTATGCGTAGGCCTAGTTAAACTGGTGCAGCAGCATGTTAACAATATAGACCAGATGTCAATGGATAGGCTATTTTTAGCCTCTTACTGATCTTTCCCACCGTTTCCATTCAGATAGTACTTGATTATAATTAATTATAATTTTCGACTGTGCGTGATTTTGGACATTCTATTTTTTTATGCAGCTGGACAAAACGAATCACACACTTGAAACTGGATTTCGACAGTGCCTAACATAATAGGACTGATTAGTTAGTAGATTGGCTACTGGGGCACTTGACGTGTTGGGTGAGTGAAGGGGCGGGTCTAAAGTATTACGTTGTGCCAACGTACTTCCGCGTCTCTGGTAGACTACTCCTCCGCACACAGAGACATCTGTAATAAGCACAGAATTGTTTATGGAATAAGCAAATGAAAAGAATTGGTTAGGCAGACATAAATACAAATACAAAGCATAAATTGAGAAGACAGTTATAAGCAAGCTTACTTTTAGCTATATTAAGAACCAGGACATAGCAGATATTATTATCGGTACTGTTGATAACGCTGCAAGATAGGCAAGACAGCTGAGATATTCGCGTGATTTTGCGTAGTCCTTGGGATAGAAGATAACAATGTTGAAAGCGGTTATTCTAATCGGGGGACCACAGAAAGGTGAGTACACCAACTTTATGACATTCGTCTACATCGGTGTATGAATGAAAATCAACTGCTCATTCAATCGGTTTGAGGTGACGTGGCAGAGATGATGTAGTAGGGACTTGTCACATGATGCGACAGCACCTGTCCCCCTGCCTCCCTACTCTGTCTGTGATCATTTAACGTAGTCTAAGCTATACTACTCTGACTTGCGCAGCCAATGTTGCTGTCAAAGATGTGAGAACGATAATGTAGCCTATTGTCTAAAAAGAGCACTTGATAAAGTAGCACAACGATGCTTTCTTTAAGGGACACGGTTCCGCCCCCTGTCATTCGAGGTTCCCAAACCCCTCTTCCCGGTGGCCGGTGTTCCTATGCTACAACACCACATTGAGGCCTGTGCGAAGGTAGGATGCACACTATCCAATGCCTGAGAGACCTCTTCCTTTCATTGACACCGCAATAAACAAGTTTCAGAATACACTTTTACTATTTTTTAAACGCCTAACATGATATTTCTATTATAATTTATACAACTTCAAGAAAATCAATTGTTAATCAGTTATTTGAACACACTCACACCTCTGGCCTTGGGGTACAGTTGGAAAGACTGAAAAAACATGCAAATGTGCCTGAGGAGGCATCAAGTGTGTGTATATGTGTGTGTGTGCTGAGTTGATCTGTGCTTGCGTGTTATAAGCAATGCATGTCTCATTTTCTTCCTGCCTTTAGGTGCCTGGCATGAAAGAGATAATACTGCTTGGTTTTTATCAACCCAACGAGGAGCTTAATCGCTTTCTCATGGCTGTGCAACAGGAATTTAAAATCTCAGTCAGGTTTGCTCAGTCAAGTTGTTGTCCATTAATTATTGTCACTGCAAGGGCTACGAAATAGACCTGTCACCTCCATTCCATAAAACTTCTCCATGATAACAATCATGTCACACTGGGCTTAGTCCTTGGTTCGTGTTTGTGTTGATATTACAGTTTCTTTGATGTGCAGCACTACAAACATGGTTACTTTGTCACTGTGGTGTCTCCCTGGACACTGTAGGTATCTCCAGGAATTTGCTGCCCTGGGAACTGCTGGGGGAATCTATCACTTCCGGGACCAGATCCTGTCTGGCGGGCCCTCAGCCTTCTTCCTGATGAATGCAGATGTCTGCTCAGAGTTTCCCCTGCTGGAGATGCTGCGTTTCCATGGCAACCATGGAGATGCCCACTGTGGCGTTCTCCTGGGGACCACTGTGAGTTCAAAGTAGCATCAGGAATCAGATTTTTTAAACTCAGATATTGATAATTCCAGCGTGTTCTTTGGTGCAATGTAAAAATTACAATAATGATGTGCATTCATCTAAATAGCATTTACTTTAAATGACTGTGACTTTTAAAAGATCAGGGAGAGTACTGTGCTGTGCCTAAATTTACAAAGAAATACATAAACTTTGTCATGATTTTGAGTCTGTTCATGACACGGTGATTAAGCATTACTGTACTGCATTGTAGCGTTTTAGTGTATGTTCAGAAATGTAAACTTTTAAACTGAAGTTTATTTTGTGTGATGAATGGGAACAAAATAGGAATTGAATTAATCAAAATGTACCTGACAGTGTAGCAGAGCACATGCAATATTTGTTCTTTTTAATAATTACATAATTAAATCTGGCCTGACTTCACTAGGTGTGACTGAGCTAATATCTGTTTCTACTCCCTCTAGGCCAATAGGAAACAGTCACTTAATTATGGCTGCATTGTAGAGAACCAAGAGAGCAATGAGGTATCTGTCTAAACACGGTTGATTTCTATTGCAGTACATCACTTCGTTAAAATCCAATAATCCATTAAGTGTTATTACTATTCATTTTTTTTCTTGTTGTCATCTAAAATATTTTTGTCTTGAAATATAAATTTTCAGGTGCTGCATTTTGTAGAGAAGCCCAGCACTTTTGTGAGTGACATCATAAACTGTGGCATCTACCTGTTCACCCCGGAGATCTTTGCCCATATTGGGGCCGTGTTCCAACGCAACCAGCAAGAGCGTGTGCAGTGAGTCAGCCTGGCCACCGGGCCAATTCATAGCTTTGATTCCTTGATACTTGTAGTCACACTTGCACACATATTCCCTAAAAGTGAATCTTTAGCTGCCGTTCTATCAGGAAGAGACTTCCTGACTAGGAAGAGACTGACTAGCTACAGGTATAGTTTAGCTAGTCAGTCTACTTAGTCAATAGTAAAATTGTCTTCACATTGCTCAAGCTGTGAATCAGTTTTGTGTGCCCTACAAAAGACTCCAGTGTTGGAGTCACTCTATTTTTCTCCTTGATTTGTGAATGGGAAAGAGAATGGCAGTACACTTATTACCTGCACTGAATTTTCCATCAATCATTTATTCATAAACAAACAAATAAATAGATAAATAGTTAACATACCAAACATTGTTCAGATTTTCAGGGGTGCAGATTGCCAAAAAAAGAAAAATAATAGTAACAAAGTGTAGCACATTGTGGCTGGATATGAGTATTGTTTTTCTCTCTGTACTCTACCTTAACATGGGGGTGTGATCCTTGTTTGTACTCATTCAGGGAAGAGCAGCCAGTCGGGAGGCAGAGAGAAGAGGTGATTCACCTGGAGCAAGACATATTCACAGCTCTGGCTGGACAGCAGAAGCTCCTTGTCTTCAAAACACAGCAGTTCTGGAGCCAGATCAAATCAGCAGGGTGAGAAGGGAGAAGGCAAAGAAGAACAGAGCGCCCCCTATCTGTTTCACATTTTTAAGTTGTGTTTTCCAAGTTTATTTGTGATTGTGGCTAGATGCGTTTTGTTGTTTTACTTAAATGTTCAGTTCTTTAGAACACAAAAGCAATTAAATGTTGTTCAAAATGACAGCTACCATCACATTTAAGATTTTTTGTCTGAGAGATAGCAGCCGCAGTGTTTTAGTCTTCATGTGTACTTGTTCTTGCTACCAGCGCCTGTTGGCTGGCTTTGCACAGGGATTTCTGGGAAGGGAGTCATGAAATGCTGTTTTCTATTGTCCCAACAGATCAGCGATATACGCCAGCCGTCTCTACCTTAACCAATACCACCACACACACCCAGAGAGGCTGGCCGTCAATCAGGAGGGGGGACCAAAGATCATTGGTAATTACATGTATTCCCCATTCATAATCATTACTGCCGGTGTCAGACACTGACAACTAATGATGACTGAATCTGCCTCCTTCAGGGAACGTATACATCCATCCAACAGCTAACATTGACCCTACAGCTGTGGTAAGTAAACTCATTTAGTTATTCTCATAGACTCATCTCCCTCTCTCTCTCTCTTTCTTTAACACACACACAAGCACACACACACACACACACACACACACACACACACACACACACACACACACACACATAAACATATCCTGGCATATGTTGCTGCCTTTAATCATAAATGTATCTCTTGATTTATATTTTACTGTGTCTCTGTTTCTTCAATACGTTTACTATGTTTTATTCTTTCTGTTTTACTTGTATTTGTGAACTCACCTACCCTCAACATGTTCCTGACAATTTAGCAGTAAAGGTTGAATAAATTAAAAAATGAATGAATGAATGAATAAATGTCTGCCTATTCCTTCTTCTACAGCTGGGGCCAAATGTGTCCATAGGTAAAGGTGTGTGTATCGGTGCAGGGGTGCGAGTCCGAGAATCCATCATCCTTCATGGTGCCACTTTACAGGCAGGTGTCTTTCCATGGTTGTCTTACTAACAACCACAACTTAAGCCCGATGCAAGTGCAATGATCAGCTGTGTTGTATGGGCCATCACTCACTTAATTAAGTACATTGTTTTAATTTTCTTCCTTCTTTGTTTCTGGGCTTTATCTACTTCTTTTTCAAGCTTTCTCAAGATATTTGTATTCAACCAAATTAGCCCCTTAAGCAGCCTAGCCACTGTTTTATGGCAATACACTTTCATAGGTCACAGTACCGGTACTTCATTTTGTCTTTTTCCTTGGGTGCAGGACCACAGCTGTGTGCTGAATAGCATTGTGGGATGGGACAGCATTGTGGGGAAGTGGGCACGTGTTGAAGGGACGCCCAGCGACCCCAATCCAAATGACCCCTACGCCAAGATTGACAGTGAGACTCTCTTCAGGGATGGCGGTCTCACGCCATCTATCACTATTCTAGGTAAGTGAAATAGCCAAAGGAGAAAAAACAGAGAGTGAAGAACTGTATGAAACAGAGTGCATTTTTGAATGTTATGTCCAAAAACAAACTCTTGATTATTTACTTTTGAATCTTCCGCCTGGCACAAAGATCTTTTTTGCTATTGTCAAAAATACTCAAAAAAAAAACTCACTTCTGCCTCGTGCTTTAGACTATGGGTCACAGTAAGGTTTCTAAAATAGGGCCCCTGGTGTAGGAGAAATGTTACCAGAATATGACAGCCCTGTGAGGAGAGCTGTGCCCACTAGGTGGAGCTGTTGTATGCTTGTGCAGTAATGATTCCCACAGTTGGCTGTGCTATGGATAATCCTATTTCTTTAGAGCTTTTATTAGAGATCTCTTTTTTTTTGCAACTATATGCGTAGGTTATATCTAGATTTCCCTTTTGCAACTATATGCGTAGGTTATATCTAGATTTACCTTTTGCAACTATAACTATACTTTTGTCATTACATAGAATCCTAACATACAATTGGAGTTAAATAATAATTATGCTATTGAAAGCTTATTTCTAACCTGTTCCAAAGAGAAAAACTGACTTCTCCAGCTTGAAAAGAGCTAATTGAGGCTGAATACAAGGTTTGATTTTTGTTTGTGTTCACTGTTACCCACTCTGGCTGAGTTTTCTGTGAGTGCCTCAGTTCACTTGAAAGGGCAATTCTGAACACTATCATTCTGGAGTAATAACAAATATGGTGCCACTTTTGCAAGTGGAGAGGAATTGAAAAGAGACAGACTGAGAAAGAATAATAGTTAGAGAGAGAGAGAAAACTCACTTTATAACAGGTAAAGCTTTAAGGATTTCAGCCCTCTGCCTCTGTTATCTTGCCCTCAGCTCTTTTCAGACACTAGTTCCTCTGTCTGTTCTCTAACTGCATATGAGTAAAGACCTGCGTATTTGACTCCCTCTAGGATGCAACGTTAATATTCCCTCTGAGGTCATCATCCGAAACTCCATAGTTCTGCCTCACAAGGACCTGAACCGCAGCTTTAAGAACCAAATCATCCTCTAGGCATGTCACAGAGAGGGGCAGATGCCGGGCAGCTGCCAGAGGAGTGGTTATAAAACTTTGTACTCACAAAGGGAAAACTTTCTGAAAATGATACTGAGATGTAAGACACTACAAGCTAACTGAAGTATGTATGGTTATAAAGGTGTTATAAATATAATGTTAATGCTAACAATAGGTGGGGGGTAGCTGTGCACACAGGTTATGTGTGAACGCTTTAATTAGCTTTTTTGCACTGACATGCTAGATTGTTGATAGTATACACTAATGGACAGCCAGGGTGAACGCAATGTAAGTAGTGTGATACGTGTTCAAAGTTCATCATGTTGGCAATAGCTGATTGATTGCCTCTTGTTTTTATCTTGTCTTTTTTTCTTTTTATTTAGTAGCCATTTGGGTCAAAGCAAAGCAAAGGTAATGATATGTAAAAATATCTGTCCAAAAATACAAGAGTTGGCAAACAGACATTTCAAGCTAGAAAATGGGGAGCCACAGGCTATCTGTTTCACACCAGTCACTTCACCAAGTGACTATATTGAATTCAATTATATTTTCAATTCAATTATATTTATACAGAGGTGTTTCCAATAGTGTTGTCTCATGGCACTTTACAGACATTAGTAAGGAGACACAAAACAATATTGGCGCAGTATTGTTTTATTTTC
Organism: Tenualosa ilisha; assembly: GCA_015244755.2. NCBI lineage: Eukaryota > Metazoa > Chordata > Actinopteri > Clupeiformes > Clupeidae > Tenualosa > Tenualosa ilisha. The sequence continues at coordinate 1,886,540 of PYXC01001082.1, forward strand.
TTCAAGCAGAATTTGTTACCTAAAGGAAGTACAGATTTGCAGAGATATCTTTTGAAGTAGCCCCTTGAACTTAAACCTGTCTTAGATCTTTGCATTTTCAGTTACCACGTTCCGTCATTTTACCTCACTCTATTCCGCAGTGTTATTTGAGCCACACTAGGGGAACATAGTTACAGAAGACCTACTATAGCGGTGCTCCTTGAGAAATTTGACCTTTTAACACCTTGGTTTCAAAAGAGCTTAATGTACAGCATGTATTTCCAATCATACATCACAGAGCATTTTTTCATATAGATCAGCAATATAATCAGTGTGATTTTACGAATTATGCAATTACGTAAATTTATGCATTTTATATATTTACTTTGCCGTCAACAAACCTTGCATTTCAAAATGATTTCAAGCAGATCCTCAAAGCTGTACAGACAGAATCCTTTTATAATCAATATGTTCTAGGACAGTGCAATGAATCGACAGGTAACCTGTTTGTAAAAAACATGAGGTGTGATTTCTGTCCTCTGATATCACTATTGAATGCATAGAGTGTTAGTTAGACTGCATTAGTGCCCCTCTTTATGTTCAAGTGCTTTGCTTTTCCGGAGTGGGTGAGGTTAAGCTCTCAGTATTGGGAGGAAGCAGATCAAAATTGCTCTCTGCGTGAGATGATTGCTCGTTTTTAACTCTGTCACTTTGTTCCCAAAGACCTCCACTAATTGTGTGCCATTAATTGGCCACATTTGTATAACACTTAGGGCATTATTCTCTTTTGATTTTTTTTTTCATTTCCGTTCCTTTTAATCAAAGAAATCATTGATTAGCCTTGAAAGGCAACAAGTGTGAAGCAATCAGGAGGAGGCTTTGTTAGAGAGAAATGGCTTGGTGTGAGAGAACAAAGGAGTCGGTGCGGTGATTATTAGCCCTAGGATTCCATGTGAGTGAATTTGTGTGTGTGTGTCTGTTTGTGGGGGGATTGGTGATATGTTGTGTGTGTGTGTGTGTGTGTTGGGGGGGGGGGGGGGTATGATGACGTGATGTGTTTTGAGTGGACATGTTGATGAAGTGTGTGTGTGTGGGGGGGAGTGTCTGTGTGTCTGTGTGTGTGTGTGTGTGTGCGAATGCGTGTATATGTGGTGTGTTTCCATGTGTCTTTGGTAAAGATTGGGGCTTTTAACTCAGTCTTGACTCCATCTAATTTAAATCTACTGTGGGCAGCATCATCAGTTTGGCCTGCAGTTTTCAACAGATTCAGTCAGTGTCCAGGCCCAACACTTCCTTCCAATATGTGCTGATCCTAAGATTAGACTGTATTATGCAGAATATCTGGCATCTCCTCAGAAGCGTGTTTTCATGCTTTGCACTATAGGAGAACCTGAAGCTGTCTGGTTGCTGTGAGAATGAAAAAGACCACTGTGTATAGATTTTACTCATTGCACCTACGATTTTGGATTGGGAGCCATTCAGACTGTCACACTTTTTTCACTACTAGGCATTTGAATTCAGTTGCTTTCCCACAGAATGATAGGCCTTGATCTTGACCACTGCAGTGCACCTCACTTTTTTATGAGAGAGGTGCAAGCAGAGAAAAGAACAATGTGCCTAAAAACATGTGGGACTCAGCTCAAAGTTAAAAATGGTTTAACTTTTGAGGTAGCTGCTTGTCTTAGCTAAGTCAGGGAGCTAGCTATTTAGCTACATGTAATGTTTCATAGCATGTATGCAAAGATTTCTGGAGGTGAAAAAAGCGTTCAGTGTGAACCCAGCCATTTTTGCAGCCAGTTTTGTAACTGGGAACTGTTTTACACCTTGATTTGTTTTTGTCTTTTTGTGAAGTATATTGACTTCTAAAGTTGGATTGTGTGGTGGTCCGTTTTGACAAAGGGGCCATATTGTCAAGCCTTCTGTTTTGTAAACATTTGAAATAAACATTTCTATATTTTAACACACCATCTTGACGCCTGCTGTTTTGAGGACTTGTGCTTGTGTGGTTTGATGCCGTGTGTTCTGTCACATCTCACATCGGATCAAATCTTCCGCCCGCTGTGCGGTGAGTTGAGTAGCTGTTCCACACACGCTTATGGGCACACATACTCTCTGCAACCATATTATGTGGACACATCTGACTGACTCAAGCGCAGCATGTTTTAGCTCTTAAGTGTGTGTGTGTGTGTGTGTGGTTTAGTGTGTGTGTGTGTTGTGTGCGAGTGTGGTTTAGTGTGTAATTGTCTGGGTGGGATGGGGGGTGGAGGGGTGAGAAATGGAAACATGCTCAAAGAGTCTTACACGCTTTATCTTGAACAGTCCTCAGCCCATCCACATTCCCCTGTTGGGGGGAGAGTGGGGGGTTGTATGTGGGTGGGCTGGCTGATGATATTCATTAGAAGCACATCTATCAATAATGACCCAGCTGCTGCCGAGCCCTCTCACCCCTCCCAATGGACACATATTGGACCTGACGACTCCTGCGTACCAAACACTGCTGATAAATAGAGGGGCTCTGCAAGGTTCATAAAGGGAGGCAGCACAAGGTGAACTAAACTGCAGGACTCTGTCATTAACCTGCACCCTTCTCTTCATCTCCTCTCCGAAGCCCTTCAAGTTCATTTTTAATATCAAAGGAGAAGATTCACTAATGTGCCATAGTGGGCCTGTGAGAATAGATTGTCCCAGAATAAAGACATTGACCTCATAAATCAGTCACAAGTAAAACAGATCATCTGATCATTACTGGTAAGTGTTGTGGAAGAGCTCAACAGTGATCACTGGATTTCTGGACTTTTCTGTCTTTTCTTGCAAAGACAGAAAAGTCCAGTTTAACCATCTACACGTCTCTTCATTGAAATGGGGTTACTGGGATCTTGCTTTCACCAAAGTTTCAGATGAAGTTGGAAGTCATAATTTTTGTATTTGAGTCTATATTCCTCTAGGAATAATGATCCTGACAGGTATTAAAGATATGGACTGGACTTGAGATTCATGGTTTTGTGCTGATCCTGAGAACAGCGATACAGGCAGCGCATCAGAAGACCAGTCTGCCTGTTTACGAACACAAACACAAACACAAAAATGAATGCTTGCATGCAGTGGGTAAAGATTGGATTCTCCATTATCTTGCTCTCACTACCTTCTTCTCTTCACCCTCTTTCTTGTTCTCCCTGGTACAGTCAGTATGTTCCTTCACAAGTACAAAAGTAATGTTTTCAGGGCAGGGAGACAAAGCATCGCTCTCCGTGGGATGAGACGTCTTCAGTCGTCAGGCTGCAATGGAGGCATGGTGTGTGTATTCAGATAGGGAGCTGAGGCAGAAGAGTTCTAATAGATCTTTTGTGAGGAGGTCACTCTTCCAGCTTTATCAGGGCGTTCGCTCTCTCTCTCTCCCCTCACCGCTCTCATCTCCTGCGACAATCGCATGACTGAGGAGGAAAAAAAAAATCTCACTGATGCGTCTCTCATTTTCTCTCTCTCTCTTCTTCTTTTTCCTCTTCCTCTACTGTTCTCTCCCCTCTTCACATAAAACCTCTTCAGGGCATTGGGATGATAAAAATGTAGTCCTTTTGTATTTGCATACTGTATATGTAAGGGGGATGAGAGAGTGAAAGAGAGTGTAAACAAAAACGATTGCGGCTGTCAGTAGGTTTGCTCATAAGTGGATGTGTTTGTGTGTGCATTTTTTGTATGACTGTTTTTAATGGCAAGTCATAAAAGTGCCCCATTCTGCACATTCATCATTGTTGCTCATAGATAGAGATAGATAGAGAGCACAGCACTTGCAAAAGAAGCCTACTTGTTGCTTGCAAAGGCTGATTTAACTGTAACGTTTTTACAGCTTTAGTTCCTTGGTTCGGCGCTCAGGCTAGTTGCAGTGCATACTGTACAGCCTTTAGAGATCCTTGGTACAGCATGCAGTGCATTAGAGGCTGCCGGTAGGCATTTGTGCATGGCTGTTCATGATGTGTAGACTGCATCATGATGTGTCATGTAAAAAAAAAAAAACTAAACTATTCTATTATTTCCTATGTGTATCTGACTTTTTGAAGAAATATGTAGATGGGAAACTGAACATTACAAGGGTGTATCTTTTCAATATTTTATTTAAATAGCGCATTTTCTGGCACAAAGGCCACTCAAAGACAACAGAAAACACACACAACAACACACAAGTCCATAGGCAGCAGTATAGTGATTATGAAATATCATTAAAATAAGATGTCAACAGAGACACCACCACCAGCTCCAAGCCTTTCAGCTTTGCTGCTGCTGTTGGCCCAGCATACCAAGTCAATGCCTTTACAAATCATGTTCATTCCCTTGTCACTCCGCATGGCTCCTCAGAGATTATAACTGCCAATCCTTATTCTTTGGCTTGTAAAAAAAAACATATTTACGATGGGGTAAAATCTAAAAATGGTTTTTGTTTGGTGTTAACAAAAGTAACCTGTGTTACATCAAACTGATGTAGCAGTCCAGCCCTATGCCTGTCTAAGGTCAAACCTGCAACTTGTAGCATCTCAGATCGGTAAATTGATGTGCTAGCAAGAAAGAAAAGGGAAGGAGGTATACACAATGTCGGTCTACCAAACTAACTCAATTGCTTACTGCACAGATCATACCAGCTGGCTCTACTGTACACTAGGTATGTGACAAGGTTGACGAGATTTTACACTAAATGTATTTATCTTCTAAACACTTTTTAATCTCGGCTGGAAAGAAAAATAATGTGTAAAAATAATAAAGTGTTCAAGAGAAATCATAAAAGTCAGTTTGAGTAAAGTGTTTCCTGTGGAGTGGTGCTGACCTAGGGAGACTCCGCTGTTTGCAGTCGTGGGTGAGGTTGTGTCTCTTATAGGGATCTGACTCCCTCTCCGTCAATAAAATCCCTAATGGGATTTTTCATCTGCGGTGAGAAATGTTCACACTCTGAAGAAGTCTAAAAAGAGCTCAGAGCTCTTAAATGTTTACCGAACGTGACAGAATGAGACTGGGATAGGCAGTTCGACAGGCATACACACACACACACACACACACACACACACACACCTCCCTACACTTTTGAGGTGGTTAAAGGAAAACATGATAATGTCTGTGAACACCCCTTCAGCTTACAGCCCCAAAACATGTCACAGTTGAAATGACATTCAGGGAGATGAAGTGATGTGTAGAAGCCAAGTCTCCTTTTTCTGTTTCAGATGACACAACAATTTGTAAATTTTCATCATGCATACACACACACACACAGAGAGCGCAGTTTTAAGGTTTGTGTTGGCAGTGAAAGTTCAGTGGATTGAAGGATCTCTCTCTCTCTCTCTCTCTCTCATTTTCGCACACACACAAGCACACACCACACACACACACAATCATTACCTCTGCTTATGCCACACAAATGTAAATCTCACTCCACTGTGGAGGGAAAGCGCTGATTCCACATTTGCCTCATGAGTTGTTCCTCTCTCTTTCCTGCATGAGTGAGTGAGTATATGCATCCCCAGCTTCTCTCTCTCTTTCTCTCTCTCTCTCCCTCTCTCTCTCTTTCTCTCTCTCTCACACACACACACACATACACACACACACCAGCCACACAAAGGGACAACAGAACGCCTTTAGTATCCCAAACACACCGTTTTAATGTATCTCCTTACAGCCAGACTGCAGCATATTAATCACCAGAGACAATACTGCAACACACTGAGAGTGATTCACAGAGTCGCAATTGCCCCACGATGCAGAAGTCTAACTAAATTGTCCCTTTGGTAATAAAGTTCTCATTTTCAAAGATTTCTCTGACCAGGGAATGGTAGTCATCAAGTTTCAGCATGCTGATATGACTTCTTTTCTTCACAACCACTCAAAGACATTCTGAAATTTTAATGAGAATATTAACAATTCAGCTTGCCCAACCCTAGCTGCCCTTGGCCAAAGGCCGTTGTCAGATGATTTTTTCAGGTATCGCATGTCCCCTGTTTATCCTTGGAGTTTTATATAAAAGAGTTTTATAAAATATAGATCAAAATAATGTCTTATCTCTATGTCATTGCTTATAAACTGTGAACAGAACTGAGATAGTAAGTCTGAAGTTTTTTTTTTAGCATTCTGTAAAGCTGTGTTTCTAAGTTCTGACTCAAAAGAAGCTTGGCTGGCTCCACCAATTTGGATCAAAAGGACAATTGCTCCCTAAAGCTACTGAGGGGTTGTCTGAGATAGCCTACCAATAATAACTTCTAAGGCACAAAAATCTTTTTTTCAGTAAAAGTGAATGGAAGTGTGAGTCAAATACTATGGTAAGGAGAGGAATACTTAGCATTGATGAAGTGTTTTGATTTGTAAAGGAAGGAAAGACTTAGGACAGTCTGCAGTTGCACCCTTAAAACAAAATTCATAGAATATAAATACTGAAATACTGAAAAAGGGGAATAATTCATAATCTTGTGATTCATAACCACAAATGGCTCAATTTCAGTTGTGTTCTGGATGTTATGTAAGGCTGCCTGAATCATGAGACATGTTTAAGTTCTCAGAGTACTTTATGCTGACACAAACAAGTTTGTTTTAGGGGAATATTTCACCCTAAACCAAGCTTAGAAATGTCTTTAACAGCTACACAGAGACAGGCGAAAATCACCAAAACAAGGCTAGCAAAAAAACAGCAACATCAACAAAAAAAAAAACAGGTGACATTGACAACTATTTTCTAGACAGATTCATTACAGTACAATTGGAGATAATTCTACTGAACATGTTGTTTGGATAAATTCTCTCCTGACAAGTCAGACAACTCTATTTGGCCACTTGAGAGATGTGCATGCTGTTTGAGGGATTATACTACAGAGAGACAAAGAATATCAATGGAGGATGACTCACAAGCTTTGGTCTACAGCAAAGTTTTGAACTGAGGCCTTTTTTGTGTCGCAATTTTTGTGTCACACTGATGGATTTAAATAAAACCTTGCTGTCATATACCTGAATGATGCTGACACTGATGCTAATTTGGAAATTTATGTTTAGCGTTATCAACTGTAAATGCAAACTGGATGTTACTCTTGATGACCTGCTGGCTAACATTAACAAGAGATGTTGGGTAAACTTCTTGTGTTAATCCTGTCAACGGGGAGCATCACAAACACTCTCACTTTTCTTAGTTTCCTGGCCACTGAACCACTGATTAGTGGTTGCAATCTGACCAAACCAATGCTACATAAATCACTTGCAAATTTTATTGTAATTACTCTGTCACTTCATCTCCTCTAACTGTGCATTCACACCAAGAGCTGCTAAAGCTGTAAAATCGCTTTTGTCGCTCATTAAAAATAGCTGCTAAATACCTGTGTTTGCTTGTGTTGCTCTAATCGCTCATGACATGCCTCTTGACATTTTATTTACAGACGAAATGTGTCATAGCTAATTTGCATAAAGTTGAGCAGTTTTTAGCTTCTTTTAGTCGCTCTAGTCACCCAAGTTTTGTTGCTTGCCGCTTTTGTCGCTTTAGTTGATTTTGTCGCTCTTGTCTGTACAAAGTGAAATACTTCCGTTGATTTGTATAAGAGATATTTTCAAAAATTTTAAAGTAACACAATGCTGCTTTTTGCCAGTGTTCAATGTTCTGGGCACACAATTAGTGTCAACGGGGAACCTCTAATACTGACAAAAGAGTCCTACATACAGATCAGTACTTGCAGCAATAACGCTACCATGGTGCAACTCCAGGTGTGCCAGGCATTCTGAACCAGTGTTACACATGGCATTCTCTGTACTCTATTGATCTGTAGCTATTTTATTGAAATGAGTTTGATGTCAACATTTTACAGTAAAACTGTGTTGCTTCAAGCAGATTCTGTATATCATTAAGACAACTCAAGCAACTGAATGGTTATAGATAAAAAAGAAAAGATATAGGTTATCATTTTCCAAGCATCTGCTCTCCCTAACAGCCAAAAACAACTGTCAAAGTGTCAGGGAACTCTCTTCTAACTCTTTTCAAGCTAATCTTTCTAGATTAATTCAGCAACTTCAACATAATTTCACAAATGGGCTACAAGATGGAGAAAATGAGTCAAGCATTGGCTGGTATCTGGCTGCGCACAGCATGACAATCAGCCAGTCAGCTTAATCAAAAAGACCAAAAAAAAACAAAACACCAGAAGAAATCCTCTTCCACATTTCGTAAGGTGGAATCAACTCTGAGTTATTCTAGACAAAATGTCACACCAGTTCCCACCCAAGTTCAGAGCTTCTGGAGTTGATTAAAAAGCCAAAAACCAAAGCCAAAAGCCAAAAAAGGTGTACACCTCAGATGTGTAATTATTTTTAAAAGCCAAAAATCTGCCCATCATGGAGGCTTGGCGCCAGACAGTGACAGAAGACCAGATGTGGTGTTTTTCTGCACCGCTAATATGACAGACTGACATCTCACAGCAACTGCAGCCTGAGCAACGCTTGGCATTCATCTCCTTGTGCTTAGTGTCAATATCACACAAAGCTTTTACCAGTGGCTGTTTATTATACATTATGCTGTATTTTATAAAGGACTCTCCTCTGGATGAAAATGCATCCCTATACAGCGCTATGCTTAATGCTCGTTGGCTTGATAAGGGTGCTATACAAGTAAAATGTGTTATCGGTGAGTGTTGCTCTAAGGGCTGCTTTTCACAAACTAATGTGTGTGAAAACAAGTGAAACATTAAATGCCTGGCGTAGATCCATTTCTGAACATTTATTGCACATCATAAATTGAGAGTCATTGGTATGGGGTACACATGTATAGTAAGACATGTGTAGTACTGTAAATGTTATACATATATAAAGGTATAAACCGGTCAGTGGAAAAATAGCATGAAATAGACACTCAATTTACCTTGATGATTTGGAGCCACTTTGTTTTAGATGAGCTGTGTGCTTTGTATTATAATGCGAACCAGATTAGTGTCTCCAAAGCTTGGTTTCTCACGCCCCTCCCCTTCCCATCCGCTGGTGCAGTAGACTAACATGTCATCTTCATTAGCTTTCTGCTAACACTCTACTGACTCTTTTTTTCCCACTGAATCGACAGAAATATAACTGTCTTCCCCGAACTAGCAAATGCAGTTCTTTAAGCATCAGTTGCTTAAATCACCTCTTAAATCAACACCTCTTTGTAGAAGCTGCTGTTGAGGCGTTTCCTCCCCCATCACATGCCCTTTATTGGCATTACCAAGCTGCGACAGGGTGCTCCTCTGCTCTGATGTTGCATTTTGATGACTAAGCACTTCCTCCTTTTCTCTCTTTCTTCTTTCCTCTTCTCTACCCCACTCTCTAACCCTCTCACTTTTTGACACCTCGGGTGTGTGTCAAGAGGGTGGTGGATCGCCTTAATTAAGGATTTTGCGATGGCTTTTCCCTGTTATTAGAGATCAGAGTACGTCAGGGAAGATTAAACCCCGATCTCTGGTGTAAATAACCTCTCAGTGGCTCCCTTCATCTTGGTACCTTGCACATCCTTGTACTTTTTCCTCTCTCCTCTTCCTCAGTCTTCTACCTTAAGCTCATTAAGAGCATCAGTCAGCGTGCTGGGGCCATGAAGACTTTATCTCTTTCTGCAGGGTGGGAAAGTTTAATTAACAGCATGCTAGTTTTGTTGTGAAGTTTGGAGTGTGTGCAAGTGAGTTGGGTGGAATGAGATTCAGTCAAAGAGTTATTTATTTGAATACAACAAGGTCTTTCACCTTTAAAGCTAAAACTTGTCAACACTGAATAATATGGTGCTGAATGGGGGGCGGGGGATAAGAACAAATATGTTCTGAATGAATGATTGGGTGAGTTGGAATAGGTGAGGCATTTGTTGGGGTAGAAATCTTGAAGCTTGAAGTTATCTTTCCAAGCAGAACTGTTGACTAAGGACAAGTGAGCTAAGAGGGTTGACAGGGTTAGATAATGGATGGAGAATGTCGCCTCTCAGAGACTCTCAGAGATAAAGCCGTAGACTCAGAGATTTAAAAATAACACGCCTGGACCGAAAGTATCCCTGAAGGCACAAAACTCTGGGGCACGAAAATATTTTGCAATCTCTTTTAAGCAATATTTCATGTGTGCAGATCCATGTATGTATGTATGTATGTATGTATGTATGTATGTATGTATCTATCTATCTATGGATCACAACCTTACCTTACTCGTCCAATAGAGAAGAACTGTGTTAAGAGAGACCGTTTGATTGTTTTAAAACAGAAATTACTTCTGCATCAGATGCTTCCCTGAAGAACAAAACTATGTTGTTTGTGATGTGAGCAAAATTAATTTAAATCGGACAAGCAAAAAACTCCACAAGGACCATATGCTTTTATTGAGGAATCATCAGATTCACAGGACATTAAGCATGGTCAAACTATTTAAGATACTAAGCATTTTCAGCCTTATGTCAAAAATAATGAAGAAAAACTCATTCATGCAAACTCATTCACTCATTCATCACCCATTCATTTTATTTTCAGCAGAGTCAACAACAAAAACAAACAAACAAAAAACACAAAACCATGAAGCAGTTTCAAGATACCTTCAGCCATACAAACTTACTAGACCTCTCAGTGGCTAGAGGATCACTGGATAGAAATGTGTTGGCAATGCTGTCAGAAGTAATCATGGCGAAAACATATTTATTTTATGATCAATAGGTCCATATATACCCATAGAGGAACACTATGATTGGATCAGAGCACTTGAAGCCATCTTCCACTGAGAGGGTTGTTCAAAATCAATTTAACCAGAGATGTCACTCAATAAGATTCTTGGAAGAAGTAACTTTTTTGTTTCCCAGATTCTTGGAAGACATGTTTAAGCAGTGGAGTGTATCTGAGAAAGATGCGGTTGAGCAGAGAAAAGTTATCGCGGACATTAGGACTGCGTCATGCTACACAAATGACTCACTCTTTTTAATCGCTGTTTCATAACCATGGTAACTCACACTGCTTGCGTATGGCCCAGACTGCAGTACTTAATTGCTTCAAACAGCTGAAAGTTCCATGAAATGGCCAAGTCATTTACATTTCTCTGGCATTTTAACAATTGCATTTTGAGGTTCATTTCTACTGTTAAGTAAAAAAAAAGAAAGAAAAGTGCAGGGAAACCAAGATCCAGGGTTCCAGAAAAACCGATGTCTGGCATTTCTGAGGATGACAGATATTTTTTAAATATACACCTCTTCGCCACATACAAACCTTCTAATCATTTACAAAAAAGAATAAAGTACACTGAACAAGCAAATAAATGAGCAAACAAATTGATCTTGGTAATTAGTAAATAATTCAATGATAATATATAGTAATAATAATACACAACAATAAATGTTAACTAATAATTAGCAAAAAAGTATTTAATTACAATAATATCACATTTTTTTTATACAATTGTCAGTCTTTTCTGTTCTCCACCCTTTTCCTCTGATCTGACGCTTTTCATGTTAATGCGTGTGGACGCCACATAAACATATTTCTTGGCCACAGGGCCAGTGTATATTTTTCAATGAATCCAGCCTTTCTGTAGAACAAGAGAGTAAGTCACTGTTGTGACTCTACTCTAAAAATAAGGAATGATGACCACTCCAATCAAACTCCATCTCAGTGGGGCTGCTCCATGTATTGATTTGGACCTCCATTAATTGGGCTTGTGTACTAATTATGTGGCCCAAGCTACCTGAGGATAAATGCGGCATCTTGAGCTTACTGAAGCAATCAGATATCACTCCTTGCATAGCTTACTAATGCAGGTAGTTAATATTCAGGCTGAAGTTTTTGATTATTAATGTTTCACCTAAACTACTGCTGGCAAAGGATCACAACAATGTAAGTCACAGACCCTCTGTTGATGTGATTTGCTCTCTGTTTGCTTGCTAACCTAAAGCTGTTTTACGTGTTAAAGGGGATTTTAATTATCTGAAATAAGGGAGTAATTGTATCTAATGAGCCATGCATCAGTGCAGGCACACCCCCACACAGAGACACACAGACATAGACACACACACACACACACACACATTTTTTATTCCCTAATTATTAGTACAGCTTCAAACCCTCCCCCAGCACACATGCATGCACACTCACACACAGACATGTACCTACCGATCCACCCATTCACGCACACACACATCCAGACATATCCACACACATACACACACACACACACACACACACACACACACACACAACTGACATGCTCGGAGGCAAGTGGCAGTCTGGAGCACACTGAGGTGTCTTCAGTGCCCTGATTCCGTAGCTGGGGCTTAATTTAGCCTCTGCAGCGAGTGGTAATAGCCTCCACAACATCTCAGCCTCTGCCTTCATCCCGACACCACTTTCCACCTGGCTACCCCCACTTCTAATATTAAATATTTCACCGTCGGCTCTGGGAGTAGGTGCCGCCAGAGACGAGCAAATGACTTCAAATGACTGCTAAATAATACAGTTGGGCTTCAGACCCACTCTCTGAAAGATTCAGCGGCAGGCGCTAGGAGGGTTTTAGGCTTTGTCTGAGACACGTATTGGCCATAGAAGCCCCAGGGGAGAGGCTCGGGTTGCCCAGTGCAAGCTGCCATTCGGAATTAAGCAGCCGAGGAGCAATGCGCTCCCCATTAAAGAGCCCCCCCCTGTGTAATCGGCAGTTGTGTTTAGCGTCGGGGGACCGTGTGGGGTGCAGCGTTAGTGTTACATGCTAAAATTGTCTTACATGTCTTCTGACATGTACTTGAGAGGGCTTCTTATTCTCAATGTATGGTACGTGGACACCCACTGGGGGGTGTAATTCTTATGTTATTGTTTAACATGCATGACACGTTTTAAATTCAGACATGTTTGACCTTTATGAGTTCTGTCTCTGACCTAGACCAAACAGTTGTAAACAGTAATTTGGATTAATGTAATCTGACATTTTGCTTTGTAAAGATATAGAACTGCAAAGGCTTGAGGGGTGTTTGGCCGGTACATTCGAGATGTGTGCCCAGGGCAAGACATATCAGCATACATTTCATATTTGCCACATTGCTACATTGCATCTCTCCCTCTACTTGCTCTCTCTCAATCCCTCTAGGCCTATTTAAAAATGATATAACAGGACTTTGTGCAGTATTTCCGAAATCTACTTCAGATTGGTGCCATCTTGGGAAGAGTAGGTTAACTTCTGGTTTGATGTGGTGGGTCAGAAATGACGTGTGTGTCTGAACGATCTCCCTCTTCTAGACTTGCTTATAACATGGCAGCACCCAATTAGTAACACATTATGGGAACTCTTATTCATAAATCATTATAAAAGCATTCATAAAGGGTTATAATGCATTCATAAAGCCTTGTAAGTAATGACATTAGTATCCATAACTGCTTATACATTCTCATGACTGTACTCATAAGGCATTATAATGTTATTATGTAAGCCTTTACAACTTGAAGTGTCACAAGCATTATAAAGGTTCTTTGACCTCTTATACTAAGGAAACATACCACATTACTTATTGCCTGTAACGGTGCCTTATTCATTTTCATGAGTAACTGTGTTCATCTCACTTTACTGAGAGTATGCACTGAGGGTTTGTTACCCTTCATTATTTGGTATGAGAAGTTGGGCATATAAAAGGACAATTAGCAAATTGAAGCTTTATGACACTAATGCTTTGTGACACTTCAAGTTGTAAAGGCTTATAACATAACATTATTATTCTTTATGAGTATAGTCAAGACAACATATAAACAGTTATGTATACTAATGATGTCTGCATTATAACCCTTTATGAATGTGTTTATAACACTTCATGAATACTTGGTTTATAGAAAGCGATACAGAAGAAGTTAGGTAAAGCAGATAAACAGCATTTTCTCTTAAATTCACTTTACAAGGAACTATATTTGGTTTGTCTGCATTAAGCATCTCGACATTCACATATAATATATTTTTAACTTGGCTAAAACTGTGGCTAAAAATATAATTTTCTACAGAACAGCAACAAGGCTTTTCATCAGTGGAATGGCCTTCACATTTCATCTGGCCCTGTCTCTGCTGTACAGTGAATTGCATTATAGAAATTTTTAAAGTGAGCTTGTATGTTAAACTAGGTCTGAGATGTCAAGAATCTGCTCAGATTGACGACAGTACCATTCCAATTGCAAGAACTGCCTACTTCTGTTCAGTTTTTCAATGAATACTTTTTAATACTGTATCACCTTTATGTTGAAACCTTTTTAAAAAATGTCTCCCTCATCACATACCAAGGTCATCATGTAATACACAGATAGAGCTCTTTACTGAAAAGTAAAAGATCACTGCATAACACTTAACACACACGTTATTTAAGAGTTTTTTGTCTAGAGTTTTTTTGTTTGTAAAAAAGTACTTCATCAGATATCACTCCTTGCATGGCTTATTAATGCAGGTAGTAAATATTCAGGCTGAAGTTTTTGATCATTAATGTTTCACCTAAACTACTGCTGGCAAAGGAAATGAATTGGACATGGTTTGTGGAGTTTTATTGTAATATATAAATCTCAATGAAGACAAACCAGAGATGATAGGCATCAACGTCACATTCACCATTTGAACTTGAAGTCAGCATCAATGCCTCAGTCCCAGTCCTCAGAGCAGTTGATGTTGTGCTTTGTGTGACTATGTTTCAGATGTTTATATGTTTTATAATGTGTTATACACGTTATCTGTGCGATTGATCTGCTTTTGCAGAAACCTGTGTATATCCAACTGCATCTAGCCCTGCTCTCTCATTTGTTTGTATGTGTGTGTGTGTGTGTGTGTGTGCTTCCTCGATCCTATAAGTTTCCGTGTATGTGCCCTTAGCCCTGTACTCTTCCATGTGAGTGTGTGTGTGTGTGTGTGTGTGTATGTCCTCAGGCCTGTACTCTCTCATGTGAGTGTGTGTGTGTGTGTGTGTGTATTTCCTTATCCCTGTACTCTCCCATGTTAGCGTGTGTGTGTGTGTGTGTGTGTGTGTGTGTGTGTGTGTGTGTGTGTGTGTGTGTGTGTGTCTACTCTCCAGTTCAAGTGAGTTTTCCTTATTTCTGCTGTAAGACTGTGTGATCGTTCATTGGTGTTGTTGCCAGCTGTTTCTCTCCAGAACTGTCTTCACACTCTTCTGTAAAATTAATCACGGAGACAGAATTTGCCTTGTCCTGTTGAAATATGGTGTGATTTGTGTTTGCTGTCAACCACGCACAACGTCAGGCTTCTGCAAAAAAATGAGGTTGGGTTCCAGGTTTCATTTTCCTTCTCTCTATCTTTTTTGGGAAAGAGCCAACCCACCAAAAGTTACTGACATTAGACATTATTAAAAAATCATAAATGGAACATGATATTTATTGGTAGACTTCAACCAAGGTGGAGTTATCACACTTTTGTTGTGGGCCAGAGAAGATGTCATGAATTGAGACACAGTAAATTACTATATGCCAGCTCAGAGTGTATAATTATGATTAAGTCGTTTAGTTTTTGCCGAGCCTTTACCTAAAATGTTGAACTTTTAGTAAGACACCAGTGAGTCCACATAGCATTAATACCCATTTTTGTCTTTGACACTCTAGACCTGACATTACAGTTGAGCGCTGACTTTGGACAATTTATAGCTAAACCAACAAACACTTTTTTTCATCAAATAAATAAACAAATTGTGCCAAGAAGGCGTACTTGGGGACGGTGATGAAGATGAAATGCAGCATGCTGTCATGCTGTTTACACCTTTCTGAACAATGAATGAGCAAACATAAAATGTAATTTTAAAAGCTGACTTGGTAAACACTGCAATTAAACACTGAATACGGTATATAATACACTCAGAAACAGTCAAAGACGATACATACAAAGGAATGTGTCTTTATGAGACATGGTCACACCATTCGCAGCAGTATGATTTAGGAATGGAGTCAGAGGAAATGCACTGTGAAATGCATATGTGACCCTCCACGGCAAAAGCAGTCACATCACCCATTTTTTACAAATTAAGTTAGTAAGTATTGTAGTAATATTGTGCCATTTTATATAACTGTAACTAAACTGGAAGGCTTGCAACAGTATCTTGAAGGCTTGTCTCGTCAACCCAGAGACTGATTCTATTGTTACACATTGGGGAGTTAAGCTGCTTCACCCTAAAGCATTTTGGAAGCTGCTCCCGGGAACCCTTGCACTATCTAAACGTATTTCACATTTGAATGCACGGTTGGAGGTCAAAAATGTCTTACCATCAAATCTCCCAGTAGTACCAACAAATTGTTCTTTCTCAAGCCTAAGAACTAGATGTCATTCTGCTTTAGTCAGTCTATTCGAGATAGCTACAGGGATATATCATTACTACTACTGCTCCACATGATTCCACCTTCCCTATTAACACATACTGTAAGTATGTAATACAACAGTGGTCAACAGTATATATTACTGTAATTTGCTTGGGCTGAACTGTATCTTTTCTTCTTCCTCTTCTTCTTTCATGAAAAATTAAAATCGTTCAATTCAAAAGCCATACTCAAGTAATCAGCTTTCTACCTTTAACTTGGAGAACAGAGATTAAAGGAGAAATCCATTGTGAATCATCTGAAAAAATTTAATCATGTGAAAAATTTGAAACAACATAGATGAATAGTGAACCGGCAGCTAACACTGACTGAGTGGGGCAAAGTAACTTACTTTCAGTTTCATTTTCCTATGACCAGTTCAGAAAGCTTCAGGTGGATGGAGATGATTCTGACAATTACAGGGGAGGTCTATCTGAACGATAACAGTCCAGTCCAGCCTGAATGAGAGTGCAATGGAATGACTGTGAAGAAATGATTGGTTAATTTACAAGGAGATGAAAACAGGCACATTATTATCCATCAGACTACGATGTGTGTGTGTGTGTGTGTGAATGCTGCTTATCATTCACCCTCCATACTGCAGGATAGAGAAAAAGACAGAACAAAGAAAAAAGGAGAAGAAGAGTGAAAGGCAGAAAAGAGAGGGGGGAAAGTGAAACGTTTCTGTCAGTGTTGGAAGAGTTTTGTGTGTGTGTGTGTGTGTGTTTGGAGGAGGGTGGTGGTGGTGATGGGGGGAGGGATATCTCTGCAATTGGGCAAATTAACATTTTGGTTTTAATTGAAAATGGCATTTTTTAATGAAAGTGATCACAACTGAAGCAAACATTTCATTAGGAAAGAAAGAGGGAGGAAGAAAAGGTCTTTGAATTGAAGACTGTGTGTGTGTGTGTGTGTGTGTGTGTGTGTGTGTGTGTGTGTGTGTGCATGTGTGTGTGTGTGAATGAGTTTTCTTGTCCTTGTGTTGTTAATTTTCATGGAAGTTGTAAGACATCTGACATTTTATCAGCTTTGTTCAATTTCATTTCAGGGGCTGATGTGTAAAATAAATGGGTCTGGCGGAACAAAATCCCTATACCATGAAAAAGAAGAGATGCATTCAATAGTTGTTCAGTCCCTGACAACCATGTTGGGGAATTCCAAAATATTTCAATTGCTAGACCTACTCAATACGTGTTTTTTTTTTTTTTTTGGTAATGCAGCATTTATCTGATTTTAAAACAAAGGGAAACACAAAACAGTTTGAATTACAGCAGTGGAACCCCACTTCTTAATGATCCCAATAATTACATGACAACGCTTGACAGGTTTTCAGTGCAGTTCTATTTATACACAATTCTGTTCTGATCCTCAAACCACAGTGAAAGGCAACTGAAGTGTCACCCAAGCATACAATAGATAATAATAGAGAATAAAAAATGTGCATATAGGAAATAGGCCAACCAGCTAACACCTTTTTTTTTTTACTGTACATGACACATTCAGAATTAAATGTGAAAATATATTTGCTGACTTTGTTGCACTTGCCATTCTCTGGTGACCTAGCCTGCCTGACCACCTAACAACGCCTAACAACAACATGTGATCTGTCTGTGCTAGCAAACTCAAAGTGGAATACATTCCATACAAGCAGAAAACATTTCCACATAAAAAGCAAAAGGTCTTGTAATCCAGACTTTTTTCCTACATGAAGCCACAAATGGAATGTAAACATTCCTTTTATTATGTAATTATTTAACAATACAATGCAAGTCAGATTTGGGTCCATACTAACAATGTTGAAGGATTACACAGTTAATTAAAGCAGGATGATACTGGTTTTCATCCTCAAATTTGTGTAGCAGGAGGAGACTTTGTTCAACACCTAACAGACAACCAGACTCATCTCACTAAAACAACAAAAACACCCTGACTTGAAACCACCACTAAACTTTCCAACATCAGACCACTGACCTCAGTGTTTTGCTGCCACATCCAAACATGGCCAACCCCTTGACTAGAGCAGCCAGGGTAACAGCCTCTCTGATGACGATGGCTCAGTAGCAGCGGTAGTAATGATGTTCGGGTGGCTGGCACTGGATCCCCACCCCCACCCCCGCCCAACACCACCACACACACACACACACACACACACACACACACTTCTACTCTCACTCCATCTCTGCCGTCCGCCCCCTCAGGAAGGCAAAATAGCTGTTAGCAGGCAGCTAATTAACTCCCATCAGCCAACAGTGGAGAGCATGACTGAAGGGCCCTCCATGCGTAGGGGAAAAGATAAGGAGCAGAGCAAACATGGCGGCCCAATGAGGCCGAAGCCTGATGGAGCGTAATGGGCTCCCTCAACACGGGTCAAATTGGACGTGTCAAGCATAAACACGGGCGGGCGGCATTCAATCAGAACACGATGTGATTAGAACCATCTGGATAGCTCTTTGGATGAGCATGGCGGTGGTGGGTTGTATGAAGCAAGAACGAGAGAGAACGATAACAATGAAAAAAACATGGCCACATTCAAAAGCCTGTTTGAGCGTTGTGTTATAAAACACCTTGTTAAATGGATGAGGGACTGACTGGCGAGGTTGGAGGAAAGGTTTTATGTACGCGGTAGGATTTCAGAAAGTGACAGGTCGATATATAACAAAACATTTGTATGACAATAAATAAGCAAAATGGTCATCAAATTTGTCTGTGTGTGTGTGTGTGTGTGTATGTGAGTGTGTGTGAGTATATGTTTGTATATAGGTGAGAGTGTGTGTTTGAATGAATGAGTGTGTGTGTATGTGTGTGTGTGTGAGAGGGTGTATGCGCGTGCGTTTGAGAGAGATGTTGTGTGACTGTGTGCCTCTGCCTGTCAACGGGGTGTGTCTTTGTACTTAACAAGCAAGCTGTCATCTCTAGCCTGTAGAATTCTCCTGTGGACACCATGGCTTTTATCCACAAAGCATGTGCTTTAGACCTCCTGTCCTGTTCCTTTTGGTGCTATCATCGAAGAGATGCATCATGGGATATGGCGAGCTGCCATCACAAAGAAAGAGCTGATCAGTTCACTGTTCAGTCACCTGGGGGGTCATTTTTGACATGGCCCATGCTTCCCTTGCCTATATTCACTTCTAACCCCCTCACAGTTCACAGAGAAACAAAAATCAATGCCTCCCCATTCAGTTTGAGAGTAACAGAGAGAAAGAGAGAGAGGTTAGAGAGGGAGAAGAGAAAGGGGAAGAAAAAGAATGAAAGCAAGACAGAGCAAAAAAAGAGAGAAAGGTAGGGAAAAGAGAGAGAGGCAGGAAAGAAGGGGGAGGGACTGTTTCCCTGTGGCAGGCTGTGGATCAATAGAGGAGGTGTAGGAAATGGCTGGCAAGCAGGCGGACCTTGGCATCCGTCTTGATTTCAGCGCTGAATAAGTTAAGCTAGGGTGATGCTTCTGCAGACGCTCAGAGGAGATGATTCAAAAGGGGCGCCGGAGGTGGGAAGAGAACTAGACACACACACACACACACACACACACACACACACACACACAGGCATGAACACACACATTACCATCCTCAGACTTTTAAGAGTAGAACTAATTTCACGAGCGTAAAGCAACACTAAAGAGTTTTTCATACCTTAAAATTGTGTTGATGGCACATGAAGTCTTAATAGGGTGAACACCGCCTCTTTCAAAACCATTGCAACCCTCTGTCAGCCAAAACAGCACTATGTAACTTTTCTGATCAGGCAGCGTACCCTAGGAAAGCAAGCAGGCTACCGTAAGTAGCCGTCAGCATTGTCTACAATTCTTCACGGCAAGAGAGACAGACGCAGCTGGTTCCATCTGAATGGAAATTTTGAATCAGTAGAATGAATCTGTGAACAAGGAATAGAAAGGATGTGACAATAAGACTAAAACGCTAAATTATTCAACAGCTGTGCAAAACGAAGGCATTTCCATTGCTGGCATGCTAATAATGTATTATCAATACAGTTCTTACTCTTAAGAGTTAGCATGTGTTGATAGCATATATAATAACCCATCACAATAAACATTTAATCATGAAAAGTCGCTGACAAAGTCATTCTAGTTGATGAACAGTATAGAGACAGAGTAGCCTGGCTGTGGCAAGTGGGTTTGCTGCGATTTCTATAGCTAGCATGCTAATGTTGATTGCCAATCTTCTATATCTGAGGGTAGTGTTTGCAAAGAATGAATTTCAAACCATTAGAAACAAGCATTTCATATGTGTACAACAAGCTAACTTCAATATCAACAAGTTCTGAAGATGTAATGTGTTGTGTGTCAAAGAGCAGTTTAGGTGTTTGTGGGTTTAGTTAGCGATTTCGATAGCTAGCATGTTAACGTCAACTTAACTATAGGTTGAGGGTAGTGTTTTTGAAAAGGATGCCTACTAAACAAAACAAACAAAAGAACTATCATGAAAGTGTAACGTTTATGAGATAATGTCTTGTCTGTCTCAAATTGTCGCCTACTACATTCCGGCAGGTAGTTACAGAAAGGAACTATGAAAATTATGTAGTGAATCATTTTTTATAACTCCTATCATGCTGCTTGCTCGTTTGAGCTAGTATCTATGTACCTCTGGGCTCGTTGATACTGACAGCTTGTAAACCTCTGGTAGGAGGCACGCACAAAATATTTATGCAGAGCGCCATTAAAATTCTCTGAATTACAGCACAAGTAATGGTCAATTATGCTTTCAGACTGTGGGGGGACCCTAAGAGCAAAATGTGCTTTGGCGTTGCTTAAATGGCTGCTGTTCTTCCTACAATCTGTCAGTTAGGGTTAACCATGTCATTGTTTTCTCTTACTGCATCCACCAGTACTGTCTTTAATGCCCTTGTCTTCCCTTTTAAAATCTTAACCTACGAATTTGTTACACAACTATTCTTCTTTTTCTCTTTGCCTATCTTCCCTGGTTAAAGTAATTTAACCTAACTGCATAGCCATCTTTCTGTTATTTTGCATTGCCTCTCCAAATCCAATCATGCTTTAGTAAAACTCTCAAAGTCAGGGTTACCCAACTATTCTCCCTTCACTGTCCTCTCATCTCTTCCACATCTCTAATTTCACTCACAATTTGCATAAGTAAAAAACTTTGTCACCCAACCCTTTATACACAATGGCACAACAGTGCCCCCGTCCACCACACACATGCGCACACACACACACACACACACACACACACAGAAAAAGCGCACACACCAAAAAACAACCGGTAATGGAGATAGTCATGATGAAATCATCCGAAATCATTTTTCTTACCACACCTCAACCGCTTGAGAAGCCCTACGTGAATGAGGCCGAGTTTAGAGAGACATTGATTTAACTGACGCAATGCATGTGACTGTCTGTGTGCCACTGTATGCGTGTCCTATGGAGGTAAATTGTAGACAGGCATACTGAATACAGAACTCCATGGTAATATGTGTACGATAGATATTTCTTTGAAGCATTGTCTAAGTGGTAATGTAATTGTGTAAGTAATAATGCACTAAATTACTAATTTTCTAGTAAATTACAGTCAAAAACAGTTTAATTTGACTTCTTTATGTGACATAAATATTTCACACAGCAACACAGTTTGAGCCCATTTGTAATAACACTGTAAGCTATCCTCTAACTGTGTAGAATATGAAAATTTGTGAACTCACTACCCCTCAATGGAGTGTGTTTGTGTGAGTGTGTGTGTGTTTCCTCTGAGACTGTCCTCTGTTCTCTGTGAGATGACATTTAAATTGTATGACTGTATGACTATGTATGAGTGTATGTGACGTCTGTATCTGCGTGTGTGTGACTTTTCAACACATTCTAGTTTAGAAGGGCAACATTGGGATACCTTGTCTTTGCCCACCTTATATCTCCTTTTCACCTCACTGAAATACTAGTTTGGTACTAACCAACACAGTACTGTTTTCCTTACCCCCAGAGGGAATTACTCAGCATTCAAAATCAAAGGTGGTAGTGGCAGTTTAATACTATCAGTTTCCAAATATGTCTCAGTAGAGTAAGGCCAGACCTTCATAGAGTGACTGAGTCTAGGAAATTCAGGCTAAGCAAGAACAAAGATACATATATTCAGTCTTTTAGATCGCTTTTGTTTTTCCAGCTATTTTCTCATCTGCTTCTGTTCCATTTCTGATTTAAACAAATTTGTTTCTGTTTTTTGACCTTTAACTGCATCATTGTACTACTGAATCAAGCCTATGTCTTAAACATGGTGTATGAAATGAGGAACACATCCGAAACTGGAGGTTAATCACACATTGGAGAGAGACTGGACGTTCCTCTTCTACACCCCACCCCCCCACCCCCTGTCCTAAAATCCTGCTCAGACCAGCAAATTGATATGCAAAGGGAGGACCACATTGCCCCTATTGCATAAACAGTTTTACTTCAAAGTGCCGCTTCTCTCTTAAAATGCAGTGGCCATAAAGTCCAATTCCTCCCTCTGGCTGCGTTCTGCTCTCCTTCTCCCTGAGATCTGAAAACAGTCCTTCTGCTCGTCCTCCTCCTCCCCTCCTTCCTCCCTCTGCAGGAAAGCAACTGCACAGGCACTAATTCATTCATTTATTTTGTTAAAAAACAAAATCACTTTTAATTAACTTTAATCTGCTCTTAATCTCCACATGGTGTTTCTTGTTAGTTGGTGCAGAGCCATGTGTTTTTTTTTTTTTTTCCCCTGAGCCTCCACGCTTAAATGGCAAATCTCTATAAGACCTACCATAGCAATCTGTAATTAACAGTTTGCATTTGGCATCTATGCGGATGCAATCACGGCCAGTAATTATGTCTCTTTTTATTGTGTGATTTAGTGTTTATTGTGTTCATTGTTTTTTAAATGGAGTCATTTGAAGGGCAGTTGACACCCATGTTATGGACAAAACAGTAAGAACAAATACTAGTTGAATGAATAGTTTAATCATCAGTTGGAGCTTGAGCATCGTTGCTTGTTTTTTTGTGATTGTTTTGGTCTGTCAGAGATTGGATACCTTCAGGTTTTTGAAAATGATTTGACTCCCCTTTAGTGTATTTCCTTGGAATGTCCCTCTGTGTGGACTTTCACTCCACTTCATGGCCATATTACCACCTCGAACGTGCATCATTTTGTGATATATGAATGTAGTATCCTTCATTAACCCTTAGATATAGCACAGACTCTTTACATCTCCAAGTGACCAAGTAAACAAATTTCAGTGCCACCACCATCCTTCACATGGTAAAATTCATCTTGTTTGACAGTGATTCTCCATCTTGCTAAATTTAACCCCCTTTCTTTAATCAACACCCAATATGTCGGAAGTAGACTTTCCACCAGGCACCAAAGCACCATCATCTCTCCCCCTGCAGTTACCTGCGTAACTCGATCAGTGCTGTCGCTGGCGAGCGTTAGCGTCACCTGCTCATGTTTCAGCTGGCACCTTGGTGCCAATCTAAGTGGCAGATTTAGTTAGGGCAAATGAGTCGGGCCATTTTGAATTGCCACCCACCCACTGTCAGCCCCCCTGGGGGTGTCGGAGGCGACAAAGTGGATGAGAGCTAAATTGTGTTAGTGCTGTGTCTGAAAGCTGTTTGTTAGCTTAGCCAGTCTGGCTGATCATTACCCAGCAGAGCAGGGAGCCTCTTAAAGGTGTCTGCTGAGACACAGGAAACTTGATGAAGATGACCGGAAAGTGACAAGAGCTCAGCGTGTCAAAGGCATACCAGGCAACATTTTATGCTGTTTTGAAGTAAATTTCCCAGCTTCATTGTCACTTTTATGGTTAAATGGCTCATTATGGGATGAGTGCAGACTCTCTGGACTCTCTCTACCGCTTCTTTGCGAATTTACATCGCTTGCAAGATGACAGCAGCGCCCTGATTTAAAACTAAACGGAAACTGTTTCACTCCTATTTATTACCTTGTCAGTCAACATAATCCTTGAAAAATGATCATCGCTGGTTCCTTTTCTTCGGTTTGCAAACAAATCCACATGTATTGGTGAGAATTTAGAAACTGGTGTTATTTATTAAAAAAATCTGCAACTGTAAGGGGAATTAGGGAAATCACAGACTTGCCTGATCTTTAGATGTCTTGTGTTAGTGAAACCATTTTGGAAAAATAAATAAATAAATAAAATAAAAAAATTGGCTAAAATTGATCCACATGGTAAACACATTGATTTCAGATAAGGGATTTTTTTTATCACATCTTACTATATATGGGACAGACTGCACACCACTCAACTCAGTTCATGTTCTTTTCTTGACCTTCCAATTTTAATAATTACTTTGCAGGTAAAGCTATGAAAAAATGAAATAGTATCTGAAGTTTTACTTATGAAATTATCCAAAGGTTTCCATGTTACAAAACAAACAAAACCTTCAGACTCCGTTTGATTTCACCTGTTGAACTCTGCATTTATTCTTTCTCTCTCTTCTTCTCTTTATCCTTCTCTTCCTTCTCATTCTTCCTCCCTCTCTCTTCCTATTGAAGCTCTTTGCAGGCACAAACTATGATTCTGAGACCCCTCACTGAAAATTAACTAAGTGATTTGCCATCAGCATGATGAATATGGACTCGATGTATGTTTGACTAACATTTCATGGAAAATGTCATCGTGGATCCATTTAGACGCCAAGAGTGAAATGTCATATTATAATCAGACTGTGCCCCCTGGAGTTAGGAAAACTCTGTACCCTCTTACCAACCATTAAAGAAACAGTCAAAGCCACTTCATTTTGTATAGCCGTAGGTGCAGCATACTAAATACTTAATTATTCTTCTTGATGGAGACAGCATTGGAGAAACTGCTGAGAGCTTAGGGTTGTGGCTTTTAGATTTTTGTGAAATGGTAAAAGAAAGATTTTCACATTATTCTCTTTCTGGCTGTTAAAAGAATTTGTGTTATCTCAATATATGTAATGTCAAAGCATACTCAATGCCAGAGCCAAGTAGAGAGAGTCTCAGTAGTTCTGCTCAAAGCCCTTTCACAGAACTACTAGTCCACTTTGTGTCTCTCTGGTAACCCTTAAGAAAGATAATGTATAGATAACATAGATTATATAGATAATCTAAAGAGTTAATCTTAGAGTTAATCTAAGAGTTTTAAGATGTGTGTTTTTCTGTGTGTGGTGGCATATATGTTTTCTTGTGTCTGTTGGGACCATACAGGTATGGTTTTGAGTGGCTGGCCCTTTGGTGGTATCCATGGCAATAGCAGACGAGAGAGGGGAGAGACGACAGTGTTTGCATGTTTGTAACAAAAAATCAATATGCCTTTTGCTTCGCTGTGTCCTGTTTATAGCAGGGTGGGAGGGAACTGTAAACCTTTTGTCTGCGCTGGTCAATGGCTCCATGCTGAGCCACTGTGGACTGTGCTGGACAGGAAGAAAGAAAAAGGCTAAAATTATTTTGGTACCTTGCTCTTTAAACACACTTTTGTTCTTGTGTGCAAACAGAAGGTTAACCTAACAAGCTTCTAAAGGCTTCTAGAGTTTTCTTTACTGTTTACTTTACTGAGCTGAGTTTTAAGGTTGAGTTACTGTCTGTTTTTTATTCCCTAGACTTCATTTATGGGCTAATGAAATAAACCCGGTGGTGCAAATTGTGGAGTGGTCATGGAAGCAAATGTCTGAATGCTATCGCTACAACATGGAGGTTGTGCTTAATACAAGCATTAAAACACAAATTGTAGGACAGCCCAGGGCTGGATAATTCTGACATTTACAGCCTCTAAATCATGCCTGCTTATTTTATGACGATGAGCCACCATTTACAGTGCACCCAGGATGATGGTGTTCAGAGACAGACTGTTGGCCCCTATGTCACCAGTAATGGGCGCAGTAATGCTAGGACATCATAGCTCATGCCAAAGCCCACAGTGTGGTTGAACGGCCTGAAGAACACTGTACACATCCTATAATGCTCATATAGCCAAATCCTGATTTGAAACCAAGCTCTGATTTGGACACCTTGACACCTTGAGACTAATTACTGGAACATAAAACAGCTGCACGTCCAGCGAGCATACTTGTGTTTAAAGAAGCACAATTAGGCTATTTAGAAAAAGCATGATAATTTGATAAAGTAGGGCAGTTACAGTGGAACAAATGCAAAGTTTCTGAACAGGTTGGAGTACATTATTTTGGATAGCCAAACACAATGACTAAAACAGCCAGTCCATCTTTGATATTAGAGGGCTGATATTGAATACGAAAGAAAAACTTAAACTAATACTCTACCCAACTAAGGTGTGTATTCAGTTACCTCATGACACTACAGCCTACAACACTTCAACACAACATTACAGCGAGGCAAGGCAAGTTTATGTATATAGTGTACTTCATACACAGAGGTGATTCAATGGGCATTAAAAAAATATAAGCAAAGTACAGTGAATAATAATAGAAGCTAAAAGCATAAAGGAATAAACATCACAGCAACATCATGGTACTGAATCACTAATAAGCAGTATTTAAGCCCAGGGGACAGCACAGAGCTGGTCAGTAGGAAGATCATTACAGGACACTTACATTGAGAGAGAGCTGCCTGTCAGTAAATCACACCCAATTAAGGCACAATTTATGTTCAGAAATTGCTGTGTTAGAAAAGCACATCTTAATGAGGATATAGATCTCCAGACAGGTTTCTTTATGGAAGACTAATTAAGAAAGTGTTCCCCACAGAAGTTTCTCAGTTCTGACTCTGGCTTTAACCAATCATGGGGGTTAGGGGAAATTTGAACTAATGATTTGGGTCTCCAGGTTTTTCTCTCTCTAGCTCTAACGTAATTTAAGGACAAGAAATTATTTTTTAAAAGAAGCAGAGAGAGAGTTGAACATCATTATAGACAGGATTTAAACCCCGGTCCCTGTCAGTACTTGGAACCAAATATAATATGGATGCTGTAGCAACCTGTAACACAGGACCCCCAAGGATGGCAATACTGACATAAGATCATCTGAGTTTATTAATAGCGTAGAAAGTAAATTTGAAAATGACACAGAAAAGTCACGTTATATTTCAGCACCTTGGACAGCACTAGTAGGTATAGAGAATGCATGTCAGGTTCAGTGCTTATTATTACGGCAAAACCAGCCAACTGTCACAAACTAAAGAGATTCATTCAATCCTAATGTTCAACAAATCTGGCTCAGATTATTTTCATGATCAGATGTTGAAACAATGCTGGGCGGTTTAGTCGTAAAGGGTTTGAAAACTTTAGTTTCAAATCACCGATTTACAGGGGATAAGAGTAAAATGCACCTCTCCACTATGGAGGACTGTCCATCCCAGCACCAGATGGGTAAAAATAGAGATTAAAAGCACCATCCCTCTTAGACCTCAGAGCCTCTCCTGCTTGGAGTGAATAGGCCCAAGTGTGTCATTAGAGGCCAGTGTGTGTGTGTGTGTGTGTGTGAAGTGTTACAATAACGTTACCAGTGTAGCACACTGAAGCCCTGAGCAGCCATCTACATGAAGAGCTCTCAGTGTGCCACTCCCACTGCAGCCTGATCCAGGGAGAATATCTTCCTCACTCTTGTCTTCTACACAAGAGATGGATAAGGCAAGCTGTGTTTGTGTGTGTGTGTGTGTGTGTGTGTGTGTGTGGTGTGTGTGTGTGTGTATGTGTGTGTATATGTGAGAGAGAGAGACATTGTGGGGGAGAGAGACAGAGACAGCGAGCCAGATAGACAGAGGGAGGGTGAATGAGACAGAATATTTTGTATTTATGAGGTGTGAGAGAGTGGACATGAGGGAGAGGAGTGGTGACAGTGAGAGAGAAAGAGAGAGAGAGAGAGATTATCTGCAGTATTGGTCAACCCTTCCATGTTAGAATGAAATGTATGTTATTTTTTTCTTTTCTCTAAAAACCCCTAAGATCAGACCAGATGATTTTTTACACCTCTTTTCCCCATATCTACCAGTGGAGCCATTACTGCATCTGTGGAGGTGTGCACTATGTGTGCCTGAGATGTGAGAGTGGAGGGGAGAGAGATGTGTGTGTGTGTGTGTGTGTGTGTGTGTTTATGCATGTTTGTCTTGCAGAGGCAGCGTTAGCTTGTGTTTTGTGTAAAAGTGTGTGCGTGTGTGTGTGCGTGTGCGTGTGTGTGTGCGTATGTGTGCATGTGTGTGTGTCTGTGTGTGTGTGTGTGTGTGTGTGTGTGTGTGTGTGTGTGTTTACAACTCTTACATAAGGGCGCCCGGCTGCTTGGCTGAACCCTAGGTGTCAAACTTATTACAGAAAGGAGATGAAGATCAGTCAAGCAGCCAGTGGACAAATCAACCTCACTAACGCCATCCATCAGCGGGGGTCACAGCTCCCAGATCAGTCACACAAGCTCAGACGAGTCACCCACAAAAAAACAGGTCAACACAAACTGATCTCCTGTCAATTTGAAGGAGAGCGGGATGATAACTTCCAGAGTGTCACAGTTCATGAAAAAAAAAAAACTCTTCTCGAAAAACTCCTTGGCAACATTCATCTATTCATCAAACACTCACCACAGTGCTCTCTCTCTCTCTCTCTGTGTGTGTGTGTGTGTGTGTGTGTTTGCACGCTTGTGTGAACATGTCCTGCTGATTCCTGATAGATTTAGTGTGCTAGTGTGAGAGAATGCACTTCTTCCCTTCCATGCATCTTAATTGACATGTTAGCATGCTTGTAACAGGGACTGTATTAATGTGCATGTCCATATGTGTGCATGCATGTGCGTGTGTGTGTGTGTGTGTGTGCGCGTGCGTGCCTTTCACGTTCCTCCACGACCTACACCCATCACCTTACGACTAATGAGACTTTTACGAGCCTTGCGAGAGGACTTCATCCTATAACATTACAACATTGCAAGGCCAAATGCACAAAAAGCCCCCATTAACCTGTCTTTGTTATCAGTCATCCTTTATGGCACGCTTTATAAAGAGACCTTTTCAGTCCCATCACACTTTCACATTAATAAAAAAGAGCTTGAAAAGACTTTGGCATGCAGTATAATGTGACATACACACACACACACACACACACACACTCTCTCTCTCTCTCTCACACAAACACACACACACTTACACACATGCATGCATATGCACAAACCAAACGTGTATTCTCTCACACACATACACTGACACTCATACTTTCACTAGCTCACTTTGCAATGGAAGAGGTGACTGAGTGTATTCTTCATTATAAAAAAGGAGATCAGAATCAGTCATACTCTTTGTGGTTTTATCAAACTGCAGTTCTACCTGTCTACCTGCACGTAATTTGGGCAGAAAAGGTGGGAAGAGAAAAAAAGAAATTAAAATAAAATGTGTGTGACTGTGCCAAAGAGATGACGGTTGCCTAGACACCCATGCTTTTCCACCCTGAAATAAGCCGTTGGAAATAAAGGTGATTCAGGCCCTTTGACTCTCGTCACCTTGAAAAACTTATGAGCTGGCAGCAAGCATCCCAAAAAAAAAAAAAACAAGAGACGGTTTTATAACCACCAGTCTGGATTTTTAATCTTCCCCTTACCCCTATTTCTGTGAAAAAAAAAGAGAAAGACAACGAAGAAAACAATAAAAACAATACCAAAAATAATCCTGTTGGGGAAAATGTTTGCCATTGAGTATACATTATTTGGGCAGAAATACTGAGTGGGATCATGAGAAGGATTGGTCGGTGCTTTGATTCAGCATGCAGCCTCAAGGACTAGCCGAACATTCGTTCCTAACATCCCCAGAATCGACAGCCAAGACCCAGATCAATTCGGAGAAGCATCCCTCAACGTGAGTATACTGACAAGAGCAAAGGTGTCAGAGGGCCAACAACATCACAACTCTCTCTCACATCACTCTTTCTGACTCTCACCCTTTCTTTCTAATTTGCTCTCTCTCTCTCTCTCTCTCTCTCTTTCTCTCTCTATCTATCTTTCTTGGTATGGTCTTACTCCCCCTCTCACTTCCATCTCCTGGATGGTAGGATTAAGAAAGAGAAATGAAAGAGAGAAAAGAGTGAGAGTAAAAAAGAGAGACTTTCATTAGCTTCTCTTTCCTCTGGGGACCAGCTCTTCCTGGTGCTCAGGTCTCATCCTCGGGCCCCCCGTCAGCTTATAAATCAAAGCATGCCGAGACTGCGCGCTGTTTTTCACGCTTTTTTCATCTTAACTCCCACCTCCACCCCGTAGAAAATACGATGCACACACTCTCCCTCTTCCTACCTCTTTTTTTGACAACCCCCCCCACACACACACCCACACCCACACACCCTCACCCTCACCCTCTTACCCCTTTCACCTCCACTCCTCTCCAGGTCCCCTCCTCAAACAGGCACCGCTGGGTCATTGGCAGATGTAAATCTGATGCCTGCAGGCAACATGGCGCCTTTGGAATGAGTCGGAACCCGTCACGCTGATATGACAAACTCTGACAAGCTCACCTCACTCCCCCCCCCCCACACACACACACACACACACACACACACGCACACACACCCTCCGTGTCTTCTGAACTCACAGATGTGGGATGGATGAAGGATGGCCGTGTCTGGGGTCTATCTAACACTCAAGTCACATCAGTTGCTCAGCATCCATTCAATCAGATGCACAACACTCATGGTCTGTGACAATGAGGCATCTTTGTGCTAATTCAATGTGTATGGTCTAGACAGAGCTTGCAACAGTTTTCAAGATCTCAAGGTCTTTCAGGTGTAGTTTCATATCTGGCACTATAAATGACAAATCATTTTTCATAGTCAAGAAAACCACAGTTCCCATGATGCATTCAAAACACAACACTGACACGCGTCTACTTACTGAGTGGTACTGATGTCCCTTAACACCTTTAGCCTTTTCCATAATAATTTTCCAATGAGGCAGATTGTGTAATGTTAATTTTACAAATTCCAAATGCAGCAATTTTCCCTGCACGTGTGTTGGCTTGAAGTGAACTGTCTCTTCTGCTCTGTGGAGATTGTTTTTAAAACATTTGACCTAGACCTAGAAAAATCAAGCGAATGTAAAGAAACTACTGATTAATAATGCCTATGCGCTATGTTGCTGTGCATCCCAAATTAAACGTGCAAATCAACTGGCAACAACCCACATTATTTATTAATATGATTTTGTACCTTGTGCGAGACTGTATGCAAATAATGACAGAATGCAAATAATTGTTGGTCATGGGACTGCAACATGAAGGCTTCAGAAGTCCTTTAAAGAGGCCATAGAGTCTGGTCTGACATAAGGGGAAGAAAGAAGATGAAGAGTGATGGCCCCTTAACGGCAGAAATGACTAATAGATAGACAGCTTTTATATCTTCTCTCTACTCCGACATAAAAAAACTAAATGCCACACGTCTACTTACCAGTGTCAGAGGCTGCCTTGTGTGGAGCCATTAACTAATATTACCCTGTGCTATGTTATTCATGGGAGCACTGTGCCAATCTCTACAGCCTTTATGAACTCCATAGTCTTTATGAACTAAAAACCAACATAATTCTCTCCTGATGCAGAGTATTACCACAGGACAAGATGTGTATGTGTCACAGCGGTACTTTCATAATCAGATTGGGACTCATAAGAGTCATTTTATACAATAAAGCCTAAAAATAAACAAAGTTTAAAAAAGACTGGTTAAGTAAATTGCATCATCATACAGTATATTGCATTCTGACAGCATATTTATAGAATATGGGTCGGAATTGGCAAAACCTGCTTGACGCTGGTTAAGTCTCACAACTACACAAGATTTTGGTCTTTGGAAGGTGCTGGTACCACGTCTTGGTCTGCAGGCTACATTGATCCTGAGCCCATATGGACTAATATCCATTTATTTGATTTAGCTTTTACTGTATCTTTCTTTTTCTCTTTTATTGAGCTAAAACTTTAATTTATGCAATTTCACTACGTCTTACATTAGTATTTCAATGTATGTGAAGAAACTCCTTGATCCTTTAATTACGATGTTCAAATGCTTATTGTTAGGCTGTAATTAAGTTTAATACATTTGCATCAAACTCTGCTAATATGTTCAGCCAAGTCAGCAAAGTGTCCATTACAATTATAACAATCATGATAATGCTATTTTTGGACATTTCAGTCACACGTTACCGTGCCCACTGTAATCCTTTCAAGTGTGTAGAAGTGGTGTGATTTGGAAAAAGAAGCAATCAATTTGAAGATGAAAATGACTGAAACAGGTATTTTGCACCTCTATGTATTAATAATAACAGAATGATCTAGTGTAATCACATATGTTCAGGTACACTGGCATGTCTATGATGTATAGAGCTTACCCTTCCTGTGAAACTACCCATAAGGCACTGGTGATTCTCATTACTAGACTGCAGAGCTGTGACCTTGATTTGACTGAATGCCGCAGAGGGAGGAAAATATCATAAAGAGTCCAATTTGTGCACGTGGTTAACGCGCCATACATGTTCATATAGAAGGAACGAGAGAGAGAGAGAGAGAATTGTCATCAATGTTGCCATGGAGCACTGCAGAGTAGAATCATAAAACCCTTATATGGCTCTTCTAGAAACAATTTAAGCCTCCAGGCAAACTCTTAGTCTTCAGAGTTGACAAATTTATTTTGTAGTTTTTTTCCCCCTCTCTTCTCTCTTTATTTTTTTTTCCTCATTCTCACCTCTTCCCACAACGCTCTCTTCCTCCCTCGCTCTCATTAAAAATGCCAACAATGGTATTCCCCATCTCATTTGGACCTGTGTGCCTGGGGCGCCTCGATAAACACCGGCCATTTGCATAAGTGTGAGGCAGTGAAACGCATCCGTTTGGGTGGCGTGTTCAAGCAACTCGTAAAAAAACTGATAGGCTAACGCAGGAGAAGTGTGCCAGTTTGCCACTGAGTGCTTCTGCACTTCATCACTCACACAGACACATATGTATACGCACGCACACATACACACACACTCACACTGACACACACACTTCTTGGTTCCCAAGAGGAAGAAAAAAGGCTAAGTTTGATATTTTCATTTCTTTCTCTTTTTTAAAAAAAATATTTTAAAGCAAGGGGACACGTGTCATTGTGGTTTGGTGATTTGGCTTTAATGTGTCATTTATGCACAAAGGATGAGAAGGTGACAGGATACTGGAGGAGGTTGAGAAGGTGACAGGATACTGGCAACTTGAGATGCAGTCAGGGTTTCCAGAAATGGCTTTGCTGGATAAACGGGAAACCATTTAGTAG